>CM035412.1:54002151-54269651 GCA_020310875.1 Ceratopteris richardii | reverse complement strand
AAAAAGCAAAATCAGAGCATTAGTGATTATGTCACTAAGATGAAGGACTTGGCAGATAGCCTTGGATCTATTGATGAGGATATTGAAGATCATAGGCTGATAGCACAATTACTTGCAGGGTTAAGAGGTGATGAGAGATGGAAGCCCTTTGTACTTTCAACAGAACTCTCATTAAATCATTATGTGCCAGAACTCAATCAATTACTTGGATTGATGCTCACATTTGAGCAAGACTTGAAGTCAGATGGAGACAAAGGTCAAAGTTCTGCAATGTATGTGAAGAACAAAAAGAAAGGAGATAAAGGCAAAGCAAAGGATGAAGAAGAGTCAACAACTCAAGCAAATTATGCAAGAGGAAGAGGTTTTGGCTGAAGTAAAGGTCGAGGAAATGGAAGAGGTAGAGGTAATCAGAACAATAACAAGAAGACATGTTGGATTTGTGGATTGAGCAATCATCTAGCATATGATTGTTGGCACAATCAACAAGGAGCAATTCAAAATCAGAACAACAATGGCAGAGGAAGAGGTGGAAGGTTTCAGAATCAATTTCAAAGAGGAAGACAGAATTCAAGAGGAGGTTTTGGTAGAGGTGGTGGAAGAAATTGGAATCAGAACCAATCTTACAACACCACATATTACAATTATGCAAATGATACACAGAATGACAACCATACAACATTGATGATGAATTCAATAAGTTCATCAGAGAAAGAGGATCTCAAGGTATTTTATATTGACTTTGGTTGTTCAAATCATTTGTCAGGTAATATAGAATTATTGTCAGAATTGGAAGAAGGCAATTCTAGTCATACAGTACAAACAGGTGACAATACAAAACATAATGTGCATTCAATTGGAAAAGTGAAGTGCAGGAGTGGAGCTGATCTATTAACAAATCTTTTGTATGTTCCAACAATACCAAAGAATCTTATTAGTGTTGGACAAATAGTGGAGAAAGGTTTTCAAGTCAGATTTACAAATGAAGGAGTATTTGTTGAAGATCCAGAGGATGCATACAAACCCATTGTTTGTGGTAAGAAGGAAGGTAGACTTTTTACTCTCAAAGTGCAAGGAAATGTTGGTCAAGCCCTAATCACACATGGTGATGAAGTAATTACAGAGTTAGATCTTTGGCATAAAAGATTGGGACATTTCAATGAAAGAGGAATCAAAACTATGGTGGAGAACCAATCTGTAATGGGATTACCAAATGTGAAGAATCAACATATGATATACAAGTGTGAAGCTTGTCAGATGGGAAAAGCTCATAGACACTCATTTCAGAAGAAAGGTTTCAAGCATGATGGTTTACTTGAACTCATACATACAGATGTATGGGGACCAACAAAAGAAGGTTCAATAAATGGATCTAGGTATTATGTTTTGTTTATTGATGATGCTACAAGGTGGATAACCCTTTATGTTCTAAAGGAAAGATCAGAAGTCTTTGGAGCCTTCAAACATTTTCATGCTTATGCAGAAAGAGTTACAGGTCACAAACTCAAGAGGCTAAGGTCTGATGGAGGGGGAGAATTCTTTTCTCAAGAGTTTAATGACTATCTTTGGAATGCAGGTATCAAGAGAGAGATAACTTGCAGGTACACACCTCAACATAATGGGGTGGCAGAAAGGAGAAATAGAACATTGGTTGAATTTGCAAGATCAATGTTAAAGGAAAAGAATTGCCCTAATTATCTTTGGGCTGAGGCTGTTAATACAGCTACATACCTTGTGAATAGGCTACCATGTGGAGCTTTAAATGGTATGACCCCTTATGAAGCTTGGTGGGGTAAGAAACCAACACTTGACCATTGTAAAGTGTTTGGATCAATTGCCTATGCTTATGTGCCATCACAAATCAGGCATAAGCTTGAACCAAAGGCAGAAAAATATGTGTTTATTGGGTATGATGAAAAACAAATGGATTATAGGCTATGGAGTCCTTTAACCAAACATTTTATTGTTTCCAGAGATGTGACTTTTGATGAACAGAAGAGTTGGTATGCAGATAAAGATTGTGACCTTGAAACATTTGAAGAAGAGGTAAGAAGGAGTGCAAGAGGTAAGTCTCATATGCAGATAGATGGAGATGAAGAACATATGCAAGCAAGTACATCAAGAGTTGGATCATATAGAAGGAATGAAGATGGACCAATATTTGATGAAGAAGTACATCCAGATATACATGAAGAGTGTGAACCAAGAAGGTCAACCAGAATGAGGAAGCAACCTACAAGGTATTCATATGATACTTCTTACTTGACTCAGAAAAATTATGCTTACATGGTTAAGGAAGATGAAGAACCTCAAAGCTATGATGAAGCAAAGGGTAAGAGACAATGGGAAGAAGCAATGAAGGAAGAGTTTGATGCACTTGAAGAGAACAAAAGTTGGGAACTTGTTCCAAAGCCTAATGGTAAGAAAGTGATTGGAAATAAATGGGTTTACAAAGTTAAGAAGCATGCAGATGGAACTATAGCCAGGTACAAAGCCAGATTGGTGGTTAAAGGCTATGCTCAAACTTTTGGCATAGATTATGATGAGACATTCAGTCCTGTGGCAAAGATGTCAACCATAAGGACAATCATTGCTATTGCAGCATCAAAAGGATGGACATTGAGTCAATTGGACATTAAGAATGCATTTTTGAATGGATATATATCATATGAGGTTTACATGGAGCAACCTCAAGGGTTTGCAGATCATAAGTTTCCAAACTATGTTTGCAGGTTGAGAAGAGCTCTTTATGGTTTGAAGCAAGCTCCAAGAGCTTGGAATTATAGACTTGTAAAGTATCTTAATGATCTTGGATATCAAAGTTCAAAGGCAGATGCAAGTTTACTTATCAAAAGAACAGATGAAGGTATGATCTACATTTGTATCTATGTAGATGATATTATAATTACAGGTACCTAAAACGAAGGAATCAAGGAGGTGAAGAAGCTACTTGAAAAGGAATTCAAGATAAGTGATCTAGGAAAATTGTCATATTTTCTTGGAATGGAAATCACTTATGCAGAACATGGTATATATGTATCACAAGCAAGGTATCTCTTGAATCTTCTAAAGAAGTTTAATATGGAGAATTGCAGAGAGACATCAACACCACTAAAAGTCAATCATAAACTCAGTAGATATGATGGTGCAGAATTCAAAGACATGAGGAAGTATCAATCTTTAGTGGGAAGTTTAATTTATGCTACACTAACAAGGCCTGACCTTAGTTATGCAGTTGGTGTTCTTTCTCAATTCATGCATTGTCCAAAGGATCCACATTGGATTGCAGGTCAAAGAGTTCTTAGATATATCAAAGGGACTTTGAAAGAAGGATTGTATTATCCTTTTACATCAGATATAAGGTTGAGAGCCTATAGTGATTCAGATTGGGCAGGAAGTCAAGATGACAGAAGGTCTACACATGGCTATATGATATACATTGGAGATAAGCTTGTGAGTTGGTGTTCAAAGAAACAACACACAGTGGCCTTATCATCTACAGAAGTTGAATACAAAGGACTTGTGGAAGCAGCAAAGGAAGTCATATGGATGCCGACATTATTCAAAAGCTTGGGAATTGATCAAGGTATACCCATCATTCATGGAGATAACATGAGTTCATTATATCTTGCAGCAAATCCTGTATTTCATGCAAGGACAAAGCACATAGAGATACAATATCATTTTCTCAGAGAAAAGGTAATGGAGAAAGAGATTGAAGTGGTGTACACTTCTACAAAAGATCAGATTGCAGATATTATGACAAAAAGCTTGGATGGAGTGAAGACAAATAGGTTCAAGGAGATGGCAAGAATAAAAGAGAAGAAGATTATGTGAAGAAGTCAAATTATGCTAATTAGTGATTGAGGGGGAGCTGTTGGGGCTTCACTCACTAATTAGGCATGGATATATGAAGATATATGAAGACATATGAAGACATATGATGGAGGAAAGAAGAAGTGAAGAAAAGATCTACAGAAAATCAAGCCTAAGTGAAGGGACAATTTCACTATTGTAAATTAGTGCAAAATTAGAGTCTAGTTGTTTATTTGATCTTCAGAACTTACGAGTTCAAGTCTAGGAGAATGTAAACCATAGGTATATAAGTTAATTTGATGCAAAAACATGTAGGAGAGAACTCAATTTTGTAATCTGTGTGAGTAGAGAAAAGTCGTGTCTTTTCTGAGAGAGATGGTGAGAGAAAACTTCTGAGTCTGAGAGAGTTTTCCATGGCTATGAGCAAAATTAGGCCAAGCCATTTTGTACACATCTTCTCTGATAATCAACACATGTTTGTGTAAAAGGATTGAGTCTAATTCCTCTTGTACATTGAGTTCTAAGTCATTTCATATGACTGTGTAAGGTAGTTGACAGTTACGACTTTTCTGGCGCACATTTGACTGATCTTCTGAAGGTCAGATCTCGAAGCATACTGTAAAGTTTTTGGTAAGTGATAGCTCGTTTTAAAGCTACTATCCTCAACTACATTTGGTCAAAAGATCTTTAAGAAACGGGACACATACTCAGAGAAATCAGCTTAAGAGTGGAGGTATGTCAAATCGATGAAGTCAATTTCCAGTTTTCAGACATAGTGAAAAGTTTGGTACAAAATCAGAAGATTTTGAAGTCATTACTTAAAAGTTCTGCTTGTTATATGTTACTGAACATTAGCAAGAACTTCTCTTAGCAAGTGATCAAAAGATTTTGCAAAGATTAAGCTAATACAGGTCAAATTGAAGGATTGAAGAAAAGGCGCAGATTTCTGTGAAGTGAATTTTTGTTTTTCACTAAATTCAGAGATGCAGACTCACAATGTGAGTATTGCTAAGCTAATGGTGGTTATAGAGGTCTTCTAATACCACATTAGTTTGGTTCTTGTGGTGTTTTACACACCAACACATATGTAGCATCCTCCATCTTTGCTTTACCTTTGTTCTTCCATAGCTTTAGTTTTTCCAAGTCTTCTAGGTCAATCTCCGAATCACTTATGGATGAGGTAAGCCATCCTTTTCCTTTCTCTTTTCTCAATTACAAGAGATAAAAATGAACTCTTTTACAAGAGGTGTTCACATGACTACACATGTGACTTATAAATGAGGATAATATCAAGCATATCAAGCATGTGGGCTTGGGCAAAAATGCACCAACAGCTCCCCCTCAAGCCTAACATGCTTGGCCTCCAAATAAGTCTTCAATTGTTGTTGATTTCCTGCAAGCCAATCATCAACTTGAATCTAGTTAACTTTGTACCATCAAGAGCTTTAGTCAACATGTCTGCACATTGCATATCTGTAGAGACATAGGATAGTTGAATATCCTTGCTCATTAGCTTCTCCCTTACATAATGGTAGTGGAATTCAACATGCTTGGTTCTGGCATGGTATACCGGATTAGCTGCTAGATGTAGTGAGCTTGTGTTGTCACAAAAAATGTGAGGTGTTGAAGAATGAAGTCGAAGATCTGTGTACAAAGACTTTAACCACATGATTTCTTGAGTTGCATTAGCCAAACCTCTATATTCGGATTCAGTAGAAGATAATGCCACGATTGGTTGCTTCTTCGATGACCAAGAAATGATTTTTGAACCTGCAAACGATATATACCCGGATGTGCTTCTTCTATCATCTATAGATCCAACCCAATCTGCATCTGAGTAGACCTTTAGCTCAATATCAAAAGTATATGAATAAAACAAACCTTCATTCATAGTCCCCTTTAGGTACTTGAGGACTCTCTTGGCCGCTTCCATGTGTGGTCTTCTCGGCTTATGCATAAACTGACTCAATATGCTAACACTATAGCATATATCCACCCTTGTGAGAGTTGCATAATTCAAACTTCCAAACCAAGCTTTGATAGCTTGTGATGTCTTCAATTGGCTCTCCTTCATAAGCACTAAGCTTATGATTTTGCTCCATAAGTGTACCTGCACACTTGGTATTTTCCATCTTGAACTTGACGAGCATGTCATGGACATACTTCCTTTGTGTGATGTATATACCTGAATCTGTGTAGATCAACTCCAATCCAAGAAAATAAGTGAGTGGTCCGAGGTAACTTATTTTGAACTCCTCCTTCATTTGACTCTTTACCTGTTTGATTCCTTCAAGATCATTTCCTGTGATAATAATATCATCAACATACACACATAAATAGATCACTTCAGATTCATTCCTCTTTATGAACAAAGAGGTATCCGCCTTGCTAGCTTTGAATCCTTGGTCCTACAAATAAGTCACCAATCTCAAATTCCAAGCTCTTGGAGCTTGCTTCAATCCATACAAAGCTTTCTTTAGTTTGCATACATAGTTAGGATGATGTGCATCCTCATATCCAGGAGGTTGTGCCATATACACTTCCTCAGAAATCCATCCATTCAAGAAAGCATTCTTCACATCAAGTTGATAAAGATTCCAATTTCTAGATGCAGCAAGACTAATGAGAACCCTAATTGTAGGCATTTTTGCAACAGGAGATAAAGTCTCCTCATAATCAATACCATGGGTTTGAGCAAACCCTTTAGCAACTAGCCTTGATTTGTGTCTATTTATACTTCCATCTGGATTCCTCTTGATTTTGTTTATCCATCGAGATCCAATTACCTTCATAGATGGCTTGTTAGGTACAAGCTCCCAAGTGTCATTCTCCGTCAAGGCTTCCATTTCTTCATCCATTGCATCTCTCCAAGCTTTCTTGCTTTGTGCTTCTTCGAATGTGGTAGGTTCTTCATTGGTTGAATCCTTTGCAATGTAGATGGAGTGCTTGGTGACCAAAGAAGTATCATAACCAAACCTCTCTGGTTTCTTCTTCTCCCTTGAAGACCTTCTAAGTGGTTGATGTGAGCTCTCGGGTCCATATGTAGCATCCTGCATCTTTGCTTTACCTTTGTTCTTCCATAGCTTTAGTTTTTCCAAGTCTTCTAGGTCAATCTCCAAATCACTTTCTTCAATCTTCTTTGGCTCCTTTGGTTGAAGTGATGGAAAATCTTCATCCAAGTCATATGGAAGCTTCACTTTCCTGTCATCATCAAACCATGATTTGTTTTCATCAAAAATTACATCTCTACTCACAGAAAATCCTTTATTGGTTGGATTGTACAATCTATATCCTTTTTGGTTTTGATCATAACCAATGAATACACACTTCTCTGCCTTGGGATCCAATTTCCCTCTTACTTGAGAAGGAATGTGAGCATAGGCTAAGCATCCAAAGATTTTACAATGCTCTAGACTAGGTCTTCTTCCATTCCACACTTCATATGGAGTGGTTCCATCTAGTGACTTAGATGGAAGTCTATTTATGAGATATGTGGCTGTCGACACAGCCTCTGCCCATAGGTATTTTGGCAATCCCTTTTCGTTGAGCATGGACCTTGCAGCTTCGACAATAGCTCTGTTCCTCCTCTCTACTACACCATTGAGTTCGGGTGTATACCTTGTAGAGACTTCCCTTTTAATGCCTCTTTCATGCAAGAAGGCATCAAATTCAGAAGAGAAGTATTCTCCTCCACCATCTGATCTGAGTCTTTTCAAAGTCCTACCTGTTTGGTTTTCAACAAGAGCAATATACTTCTTAAAGCAATTAAACAATTCATCCTTGTGCTTCATGAAAAACAGAATGGTCCACCTACTACAATCATCTATGAAAGACACATAATATCTTGAGCCTGATATAGATGGCTCTTTACTTGGACCCCACACATCCGTATGCACTAGATCCAAAGGATTTTGATACATATATCCTTTCTTATTGAAAGGTTGTCTATGAGCCTTGCCGAGTTGACAAGCTTCACACTTATAAATGATGTGTTGCCTTGTGATATTAGGCAAACCAAGTACACTTTGGTCCCTACAAATCTGTTTGAGTGTCCTCTCACCAATGTGAGCAAGCCTTTTGTGCCATATCTTCAACTCTGTTAGAGTTTGAGATCCATAGCTAAACAAATCTATGTTCTTTGTATCTTCCACTTCAAAAGTGAAAATTCTTCCTGTCCTTTCTCCTTTGGCAATCCTTCGAAAGCCTTGCCTTGGGTCTTCAACATATCCTCCAAATCGGTTGAATCTAACCTGCAATCCTTTTTCAACAATCTATCCAATAGTTATTAAATTTTTGGTAATTGTAGGGACATACAAGACTTTGCTTAAGAGGTTCATATTCCCATCTGATGTCTTCACATTACCTATCTTCTCCACTGAGTGCTTTGTGTCATCTCCTATCTACACTTCATGCTTGTTATGAGGATCTTCCAAATCAGAAAGTAAAGCCACATTTCCTGCTACATGGTTTGAGCATCCTGAATCAATGTAAAATATGTGATCATCATCCTTACCCTTCTTCGCTGATAGATTCATAATCAATAATGAATCTTCTTGACTTTGGTCCTCTGCATAGTTATTGTAGTCTCTTCTTCCTCTATGGCCACTTTGATAGTTGTTGTTGTTGTAATTGTTGTTGTAGGAGTTGTTCTTGTAGCCTCCATTGTACCTGCCTTTATTTGATCCATAGCCACCTCTATTGAATCCTCTTCCTCTTGAGTTCCTTGGATTCCTGAAACATTCTTCAGTAGTATGGTTAGATAAGCCACATATGTTGCAAGGTTGAGATGATTGGAATCTCCCCCTGCCTTGCTTTCCACCTTTGCCTCTTCCTCTAGCTCTTCCTCTACCTGCAAAGTTTGCTTGGAAAGAGCTACCTTCATCTTCATTCTTCCTATTCTTTGACTTGTCCTTGACCTTAGCTTTATCAGAATATAAGGTAGAAGTTTGATTACCTCTTGAGGACTCACCACCTTTGCTAATTTTTGCTTCATGAGTTAAGAGTTGGCCCATGAGTGTGTTGAGGTCGGGTACATGCATATCCATGTATAAATCCATGGCTGTTGTGAATGACTCCCACTTGTCGTCTACTTTGATTCCATTTATGATTTGTCTAATGATTTGCTCCTCTTTAATTACCTCTCCAATGCTTCCAAGTTGGTGGGAAATCTCCTTCATCTTTGTGACATAATCAGTCACATTTTGCTTCGGGCTTTTCTTCATTGTTGTGAACTCCATCCACAATTGGTTCTTTCTTGCTCGAGTGTTGGAAGAGAAGAAAGAAGCAAGTGCATTCCAGGTCTCTCTTGATGTCTTGCATCCCTTGACATGAGGTAAAAGAAAATCAGAGATTGAGTTTAGAATATAGGACCTTGCAAGTGCATCCTTCGAACACCAATTCGAAAGTCCTTCCACTTCTTCATGTGATGGTTGCCCTTTGTTCCTCATGGTTGACATTACTTCATCTCCGGATATGAATCCATATAGATTCCTCCCTTGAAGGTAAGCCTCCATCCTTAGAGACCATGCCGAGTAGTTGTTTCGATCCAATTTGTCAATTGTTGATGGAAATCCATCTCCCATGTTGCTTGACTATGCTCTGATACCACTGTGAAGAGAGATGGTGGATGCAATCCAAAGATGAGTAGGTGCCGCTACAACCAGCTTCACACCAGCCAACTGAGACGTCAGAGTTGATTATTAGACTCTTTGAGCTTCCTAAATCCACCAAAATATCAGCCAAGTACTCTGGAACATGTATCCCAAAAGTTTAAGTCAAGACAGACTACTTGCGAAATGACTAGCTCCCAAAACTTGCTATTTTTGGACATACACCTGCTCGAAAAAATGAGCAGTGCTCTTAACCTAGTAGGAATTAGAAAAAATCCTTTTAGGCATAGCAAATAGACTTAACAAGCTTGCTATTCCAAGTTAAAACACTTCAAATGATGGACTGAGCACTGACAAAAAGATTTATCAATTTCTGGAACATGCTCACAATTCTTAGGGCTCTGCAGAGATAGACCAGTGAGCTGTAAAATGCAAATATCTCACAAACTGTAAATCCAATGACCATAAACATTTATATGCAGAAAGTAAATAGTACGAGCTGTCCAACCCACGTTAAAACACTGAAAAAGGTTGGGTATAACTCGAGATATGACCTTCTGAAGTTACTGCTCTGAGTGAGTATAGCAGAGAACAAAACAGAGAAGTAAATGATGATAAATGTATAGATTCATATATGATTACAACCACATTGGCAATGAATCTTCGCACAATGGGAGTAGAATGATAGAGCTATGGAGTAAGCTCTTCAATCTCTACAAAATTACATGAAGTGGTCACGTACAAGGCTTGCTAATCGCCTCTTCCTTCTTGCTCCTTTTATAGCTATTCTTGGAGGGAGTTTTGAATTCGATTTCAAATGGCTCCACCTAAAAGTGATCCCCAAAGTTAGGAGATATTCCCTCAGCTCAAAAATTCGTGGTTTTAGGTAGTTAGAGCCACGAAATTGCTTTTACATCATGGATGAGGTAAGCCATTCTTTTCCTTTCTCTTTTTTCAATTACAAGAGATAAAAATGAACTCTTTTACAAGAGGTGTTCACATGACTACACATGTGACTTATAAATGAGGATAATATCAAGCATATCAAGCATGTAGGCTTGGGTAAAAATGCACCAACAGCTCCCCCTCAAGCCGAACATGCTTGGCCTCCAAATAAGTCTTCAATTGTTGTTGATTTCTGATGGAGAGTGTTAATCTCCAAAAGAACAACTTACTCTTGAATTTAGAACACCTCTATATCAAGAGTAAGTCAAAACCTTTACCAATTTAAGAGATCAATGACCAAATATCAATTTCTTGACTAAACTGTGAAGAAGAAAGTTCCTCACAAAGTCTGCTGCATAGATCTTGCTCATTGACTGAGTAAATGTGTAAAGTTTTTTATAAAACTTTGCACAAGGTGTTGCCTAAAGATTGCGCACCTTCTCCAAGTCAAATTACTTCAAAAGGTTCAGTAGATCGTGAGAAATCTACTTACCAAGTCAGCTATGTCTAAATCTGCACTTCTGAGAAGTCGATTTGGACACCCCTAACTTCTTAACTTTAATTCTCTCAGTATAAAACCCGTTTAAGCAAATGCTTTTAGCCACAAGTAGCTTACCTTCCAACTTAAAGATTAAGTGCTTACTTGCACAAAACTTTAAACTGTGGAGTGAGAAATGATCAAATCATTAAGATCAAAATTTGTGCCTGTTTCAGGAACCAGTGAGTACTTTCTCACATGTAAATGTTCCTACACACAATTCTCTTAGTCTCATCACAATTAGACTCTCAAACTCTAGCCATAGATTGATTAACTATGGACTTAGATATCTCCAAAAGGAATTCACAAAAGATCTATCACACGAGGAGAAAACACAGAAACATCGGGCGCAATTTTTCCTTCTATTTCTGAGAAATTTACAACTGAGTGAGGATGGAGAATTCAACTCACTTCTCATGTGTCTAATGACATTCTCTACTTCTCAATACACTATTCTCATGATCTCCTATTGTCTCCTCTCTATTGCCCCGACATTTTTCCAAAGTATTTATAGGCAATTATGTACAAACTTATATCAAAGCATAAGTATAAGTAACCTATGTCTTAACTAATGTACATATGTGTACATGTCTTTCACCCTGTGAATGTATCCATCTTCTATGCTTCAAGAATTGTCCTTATCTCCATTCTTTGTCCTTCAAATCTTCAATTGGTGATTGGTCTGCACCAACAATTTCCTGCAAGCCAATCATCAACTTGTATCTAGTTAACTTTGTACTATCAAGAGCTTTAGTCAACATGTCTGCACATTGCATATCTGTAGAGACATAGGATAGTTGAATATCCTTGCTCATTAGCATCTCCCTTACATAATGGTAGTGGACTTCAACATGCTTGGTTCTGGCATGGTATACCGTGTTGGGGCTTCACTCACTAATTAGGCATGGATATATGAAGATATATGAAGACATATGAAGACATATGATGAAGGAAAGAAGAAGTGAAGAAAAGACCTACAGAAAATCAAGCCTAAGTGAAGGGACAATTTCACTATTGTAAATTAGTGCAAAATTAGAGTCTAGATGTTTATTTGATCTTCAGAACTTACGAGTTCAAGTCTAGAAGAATGTAAACCATAGGTATATAAGTTAATTTGAGTCAAAAACATGTAGGGAGAGAACTCAATTTTTGTAATCTGAGTAAGTAGAGAAAAGTCGTGTAATTTCTGAGAGAGATAGTGAGAGAAAACTTCTGAGTCTCAGAGAGTTTTCCATGGCTGTGAGCAAAATTAGGCCAAGCCATTTTGTACACATCTCTTCTGATAATCAATACATGTTTGTGTAGAAGGATTGAGTCTAATTCCTCTTGTACATTGAGTTCTAAGTCATTTCATATGACTGTGTAAGGTAGTTGACAGTTATGACTTTTCTGGCGCACATTTGACTGATCTTCTAAAGGTCAGATCTCGAAGCATGGTGTAAAGTTTTTGGTAAGTGATAGCTCGTTTGAAAGTTACTATCCTCAACTACATTTGGTCAAAAGATCTTTAAGAAACGGGACGCATACTCAGAGAAATCAGTTTAAGAGTGGAGGTATGTCAAATCGATGAAGTCAATTTCCAGTTTTCAGACATAGTGAAAAGTTTGGTACAAAATCAGAAGATTTTGAAGTTATTACTTGAAAGTTTTGGTTATTATGTGTTGCTTAACATTAGCAAGAACATCTTTTAGCAAGTAATCAAAAGATTTTGCAAAGATTGAGCTAATACAGGTCAGATTGAAGGATTGAAGAAAAGGCGCAGATTTCTGTGAAGTGAAATTTTGATTTTCACTAAATTCAGAGATGAAGATTCACAATGTGAGTTTTGCTAAGCTAATGATGGTTATGGAGGTCTTCTAATACCACATTAGTTTGGTTCTTGTGGTGTTTATACACCAACAAGTGGTATCAGAGCAGATAAGGTCCTCGAGACTAAAGGAATAGCAGATACAAGAAGAATTGAAGAGTTCTTTATCAAAGAAGGAGGAAGCTGAGGTGTTCAACAAACAAAAGTCATCAGAAGATTGTTTCGAAGTTACTCCCAAGGGTAAAGGTCTACAAAAGGTATCATTCTTTAACCTTACACTTACAGGTTGAAGCAGAAGCAAGGATACCATGGCAGATCATGTGTCCATTGACAAATTGGACAGAGATAACTATCCTGCTTGGGTAATGAGGATGGAGGCCTTACTTATGAGTAAGGACCTAATGGTATATGTGACAGGTGAAGAAGAGAAGCCTAAATTTGAAGATGAAAGTCATCCAAGAAAAGAAGAGCTAGAAGCTTTGAAGCTATGGCAGAAGAGAGATGCAAGTGCAAGAGCTTATATATACAACACTATTACAGATCATTTGTTGCCACATATCAGAGGTTTAGAAACAGCTGAAGATATTTGGAATGCTTTGGAGGATCACTTCCAAAACACTACTAAAGCTAGGAAAGCTAGCTTATGGTCAGAGTTTACCACATTCAAGAAAAAGCAAAATCAGAGCATTAGTGATTATGTCACTAAGATGAAGGACTTGGCAGATAGTCTTGGATCCATTGATGAGGATATTGAAGATCATAGGCTGATAGCACAATTACTTGCAGGGTTAAGAGGTGATGAGAGATGGAAGCCCTTTGTACTTTCAACAGAACTCTCATTAAACCATTATGTGCCAGAACTGAATCAATTACTTGGATTAATGCTCACATTTGAGCAAGATTTGAAGTCAGATGGAGACAAAGGTCAAAGTTCTGCAATGTACATGAAGAATAAAAAGAAAGGAGATAAAGGCAAAGCAAAGGATGAAGAAGAGTCAACAACTCAAGCAAATTATGCAAGAGGAAAAGGTTTTGGCAGAGGTAAAGGTCGAGGTAATGGAAGAGGTAGAGGTAATCAGAACAATAACAACAAGACATGTTGGATTTGTGGATTAAGCAATCATCTAGCATATGATTGTTGGCATAATCAACAAGGAGCAAGCCAAAATCAAAACAACAATGGTAGAGGAAGAGGTGGAAGGTTTCAGAATCAATTTCAAAGAGGAAGACAGAATTCAAGAGGAAATTATGGAAGAGGTGGTGGAAGAAATTGGAATCAGAACCAATCATACAACACCACATATTATAATTATGCAAATGATACACAGAATGACAACCATACAACATTGATGATGAATTCAATAAGTTCATCAGAGAAGGAGGATCTCAAGGTATTTTATATTGATTCTGGTTGTTCAAATCATTTGTCAGGTAATATAGAATTGTTGTCAGAATTGGAAGAAGGCAATTCAAGTCATACAGTACAAACAGGTGACAATACAAAACATAATGTGCATTCAATTGGAAAAGTGAAGTGCAGGAGTGGAGCTGATTTATTAACAAATGTTTTGTATGTTCCAACAATACCAAAGAATCTTATTAGTGTTGGACAAATAGTGGAAAAAGGTTTTCAAGTCAGATTTACAAATGAAGGGGTATTTGTTGAAGATCCAGGGGATGCATACAAACTCATTGTTTGTGGTAAGAAGGAAGGTAGACTTTTTACTCTCAAAGTGCAAGGAAATGTTGGTCAAGCCCTAATCACACATGGTGATGAAGTAATTACAGAGTTAGATCTTTGGCATAAAAGATTGGGACACTTCAATGAAAGAGGAATCAAAACTATGGTGGAGAATCAATCTGTAATGGGACTACCAAATGTGAAGAATCAACATATGATATACAAGTGTGAAGCTTGTCAGATGGGAAAAGCTCATAGACTACCATTTCAAAAGAAAGGTTTCAAGCATGATGGTTTGCTTGAACTCATACATACAGATGTATGGGGGCCAACAAAAGAAGGTTCAATAAATGGATCTAGGTATTATGTTTTGTTTATTGATGATGCTACAAGGTGGATAACCCTTTATGTTCTAAAGGAAAGATCAGAAGTTTTTGGAGCCTTCAAACATTTTCATGCTTATGCAGAAAGAGTTACAGGTCACAAACTCAAGAGGCTAAGGTCTGATGGAGGGGGAGAATACTTCTCTCAAGAATTTAATGACTATCTTTGGAATGCAGGCATCAAGAGAGAGATAACTTGCAGGTATACACCTCAACATAATGGGGTGGCAGAAAGGAGAAATAGAACATTGGTTGAATTTGCAAGAGCAATGCTAAAAGAAAAGAATTGCCCTAATTATCTTTGGGCTGAGGCTGTAAATACAGCCACATACCTTGTGAATAGGCTACCATGTGGAGTTTTGAATGGTATGACCCCTTATGAAGCTTGGTGGGGTAAGAAACCAACACTTGATCATTGTAAAGTGTTTGGATCAATTGCCTATGCTTATGTGCCATCACAACTCAGACATAAGCTTGAACCAAAGGCAGAAAAATATGTGTTTATTGGGTATGATGAAAAGCAAATGGGTTATAGACTATGGAGTCCTTTGACTAAACATTTTATTGTTTCCAGAGATGTAACCTTTGATGAACAGAAGAGTTGGTATGCAGATAAAGATTGTGATCTTGAAACATTTGAAGAAGAGATAAGAAGGAGTGCAAGAGGTAAGTCACATATGCAGATAGATGGAGATGAAGAACATATGCAAGCAAGCACATCAAGAGTTGGATCATATAGAAGGAATGAAGATGGACCAATATTTGATGAAGAAGTACATCCAGATATACATGAAGAGTGTGAACCAAGAAGGTCAACCAGAATGAGGAAGCAACCTACAAGGTATTCATATGACACTTCTTACTTGACTCAGAAAAATTATGCTTACATGGTTAAGGAAGATGAAGAACCTCAAAGCTATGATGAAGCAAAAGATAAGAGACAATGGGAAATAGCAATGAAGGAAGAGTTTGATGCACTTGAAGAGAACAAAACTTGGGAACTTGTTCCAAAGCCTAATGGTAAGAAAGTGATTGGAAATAAATGGGTTTACAAAGTTAAGAAGCATGCAGATGGAACTATAGCCAGGTACAAAGCCAGATTGGTGGTTAAAGGCTATGCTCAAACATTTGGCATAGATTATGATGAGACATTCAGTCCTGTAGCAAAGATGTCAACCATAAGGACAATCATTGCCATTGCAGCATCAAAAGGATGGACATTGAGTCAATTGGATATTAAGAATGCATTTTTGAATGGATATATATCAGATGAGGTTTACATGGAGCAACCTCAAGGGTTTGCAGATCATAAGTTTCCAAATTATGTTTGCAGATTAAGAAGAGCACTTTATGGTTTGAAGCAAGCTCCAAGAGCTTGGAATTTTAGACTTGTAAAGTATGTTAATGATCTTGGATATCAAAGTTCAAAGGCAGATGCAAGTTTACTTATCAAAAGAACAGATGAAGGTATGATCTACATTTGTATATATGTAGATGATATTATAATTACAGGTACCTCAAATGAAGGAATCAAGGAGGTGAAGAAGCTACTTGAGAAGGAATTCAAGATAAGTGATCTAGGAAAATTGTCATATTTTCTTGGAATGGAAATCACTTATGCAGAGCATGGTATTTATGTATCACAAGAAAGGTATCTCTTGAATCTTCTAAAGAAGTTTAACATGGAGAATTGCAGAGAGGCATCTACACCATTAGAGGTCAATCATAAACTCAGTAGATATGATGGAGCAAAATTCAAAGACATGAGGAAGTATCAATCTTTAGTGGGAAGTTTGATTTATGCAACTCTAACAAGGCCTGATCTTAGTTATGCAGTTGGTGTTCTTTCTCAATTCATGCATTGTCCAAAGGATCCACATTGGATTGCAGGTCAAAGAGTCCTTAGATATATCAAAGGGACTTTGAAAGAAGGATTGTATTATCCTTTTACATCAGATATAAGATTGAGAGCTTATAGTGATTCAGATTGGGCAGGAAGTCAAGATGACAGAAGGTCTACCCATGGCTACATGATATACATTGGAGATAAACTTGTGAGTTGGTGTTCAAAGAAACAACACACAGTGGCCTTATCATCAACAGAAGTTGAATACAAAGGACTTGTGGAAGCAGCAAAAGAAGTAATATGGATGCAGACATTATTCAAAAGCTTGGGAATTGATCAAGGTATACCCATCATTCATGGAGATAATATGAGCTCATTATATCTTGCAGCAAATCCTGTATTTCATGCAAGGACAAAGCACATAGAGATACAGTATCATTTTCTCAGAGAAAAGGTAATGGAGAAAGAGATTGAAGTGGTGTATACTTCTACAAAAGATCAGATTGCAGATATTATGACAAAAAGCTTGGATGGAGTGAAGACAAGTAAGTTCAAGGAGATGGCAGGAATAAAAGAGAAGAAGACTATGTGAAGAAGTCAAATTATGCTAATTAGTGAGTGAGGGGGAGCTGTTGGGGCTTCACTCACTAATTAGGCATGGATATATGAAGATATATGAAGACATATGAAGACATATGATGAAGGAAAGAAGAAGTGAAGAAAAGACCTACAGAAAATCAAGCCTAAGTGAAGGGACAATTTCACTATTGTAAATTAGTGCAAAATTAGAGTCTAGATGTTTATTTGATCTTCAGAACTTACGAGTTCAAGTCTAGAAGAATGTAAACCATAGGTATATAAGTTAATTTGAGTCAAAAACATGTAGGGAGAGAACTCAATTTTTGTAATCTGAGTAAGTAGAGAAAAGTCGTGTAATTTCTGAGAGAGATAGTGAGAGAAAACTTCTGAGTCTGAGAGAGTTTTCCATGGCTGTGAGCAAAATTAGGCCAAGCCATTTTGTACACATCTCTTCTGATAATCAATACATGTTTGTGTAGAAGGATTGAGTCTAATTCCTCTTGTACATTGAGTTCTAAGTCATTTCATATGACTGTGTAAGGTAGTTGACAGTTACAACTTTTCTGGCGCACATTTGACTGATCTTCTGAAGGTCAGATCTCGAAGCATGGTGTAAAGTTTTTGGTAAGTGATAGCTCGTTTGAAAGCTACTATCCTCAACTACATTTGGTCAAAAGATCTTTAAGAAACGGGACGCATACTCAGAGAAATCAGTTTAAGAGTGGAGGTATGTCAAATCGATGAAGTCAATTTCCAGTTTTCAGACATAGTGAAAAGTTTGGTACAAAATCAGAAGATTTTGAAGTTATTACTTGAAAGTTTTGGTTATTATGTGTTGCTTAACATTAGCAAGAACATCTTTTAGCAAGTAATCAAAAGATTTTGCAAAGATTGAGCTAATACAGGTCAGATTAAAGGATTGAAGAAAAGGCGTAGATTTCTGTGAAGTGAAATTTTGATTTTCACTAAATTCAGAGATGAAGATTCACAATGTGAGTTTTGCTAAGCTAATGATGGTTATGGAGGTCTTCTAATACCACATTAGTTTGGTTCTTGTGGTGTTTATACACCAACATACCGGATTAGCTGCTAGATGTAGTGAGCTTGTGTTGTCACAAAAAATGTGAGGTGTTGAAGAATGAAGTCGAAGATCTATGTACAAAGACTTTAACCACAAGATTTCTTGAGTTGCATTAGCCAAACCTCTATATTCAGATTCAGTAGAAGATAATGCCACGCTTGGTTGCTTCTTTGATGACCAAGAAATGATTTTTGAACCTACAAACGATATATACTCGGATGTGCTTCTTCTATCATCTCTAGATCCAGCCCAATCTGCATCTGAGTAGACCTTTAGCTCAATATCTAAAGTATATGAATAAAACAAACCTTCATTCATAGTCCCCTTTAGGTACTTGAGGACTCTCTTGGCCGCTTCCATGTGTGGTCTTCTCGGCTTATGCATAAACTGACTCAATATGCTAACACTATAGCATATATCCACCCTTGTGAGAGTTGCATAATTCAAACTTCCAACCAAGCTTTGATAGCTTGTGCTGTCTTCAATTGGCTCTCCTTCATAAGCACTAAGCTTATGATTTTGCTCCATAAGTGTACCTGCACACTTGGTATTTTCCATCTTGAACTTGACGAGTATGTCATGGACATACTTCCTTTGTGTGATGTATATACCTGAATCTGTGTAGATCAACTCCAATCCAAGAAAATAAGTGAGTGGTCCGAGGTCACTTATTTTGAACTCCTCCTTCATTTGACTCTTTACCTGTTTGATTCCTTCAAGATCATTGCCTGTGATAATAATATCATCAACATACACACATAAATAGATCACTTCAGATCCATTCCTCTTTATGAACAAAGAGGTATCCGCCTTGCTAGCTTTCAATCCTTGGTCCTGCAAATAAGTCACCAATATGAAATTCCAAGCTCTTGGAGGTTGCTTCAATCCATACAAAGCTTTCTTTAGTTTGCATAAATAGTTAGGATGATGTGCATCCTCATATCCAGGAGGTTGTGCCATATACACTTCCTCAGAAATCCATCCATTCAAGAAAGCATTCTTTACATCAAGTTGATAAAGATTCCAATTTCTAGATGCAGCAAGACTAATGAGAACCCTAATTGTAGGCATTTTTGCAACAGGAGAGAAAGTCTCCTCATAATCAATACCATGGGTTTGAGCAAACCCTTTAGCAACTAGCCTTGCTTTGTGTCTATTTATACTTCCATCTGGATTCCTCTTGATTTTGTATATCCATCGAGATCCAATTACCTTCATAGATGGCTTGTTAGGTACAAGCTCCCAAGTGTCATTCTCCTTCAAGGCTTCCATTTCTTCATCCATTGCATCTGTTAGACGATAATAACTCAATCCAACTTTCGGACGAGTATTATCGGGTCCTCGGGTTCTTGGGAGTGGTAGGGGTCTGTTAGACAGAGGCCCTGTACTATTTTCCCAATCCTTTACACAATCACAAGTATTTTCTCACTTCTTAACACAGGGGTTGAGTTTGAATACTGACTACTCCTCGGTATGATAAGCGTTAGAATGTTCGGCCATGAATATACTATGGTAATAGCACAGTGATTCTACCGAAACTTACAACTACGAGAATACGCTCTTCTCAAAATACTCCGCAATAAGACGATTTCATGTGACAACTGAACACACCGAACGAAATGCACAGACAACTCGGATCGAGATTATATTAAACTTTTCGTATGCTGACTCAGATCATAGATTTCTACCGCAATTAATGACTTACTAAGACTTCTGTCCACACACAGATCCTTGTCGAATACTCAATGATCGCCGATTACCATATAAAATCCTGATTACTTAACCGAAATGGTACTAAACTCTGGTTATTACACAGTCTCACGCCAGACAACAAACACACAATTTCACAGCCGAGAAATACAGAATCATATATAACTGATCATCAAATAGACTCACAACATCACAAACTACCCAATGAGAATCGATTCAACCAAAGAATAGCAGAATAATTAAATATGAATAGAATGGAACAGTACTCAATGTCCTCAGCAATATCTCATACACAGTTTTTAAAGTATGTTACTCGTGGTTTCCGAATGCTTCAATTTCGATGTGATCAACCCTACTCACTACAGTGCGCAACAGAACAGAGACGTATCTATCCTTCTGTCTCTCTCAAATACATTCCTGTTAACTATCAATCGAAGAGTCTGTCTGCTCCACCAGTCGAACGAAGCGACGACGCGACGACAGAACTCTTTTCTCTTCCTGTCTTCTGCTTTTTATTGCTTTCGCATTCTTCATCTACCGACTCTTGCGAAATTTCCTACATCTCCGTCATTTCAGCCGCAAGTCTTGTTTATCCTTCTTCTGCGGTTGCGGTTGTCTCGCTCCATCAGCCTTGTAACACTGGCACGCACGGTGGACTCGAACCCGCAAGTGCAATACTGTAGGTGATATCCTTTTGCCTGGGGCTATCCTCCTATTTTCCTCCTTTACACGCATCAGAAAGACTCTGTATACTGTCCATATCCTGCTGGTGATTCAGCAAATATCTTTCAATCCCGAATGTGTCACTGTACGTGATAGGTCGTATTTTCCTCCAGAACTTCCTCAAACTCGTATAGCTGGTCTAGTTGCCTCTTCATGAAGTCCCGCTTTCTTATATACTGGGCCCACCTTCTTGATCATGTGCTGTAAGCGCTTCGTCTATGGAATCAAAGTACCCTCTGTGCTGTTGAATCCATGTCTTCTGCAGAAGTGATGTAACTATACAGTATCCTATCACCACCTGGCTGAAATATCCTTTTACAGTGTCTGTCGGTCCATGCCAGGATTTTAACTCCCCAATTCTTTCTGATCGCACTTGTTCTAGTGGCGGAACAAGTCCACTGTCTCCAAGGTAACTTAGCAAACTGTAGGAATTCGGTTCTCTGGTGATGTTTGTCGAATTTCTTGCGTTATCTTCACCATCAACATCCTCACTCACATTCTCCACCAAATCCTCGTCACTATCCTGTTCGTTTCGCCTTTCGTCTTCCGAATCGCTAGAAATGATCACTTCATGCCGAAGTCGTATTCGCATTTCGTCGCTCCTTGTCTTGTTTTCGTTTGCATCAGCACCATCCTTGACGCTATCTTGCTTCATCACCCTAAACCCTAAACCTTGTAGTATCGGTTCTGTGTAAGTATGCGCTCCCTGAGTCGTCATCTCAGTATATCCTTTTCAGACATGGTTGTAAGACTTGCAGAATACTATGCAGAAAAATACTTTGCCGGGTATACACATTTATAAGTGCTAGACCTTGAGCTGCCATTTGCTAGAATGATGATATTTCATTCAGACATGACACTTCATGCTGCTTACCGGGATTCTAGAATCAAAAATCATCATTCTGGAGATCGATGTTGGACTTGGACCGTCTTTTACATGTGCGAAAAATATTATACACAAAAAATCATGACTTTTATCAAAATATACTAGTACAACACCGGATTTGTAGGCCCAAAATCTATAGTTCTGCTTCGAGACCTTCTAAATACATATTTCTAGCTGATCGAAAGATACCGGCAATCTTTTTCTTAAGCGTTTCTAATACACTTTTCAGGGTGTCGGGTTCTAATAATTGGGCATCTGTCCGCACCGAACTGAGCACAATTGCTCCCGAAAGTAAATTTTCAGCCTCTCTTTGTAAAAATGCTTCCTGTAAATAAAATTCATTGGCCAATGCTGCATCTCTGGCCGTCTTCATATCTGTTACTTGTTGCTGCATTCGATGGATGTTATCATTTTTGTTACGTACTTGATTCTCGAGTCTTTCTAACTGTTGGTTCAGGAATTGGATTGTTTTATAAAATGCATCTCTTTCTCTTCTCGTGTCTGCTAATCTTTTCTGTTTCTGAGGCTCTTCAATGAGATACTTATGCACTATGTTGTTGACTGTTGATAAACTGTTTTTTGTTGTATCCAACTCGAATTCTGTTTGAGTTAACCGCAATCTAGTTTCTTCCAGTAAATTGCCTAATGCTATTCTGACATCTTCTGCATCTTTGAAGTTCTGTGTTAACTTATTGATTTCTGGAGTGGCTTCTGTCAACATATCTTTATGTTTGTTTATTGTTTCCAGAGCTTCATCCCGTTGTTTTGTTATATCTGCCTGATCACTGAGTCGTTCTTGCAGCTGTCTCACCTGCTCTTGTAGGGCTTGATTTTCTGCTTTTACTGTATATACTTCTTCTTGAAGCGGAGTGATATCTGCTTCCAGTATTTCTATTTTCTGCTGCAACTCCTTGTAAATGTTGTCTGTATCAGCTCTCATCTGAGCAGGTAATTGCTTGGAGAGGTTAATAAGAAATTGTCCAATTGATGCTAATTCGGAAAATACCTGAACAGATTGTGTTTGTGGAAGTTGTCGCGGTTGGGCAGACGTATTGGTGCGTAATTGGTAGGAATTCGGTGGTGAGTAGTTAGGGGAAGATGATGATGTATGGTCGGGATGGTCTTGAATGGGATGTGCTACCTGTTGCGGTGGTAAATTAGGACGAGCTGTGTTAGAGCTAATTACCTTATTTGCGTCCTGTTGTTCATTTGCTGAGAAATCGACATTTGTTGTTTCTGCTGCCTTCAGGAGCTTATCCAGTGCATCATTAGTAGGTTGACGTTCATGGATTTGTTGATTCTCTTGCTGCTGCTGTTGACAGACTTTATCAGTTGACATTGCTTCCGTTTCAGTCTGCTTCTGCGTTTGTAGATGCTCAGATGCTAATGAATGCGTTGATGATTCCTGGTGCATCGATGTATTTGTATCATGGAACCTCTCTTCCTCTTGATGCTTGGCCTCTGTTTCTGCTTCCTTGTCTTGCTGATCAGCTTCATTCTCTACTTGTACTTCCTGCTGTTGTTCGTCTTCCTTTTGTGTTACTCCACCTGAATGCTGGTCGACCTCCTGTTGGACTTCTTCATCTTGTTCGACTGAACCTGCATTCTTACTTTCAGAAGAACTGATTCTGATCCGTTTTCTTCTAAATAACTGATTAATTTCTTCTTCATCTTCTTCGTCTTCATCTAAAGGTTGCGCTGATTCTTCAATCTGTAACACTGGTCCTCTTGGTGGTGGTTGTGCTTGCATTATGGTTGGAAACAGAAATGATAAAATGTGTGGTAGTCGAGACCTCGGGGTTTTACCTTTGTTAACTTGCTTCATAATTGAGACGCATTCTTTATGAATACGTTGAAAGAAGAATGACGCAAAGTTAACAGGTTCTCGGGCAGCTATATCTATGGCAGAATAAAATGGTCGAGAGATACCATAGGTACGTTTCTGAAAGTTGAGTATAGCAACGAGGAATTGTAGTGCAGTTCTTTCGGGTTCTGGTCGACAGAGAATGGCGTATTCATTAGATGAAAATCGCGGGAACAATTCTGCCATTCGGGTTGCCGAGATCATGGGGAGATTCTCGCGGCCTTGTGGAGTTAAATGGTAAACTTCTGCAAACACTTGGAATGTGATCACAGTTCTAGACGGTAAGGAAAGGAAAACCCATCGTTTCTCAGTGGGAGATCCTCGAGCGATAGCGGAAATAATCTGTGCCAAGAAGGGGTGAGCTTCTACTGAGTGCCAGGGCAGCTCGGCGAAACTACCCAATCCTCGTATATGCAGATAATTTCCTACTTCAGCAGGGATACCATCGGCAAAAGCTGTATAGTTTGCTAAGGATTCCATTACGCACAGATAGAAGACGCAGAACACAAGTATTCAGAAAATATGGTTGTGGTCGCAAAAGACTAAATTACCTATCCGGCGAGTTTAAGTGAGTTATATAAGAAATTTATACAGAGAATATTTAGAACGGCACTAAGTACACAAAACGGACAGTAATGTCTATATTTGACGTGCGTGCATGCAAAGAGAGAAAAAGGAGCGGGCGGCGGGACATAAATAGCTATTAAAGTATGGCGATTACACTTACTTTATTGATTACCACGAATTAAAACAAAAGGAATTAAAGAAAAATTAAAAAATTTGTGGTACGCTGTGTACCCTTGTTATAGCCGAGGTGGCGCTACTTGATACGGCCGTAGCTTTGAACCGTTTATCGCTTTTGGAAGTGGTTGTCCAGTCAATGTAGTCAATCGAAAAGTAGCCGGGCCAACTTGTTCTGAAATCTTGAATGGACCGAACCAACGTAACTTGAATTTTCCTGCTGATCTATTGGACTTTGCATTGTAAAAGAGAACAAGCTGTCCTACCGAAAATACTGGAGTCTTTAGATTTCGGTCGTGTGTCCTGGCCTGTCTTAATTGAATTTCTTTCATAGTTAAGAAACTGAGCCATCGGTGTTCATCTAATTCTCTAAGTGTTTCCAACCGAAATACCAATGACTCTTCGGGTAAAAGCTTCTGAGACGTTGCTACTCTTAAACTTGGTATTACAATTTCCATCGGAGCTATTGCTTCTATTCCATAGGCTAACTTAAATGGTGTCAAGCCGGTGGTTACCTTATATGTAGTGCGATAGGCCCATAAGACTGCAGGTAGCAACTGATCCCATCTTTCCGGTGTTTCTCTAGTCAATTTCTGAAGCATATTTAGTAGAGATTTGTTGGTACTTTCTGCCAATCCATTTGCACGAGGATAATATGGTGAGCTAAATTTATGACTAATCTGGAATGACTGTGTTAATGCTTTCATCAACTTGTTCATAAAATGAGTACCCTGATCCGAAACAAGCTCTAGTGGCAAGCCAAATCTGGGAAAGACATCTGTTAATAGACATTTCGCTACTTCAACTGCTGTAGCTGAGCGTAAAGGCCATGCTTCTGCCCATCTGGTTGCGTAATCTGTGCAAGTCAATATATACCTGTTATTGCTGAATACTGCGGGAGGTGTGATTGGACCAATGAAATCAAGACCCCATTTCTGAAATGGTTCTAAAGGAAATACTGGATGAAGTGGAAAGTAATGGCGTTGTAGTGGTTGTCCAGTTCTTTGACAGCTATCACAAGTTTTTATAAATTCCAATATATCTCTATACATAGTTGGCCACCAAAGTCCACTTTGCAGAATTTTCCGGTGAGTAAGATCTGCTGCAAAATGTCCACCGGAAGGAATTGAGTGAGCCAAAGTGATAACTGAGTTAACTTCATGTGGTGGAATACAGCGAAGTAGGATTCCGGTATGATCTGTATAATATAATTCTCCAGCAACTAACCGGAATCGTCGACTAAAACCTGCAATTTTTCGGCGTGTAGCTGTGGGGACTTCAGAAGGTAGATATCCACTTGAAAGGAAGGTCAATAACTGATCATAATACGTAGTTGGCACTGGTTGGTTTGACAATTCTTCAGTAGTTGGTTCTGAAGTATAAATGGCTGGCGTTGTATCATTTATACCAACCGGAGGTTCACCTGAATCTAAGCGTGATAAAAAGTCTGCTAAGGCATGTGAACTACCTGGCCGATGAATGACATCATAGTCGAATTCTTGCAATAGTAGAACCCATCGTGCTAGGCGGCCACCGATATGTTGCTGTCGAACCAAGTAAACCAGTGCAGCGTGATCGACATGAAATGTAAATTTTCGGCCCAATAAATAATGTCTGAATTTTTTTACCGAATATACTAATCCTAAGCATTCCCTCTCAGTTACCGAGTAGTTCTTCTCTGCAGGTGCTAATCTTCTGCTAGCATAGTGATGGAGAGTGTTAATCTCCAAAAGAACAAGTTAACCTTGAATTTAGATCACCTCTATATCAAGATTAACTTTAGACTCCACCAAACTTAGAGATCATTCACCAATTTATCAGGAAATTGAAAGTTCTGACAAATTCAACTTCTTCAGAAAAATCTGCTGCAGATTAATCACTCATTGACTAATCAATCCTGTAAAGTTTTTGATAAAACTTTGCACAACACTTTGCCTTAAGGTTGCGCAACTTTGCCAAGTTAAATCTCTCAAAAAGATTAAGTACACACTGAGAAATGTGTGAAACACTTTACCTATGTCTGAAAGTACTTCTCTGCAATAGCGACTTTGACACCTGCAATTTCTTAGCACTGGTTCTCCCAACTCTGAACCCGTTTGATCAAGATCTTTTAGCCATAGATGGCTTACCTTTCAACTTAGATTTTAAGCCCTCATTTGTGTAAAACTTTACACTGTGGACTGAGCAATGATCATTTCATTGAAGATGAAATGTGCGCCAGATTTTACGACTCTTAGAACATTCTTACATATGAATGTTCCTAATCAAAATTCTCTCAGCCTGATTACAATTAACCTCTCAAATTCTAGCCATAGATAGATTAGCTATGAACTTAAACACGTGCAGAAGGATTTCTCAAAAGATTAAACACAGAAGGAGCAGACAGCAAAATATCGGGCGCAAAATTTCTCGATTTCTCAGAAAACTTACATCTAAGTGAGGATGGACAATTCACTCACTTTTCATGTGTCTAATGACACTGATTTCTCTCTCCCTATTCTCAAATCTTCTTCTGCTCTATTTGCCCGACATTTTCTAACATATTTATAGATGAATATATACAAGTGTATGACTAGACAAAGGTATAAGTCAGCTAATGTACATATGTGTTCATGTCTTTGGATTTTCTGAATATGTCCTTCCTTCAACCATCTGACTTTGTTTTCTTCTTGACTCCTTGACTTCATTCCTCCATAATTCTTCAATTGATGATTGTCATGCTCCAACAGCTCCCCCTCAATCATTAATTGAGGCTCTTCTCTATCTTCTTTACTCCAGCCATATCCTTGAATCTTTGTATTTTTGGTCCATCTAGAATTTTTGTCATCATATCTGCAACTTGATCTTTTGTGGGAGTGTGTATGACTTCAATCTCCTTCCCAATGACCTTCTCTCTCAGAAAATGATACTGTATTTCAATATGCTTAGTTCTAGCATGAAATACAGGATTAGCTGCCAAGTATAATGAACTCATATTGTCTCCATAAATAATAGGAGTACTCTGAATCACATCAAAAACTTTCAAAAGTGTCTTTAGCCATATTACCTCTTTTGCAGCTTCCACCATACCTTTATATTCTGCCTCTGTAGATGACAAAGCAACTGTATGTTGCTTCTTGGAACACCATGAAATCAATTTGTCTCCTACATAGCACAAGTATCCATGTGTTGATCTTCTATCATCCACATTACCTGCCCAATCTGCATCACTATATATCTTGATTCTTGTATCTGAAGTAAATCCATAATACAACCCTTCTCTGAGTGTACCCTTGATGTACCTAAGTACTCTTTGTCCTGCAATCCAATGTTCCTTCCTAGGACAATGCATAAATTGTGAAAGCACACCAACTGCATATGACAAGTCAGGCCTTGTCAATGTAGCATAAATCAAGCTACCAACCAAACTTTGATAGAGTTTCATATCTCTGAACTCTTCTCCTCCAAACCTAGACAATTTATGGTTCACTTCCAAAGGTGTAGGTGCAACCCTGCAATCTTCCATTTTAAATTTGGTTAGCAAATTTTTAAGATACCTTTCTTGGGTCACATATACTCCATGTTGAGTATAAGAGATCTCCATTCCCAAGAAGAATGATAGGTTCCCCAAATCACTGATTTTGAACTCTTTCTCCATCTGCTTCTTGATCATTTGTATTCCCTTATCATCTGTTCCTGTAAGTATTATGTCATCAACATAAATACACACATAAATGAATCCATTTTCACTTGCTTTGACTAGCAAGCTACTATCTGCCTTTGATGCTTGAAATCCAAGATCATTCAAGAATTTTACAAGCCTATAATTCCAAGCCCTTGGGGCTTGCTTCAACCCATACAAAGCTCTCTTGAGCTTACATACATAATTTGGACTCACTTGATCTTTGAACCCATCTGGTTGCTCCATGTAGACTTCATCTGAAATGTAACCATTTAAGAAAGCATTTTTAACATCTAATTGAGACAACTTCCAACCTTTACAAGCAGCAATTGCTATGAGTGTCCTGATGGTTGTCATCTTTGCCACAGGACTATAAGTCTCATCATAGTCCACTCCATATGTCTGTGCATACCCTTTCACAACAAGTCTAGCTTTGTATCTAGACACACTTCCATCTGCAAACCTTTTAGTCTTGTAAACCCACTTACAACCAATGATTTTCTGACTATTAGGTTTAGGAACCAAATCCCATGTTTGATTCTCTATCAATGCATCATACTCCTCTTGCATAGCATCTTCCCAATTCTTCTTCCCTTTGGCCTCTTCATATGTAGAAGGGTCTTCATCTGCTTTTACCAAATAAGCATAATCTTTAGTAGTCAAGAATGAAGTGTCATAGCTATACCTTGTAGGTTGCCATTTGTGCCTAGATGATCTCCTAACTTCTGCACTTCTTGAGGTCTCTGGTTCATCACATTCTGGATCAAACCTTGGCCTCTCTTCAACTTCAATCTGCACTTCATTACTCTCACTTTCATCAAGTAATTGAATCTTTGCTTTACCTTTCCTTTGTTCCACTACTTCTTCATCATCTACATGTACATTATATTTACCTGCATACCAAGTACCTTGCTCATCAAATGTAACATCCTTGGATACAATAAATTGCTTTGTGGATGGACTCCACAACCTGTATCCCATTTGCTTATCATCATAACCAATGAATACATACTTCTCTGCCTTAGGCTCCAACTTATGCCTCAATTGTGATGGCACATATGCATATGCCAAGCATCCAAATATTCTGCAATGATCCAAGGTAGGTTTCTTACCCCACCAAGCTTCATATGGTGTCATACCCTGCAAAGCTTTACAAGGCAATCTATTAACCAAATATGTAGCTGTATTAACAGCCTCAGCCCACAAATAATTTGGGCAATTCTTCTCTTTCATCATGGACCTTGCAAATTCAACAAGAGTCCTATTTCTTCTTTCTGCTACCCCATTTTGTTGAGGAGAGTACCTGCAAGTAACTTCTCTCTTTATACCTGCATTCCACAAATAATCATTGAACTCATTTGAAAAATACTCTCCCCCTCCATCTGACCTTAGTCTCTTCAATTTTTGACCTGTAATCCTTTCTGCATATGCATGATAGTGTTTAAATGTATTAAACACTTCTGACTTTTCCTTAATCACATAAATTGTGATCCACCTAGTAGCATCATCAACATATATGACATAATATCTTGAACCATTTATACTAAAGTCCTTTGAAGGACCCCACACATCTGTATGCACCAATTCAAGTCTTTCTGAATACATAAACCCATGCTTGGAATAGGATTGCTTATGAGCCTTACCTAATTGACATGCCTCACATCTGTATGTCATGTGTTGACCTGCAATGTTAGGCATTCCAAGCACTGAATCATTGTTAATCATTTCTTTGATACCTCTTTCATTAAAGTGTCCAAGTCTTTTATGCCAAAGATCCAATTCTGACACCTTCTGCTCTCCATATGTGAACATAGCATGTCCAACATTTCCTTGTACCTTCAATGTGAAAAGCCTTCCTTCTTTCTTTCCTGCAATAACTTGTTTATACCCTTGACTAGGGTCTTCCACATAAACTCCATCATTGGTAAACCTTACCTCATAACCTTTTTCCACAATTTGACCTACACTGATCAAATTCTTTGGAATTGTGGGAACATAAAGTACCTTACTCAGAAGAGTGCTCCCATCCTTAGCTTTGACTGAACCAATTGACTTTACCTTATGCTTTGTATTATCACCTGTCTGCACTGTATGATTAATTGCATTGTGATCTAGGTCAGTCATCAAAGCAATATTTCCACTCAAATGATTACTACATCCTGAATCAATATAAAACACTCTCATGTCCTCATGTGAGGTTTCACATGTATTCATAATGAGAGTTGAGTCCTCCTTTTGATCTGATGCATAGTTGTAGTAGGTGTTATTATAGGATTGACTTTGGAAGTTTCTTCCACCACCTCTTCCAAAAGAATTCCTACCACCTCTACCTCTGAAATTTCCTCTCTGAAATCTACCACCTCTTGCTCTTTGATTAAAGTTCTGATAATTGCCATTGTTTTGATTATTATGCCAACAATCATGAGATAGATGATTGGTCTTACCACATATCCAACAAGCTCTTGCATTATCTTTGTTGTTTCTGCCTCTTCCTCTACTTCTGCCATTTCCTCTTCCTCTTATGAAGTTTGCTTGGTTTGAAGTACCTTCTTCTTCACCTGATTGTTGCTTCCCTTTGTTGGCTTTCTTCTTGTCTTTAGAATACATTGCATGACCTGCACTCTTATCAACATCTCCTTTGACATCATTCTCAAAAGTTAGCATATGACCTAACAATTGATTCAAATCAGGAGTAAAATGATCTAATGAAAGTTCTGTAGATAAAATGAAAGGCTTCCATTTCTCATCTCCTCTTAGCCCTGTGAGTATTTGTCTTACCAATTTGTCTTCTTCAATATCTTCATCAACTGCACCTAAAGAATCTGCAATGTCCTTCATCTTTGTCACATAATCAGAGATTGATTGTGAGGCCTTCTTCTTGAAGGTAGTAAATTCTGCCCATAGTGAAGCCTTCCTTGATTTGGTTGTATTTTGGAAATGCTCTTCCAAAGCATTCCAAATGTCACAAGCACTCTCAAGTCCTCTAATGTGAGGAAGCAAATAGTCATTGACTGCCATGTAGATGATGCTTCTTGCTTGAGCATCCTTCTTCATCCAATTCTTCAAATCTGCAAGCTCCTCCCTAGTTGGAACACTAGGATCTCTGAATTCTGGCTTTTCTTCATCTCCTCTGATGTATCCTATCAGATCTTTGCTCATAAGGTGAGCTTCCATCCTCATAGACCATGCAGGATAGTTCTCTCTATCCAGCTTCTCAATTTGAAGACTATCTCCCATCTTTACTTCACCTGTAGCTTCAAAACTTTAACCTTTACAGATAATGAATGTACCTTTACTTCGAATGTTGCTCCTTCTGATCCTTTTGATGCTCTTTGTATGTCTTTCTTCAATCTTTCTTCAACCTTTACCCTTCTGCACCTTCAAAATGTAAAGATTTGTACTTCTGCAGTAGTTGGAGTCTCCTTCACTTCAATTTTGACACAACCTGCTCTGATACCACTGATGGAGAGTGTTAATCTCCAAAAGAACAAGTTAACCTTGAATTTAGATCACCTCTATATCAAGATTAACTTTAGACTCCACCAAACTTAGAGATCATTCACCAATTTATCAGGAAATTGAAAGTTCTGACAAATTCAACTTCTTCAGAAAAATCTGCTGCAGATTAATCACTCATTGACTAATCAATCCTGTAAAGTTTTTGATAAAACTTTGCACAACACTTTGCCTTAAGGTTGCGCAACTTTGCCAAGTTAAATCTCTCAAAAAGATTAAGTACACACTGAGAAATGTGTGAAACACTTTACCTATGTCTGAAAGTACTTCTCTGCAATAGCGACTTTGACACCTGCAATTTCTTAGCACTGGTTCTCCCAACTCTGAACCCGTTTGATCAAGATCTTTTAGCCATAGATGGCTTACCTTTCAACTTAGATTTTAAGCCCTCATTTGTGTAAAACTTTACACTGTGGACTGAGCAATGATCATTTCATTGAAGATGAAATGTGCGCCAGATTTTACGACTCTTAGAACATTCTTACATATGAATGTTCCTAATCAAAATTCTCTCAGCCTGATTACAATTAACCTCTCAAATTCTAGCCATAGATAGATTAGCTATGAACTTAAACACGTGCAGAAGGATTTCTCAAAAGATTAAACACAGAAGGAGCAGACAGCAAAATATCGGGCGCAAAATTTCTCGATTTCTCAGAAAACTTACATCTAAGTGAGGATGGACAATTCACTCACTTTTCATGTGTCTAATGACACTGATTTCTCTCTCCCTATTCTCAAATCTTCTTCTGCTCTATTTGCCCGACATTTTCTAACATATTTATAGATGAATATATACAAGTGTATGACTAGACAAAGGTATAAGTCAGCTAATGTACATATGTGTTCATGTCTTTGGATTTTCTGAATATGTCCTTCCTTCAACCATCTGACTTTGTTTTCTTCTTGACTCCTTGACTTCATTCCTCCATAATTCTTCAATTGATGATTGTCATGCTCCAACACATAGTATACTGGTCTAAACCATTTATCTGTTTGTTGCATTAGTACACTTCCTACTGCCATATCAGATGCATCAACAAATACGTGAAATGGGTGATCCCAATCTGGTGGCTGTAAAATGGGAATCTGTGTTAATAGCTGTTTCAATCGATCAAATGCTATCTCACATTCCTCAGTCCATTCAAATTGCCTTGCAGTTTTGGAAATTAATTTGTTCAGTGGTATTGCCACATGAGCAAGCCACCGTAAATGCCTTCCATGCCATCTCACTTGTCCCATAAATCGCATTACTTCCTTAGGTGTATTAGGCACCGGAGCTTCTAATACTGCTGAAATTTTATCAGGATCAACTTGAATACCCTGAGCTGATATGATGTGACCAAGTAACTTTCCACATGAAACCGCAAACACAGATTTGTTTGGGTTTAAACACAATCTATATTCTCTACATCTCTGAAAGCAACATCGTAAATGTACTAGATGTGCGATCATTTTACCGAAAATTGAAAAATCGTCAAGGTATACTTGCATGAATGAGGTGAGATAAGGAGAAAATATCTCCTGCATACATCTTTGAAATGTGCTTGGTGCATTCCTCAATCCAAACCACATTACTGTACAAGCAAAGACACCCCAATTTGTAATAAATGCAGTTTTCGGTATATCTTCTTCAGCCATTCTTACTTGGTTATATCCACTGTATCCATCTAGAAATGAATACATCTCATGACCTGCTACTTTGTCAAGCATCGTATCCAAAAAAGGAATCGGAAAAGGATCTGGTATTGTTGCAGCATTTAATTTCCGATAATCTACGCAAATTCTCAATTGCTTGTTTTTCTTTGGTACAATTACAATTGGTGAAATCCATTCTGCATGTTCTATTGGTACTATGAATCCCACTTTTAATAACCTATCAAGTTCAGCCTTTACCTGAGATGCATAATGTGGGTTCATCCGGTAGCTGGTTTGCCTTATCGGTTTTGCTTCTGGTTTTAGCATAACTCTGTGTTGATAGATACGAGGATCCAGGCCCTTCATGTCTTTGTAATCCCACGCAAAGACGTCAGTAAACTCTTGGAGTAGCTTGATTAAATCTGCTTGAAAAGCTTCAGGTAAGTTTTGCTTTATCTTTACAGGACGAGGGTGGTCTTCATCTCCAAGATTATAAGTAATTAACTGATCTTCTGGAACATAAAACTGTTGATGTTTCTCTATATCAGCGGAAGGTTCGAGAAGCTGCTGTAATTCATTACCTTGAATCGAAATGGTATTTTCCTCCTTAATTTCTTCGACAATGGGTATTACTGTACATACTGAAGCATTCCAAGTATCTACCACAGACTGTAGATCAATAGTTCCTACTGTCATCAAATCAACATTATTCTTCAGAAATTCTTCTTCTTCGTCATCCGACAATCCATCTAACATATGGACTGGTTCGGTGAAATATGGTCGAGCATGTAACTCACAGGGTTGTATAGCATCTAATTTTACAACACATTTGCGATTTTTATTTTTGAACGTAAGTTCCTAGGCTGACCAGTCTTGAATTACCTTGGCTTGTTTCAACCAAGGACGACCGAAAAGTAGATTGTAGAGTAGGGTGGATTCCGGCAATTCAAGAACAACAAAAGTCATCTTGAATGTTGTGTCTTGGACAGTTATAGGTATATCTCGGACTAGTCCTACTGGATGAAGTCTAGATTGATCAGCCATCCTAACAAAGAATTGAACTGGTTCTATCTTAGTCCATCCTAGCTTTTTACAAAGTGACGCAGTGGCAATATTCACGCCGGACCCCCCATCAATTAAAACTTGTGGAATTTGATGTTTATGAAACCATACCGTAATCAGAGGAACTGAGTGATCTACCGTAGAGTCTGGCTCTGGATGTACTGTTGCAGTAGCCGGAATGCAAGCAGATTTTGTAGCAGAATGTTGTTGAAATTGTTGGCGTATTCCTGGTACTAATGCCAGTAATTGCCCGAAAGGCAATGTGATGGATGCTTTTGACAATATATCCCAAGTTGGTTGCACTTGATTTGCATCTTCCTTACCTGTTGAAGACGAAGCTTGGTGTGAAGGTGGTAATTCTACTGCAGATGATGTTCCTGCTTTTGCATTGTCAGCATGAACTTGTGTGGTATCTGGGGACTGGATCACTGGAGTAGGTTCTGGAAAAACAGGTGGTTCTACGGTAGTCCACTGGCTAGCCTTATGATACATTCTGTGTTGTTCACGTATCCCTGGCTCAAATAATTCTGCTGCTGGTTGCAATTGTTTACCGGAACGCGTTTGAACTGCTGCTGCCTGCGTCTCTACGGGTGTAATTGTTACCACATTGGCCATTGGGTTTTGACGTTCCTTTTTCCTTTGATCATATTCCGCTGCATCTCTACAGAATCTTCTAATATGGCCCAATTGTCCACAGAAATGACATCGGGGTGGTGGTAAATTTTGATTTTCCGGTGGTGGTCCATTCTGCCAGCGTGGTGTGTTATAGTTGTTGTTCCTCTGTCCTCGATAATGTCGATACCCTTGTTGTTGATTGTGTCTCAAATGTGGGGGTACATATTGATTGGATGACTGCCCTTGCTCTTGAATAATTGCATTAATTGTTGCTGCTCCTTGTCTTCTAGCATTGTATGCACAATTCTCCGTGGTATGTCCCACAATGTTACAGATGGCGCAATAAGTCTGATTTAACGCACACTGGGCACTTGTATGTCCTGAATTCTTACAAGTGGTATGTTGAAGCTCAAAGTCAAGGACAAAGCATGGAAGCACATCAAAAGGTGGACACATGAGGAAAGGGAGCAAGTAGGGAGCTCCAAGAAGTGTATGTCAAATTTTCAGAAGAATCCCCTACAAAAATAGTGATTTTCATCACTAGAAACCATTGTAAATACCATTATCTATTTTTAGTAACTCCATTTTGTTCAAGCCGAGGAGTCCTCGAGCTTGAGGAGTATTAGAAGTACCATCGTACCAATTTTCATAATTTTTAGACTTCGTTTGAGCCCTCAAATAAGCCCTGGAACCTAATTTTTAACTAGGCCGGACACTAGGTCTGGACAGGGCCAAAACTAGTCAAAAAACTATAAAAAGAGCTAGAGAGCTCATTTTTGAGGTTAGCTTGTTAGAGAATAGAACTTTTGTAAGAGAACTCTTTTGCAATCTAAGCTTTCCATTGTTCCTCTCTTTGATCTTACTTTGTGCGCGTGTGTGTGTATGTGTGTGCATGTTTGTGTGCTTTCACTCACGCACTTGTGCCTTCACTTGCTCGTGGTCTTCATACCGGTCCTCACGTCTCCGCGGATTGACAAGTAAAGGAGGTGGTGCTTACGCTTGAGCTACACCAAATTTTGGCGCCGTTGCCGGGGAGAGAGCTTCGAGGACGAGCGTTGTGATGGTAAGATCGTAGATTTGCGACGTTGGAAGGTAAAAAAAAAAAAACTATCATTTCAGTTCATTTTCTGTTTTTTCCTCTTCATCTTCATCATCATCATCATCTCCACCTCCTTCCATCTTCTTCTTCATAGAAATTTCTTGTTTTTAGTGCATTTTCACCATTTTCATTCCATTCTTCATGCATTATTGTGTGTGAAGGAGTTAGGAGGTGCAAGGGAGAGCAAGCGCTGTATTTTTTTCATGATTTTCTGCTCATACGAAGCTCGCCATAGCCGGCGCTCAGAAATTTGAATTTCCCGCCAAAAAACGCGATTCTGTGATGAAAATCGCGATTCTGTGAAAATTCCAAATTTTTTGAAAAACCACGATTTTCAGTTTCCCGCCTAAAAGTTGGTTGAAAAGAATCGCGATTCTGTGTTTTTCAAAAAAAAAAAAAAAAAAAAAAAAAAAAAAAAAAAAAAACACGATTCTCTGCTCAAAATCGCGATTTTCACAAATCACGATTTTCAGCTAAAACACGATTTTGTGAAAAACCCGACTTCCTGCTCAAAATCGCGATTCTCACAAATCACGATTTTCAGCCAAAAATACGATTTTGAGAAAAACACGATTCTGTGGAAAAACACGATTCTCTGAAACACGATTTTGTGATCAACATCGCGATTCTCTGAAACACGATTTTGTGATCAACATCGCGATTTTCAGAAACACGATTTTGTGATCAACATCGCGATTTTCAGAAACACGATTTTGTGATCAACATCGCGATTTTCAAATCACGATTTTCTGCTCAAAATCGCGATTTTCAAAAACACGATTTTGTGCTCAACATCGCGATTTTTTTTGACTTCACAGCATCGCGGTTTTCAGAAAGTTCACAAAATCGCGATTTTCTCCAAAGGTCCTGTTTGCCTGTTTTGACCCCCAGGAGCCTGATTTGACATAACTTTCTCATCCAAAGTCCATTTTTTGAGCTCTATAGCTTGTTGGAAAGCTCGTTTCAAATCCTACACGATCTCAACTGTTTTTTTCAAGAATAATGCGTTGATTTTGAGATAGGATAATTTGAAGTTGACCCTCAGGTGGGACTAGGGAACCAAGGGGGCTCTAAAGAATTTTGAACCATACCAAAGGGAAATTTGGATTCTTGACTAAAGCTTATGAACCTGAGATCTGGTAGACACTTAGGCAAGGATAAACAAAGCATTAGATCTTCTGAGGCTAGTGTCAACCATACATCCAAGTCTTGGGCACAACAACTAAGTGGTCATCTTTTACTCAGATCAGACACAAGTGATTCAGAAATGTCTTTTAGTATGGGAAAACCTGCAGGTGGCTCAGGGACTGCCCATCTACAAACACCGGAAGGTCCCTATAAGACACAGTTGGAATATATTCGGACCAACCAATTAGGTGCTCGCATCTATGAGGATGGTCTGAGGCGATCAGTGGTCCAACTCAAAAATCCAGATCAATCCTTTGGACTTGAACACCCGGTGGTCAAGTTCGAAGAGGGTTCATACATTGATAAGGAAGGAACCATGTATGTGGTTACCAACCAACCCGATAGGACCGATGAGTTTGGAAATATCATTCATGAGAATGAGATAGGAGACCTAGAACAAGGAAATATAGGACAAGGACCCCAGACTCCTAGAGGCAAGTCAGTTTTGACCCGAGTGATCACTCCAGACTGGATCCCTCAAGACAACAAAAGCATAGAACTATTTTTGAATAGAGAAACAGAGGAAGCCTTTTGGAGATTCAAGCCAGAACAACCTAGCCAATTGGGCATAGTCATCATCTACGAGTTCAAGGATCCAGAGATACCAGGAAAGGTTGTCTACCTGGATAACACATCAGAGAAAATTTTCTTGGTAACAGAACATGATAGACATGCATATACTTGGAAGAATGAATTGATTTTCCCCCCACCAAGATCCAATGTTTCCCACGGCCTCCAAGGAGTAGGGTCATCCCAAGCTCAGGAAGCCCAGAGAGAAAGAACTAGAGAGAGACCGGAGGTAAGTTTTGCACACACAGTGGGCAGGAATAGGTCAGGATTTGAACATGAAAGACCTGGAAGAGAGAGATATCAAGCACATAGGCAACAAAGAGACGATCATGATTTCCCATTGCTTAGACCAAGAGAGCACTCAAGAACCCTTAGACCCTCTCAAGTGGTTAAGACAATGAAGAACTACTTTGATGGATTTGGAGATCCTTATGATCATGTGGCGGAGTTCAAACAAGTGCTAAGAGCTGAACAGGTTGAAGACTTGTTCACCCAGTTCGAGGCATTTGGTTTGACTCTTAAGGGGACTGCCTTAGCTTGGTTTCAACCTCTACACAGTCGCAACTATAGAGAGATAGGTCAGCTTCTAGAAGAATTCATTGTAGAATTTTCCAAGAGTGGTATCAGACATAACACATCATCCTTGATCCACAGCTTCAAGCAGACACCCCAAGAAACAGTGCGACTTGCAGGAAGAAGGTTTAGACAGTACTTGGAAAGATGCCCTGTACCAGAATTACCCACATCAGCCAAACAAGTGGCACTGTTTTTAGATGGCCTATTGAGCACAAAATTAAGGTCATATGTATACTTGAAAGAGCCTAGATCCATAGAAGAGTGTATACGGATGTGCATTGACATAGAAGACAACTTGGGTGAGGAGTTAGGACTATCCAAACTCTATAAGGACTCTGATAGTTCTACAAGTCATACCTCTAGAGCCTCCACTGAGATAGATGAGATAGCTGAGCAGGTGGCCAAAAAGCTAGGAGTTCAAAGTAGACAAATGCCAAGGGTCACCCCAGTGAAGCGATGTTATGCATGTGGAGGAGATCACATGGCTAATGGTTGCCCGTTGACGACTCAAACCCAAGGAAACCCTAATGCTCTATATTGCACCATTGAGAGAAAATACACAAATCATACGGCCCAAGATTGTCCCTATAACAGGCAGGCTGTTAGACAAAATTATCAGCAACCGTACCAGCAGGGTAGGTATCAGAATCAGTACCAACAGCCATATTATAGGCCACAACAATATCAACCTCAATACCAGCAGCAATATCAGGCACCATATAGGCCACAACCTGTCTTGGGAAACCAACCACCAGCTCCAGCCAACGTGATTCCAGTCAAGTATGCTGTGGGAGAGGAAAATCCAAATAGAGCTTTGGTGCCACTAACCCCATTGATACCAGATAATGACTCTCATGCCCATAGTTCAGACTACTCCCATGAAGGTAGTCCACATGCTTATTACACAGAGTCACCTGAACATAGTGAGATTTACTCGTATCAATATGAGGCACCACCTATGGAGCAAAATTGGGAGCCAGAATACTCCAATGTCATGTACACAAATCCTAACCCTAGGCCCCAGTTGAGACAAATGAGACCACAAGCCCCTAGAGGATCTTGTTTCAGATGTCAAGGTGACCATTTCATTCGTGACTGTCCCCACCCACCATCTCCGAGTCAAGGACAAGCTATCACAATACATGTTTATTGTCCTGATTGTGGCAAAGACCATCTCCCCAGAGATTGTCCAAGAAACCCCTCTAGTGCACCCAAGATCACACCCATTAATGTGGTAGGCTTAGTGGCAGAATCAAGTGCCAGTAGCAGCAAGGTGGCACCTGTACAGGCAGTTACTAGGGCACAAGCATTAAAACAAGATAAACCAGCAGAACAATCGGAGTTGAGTGAATCAGGAGAGCCTAGTAAGAGGAAAACAAGAACATGGAAGGATACTAGAGAAAAGGCCAATCGTAAGTGGAATAAAAAGTTATCAGAACTAGAAGAAAGCTTGAAAGACGCAAAAACAAAAATAGAAGACATTGCATCTCAAAACCCCTCGCATGCTGAAACTCCACCCACTCCACCTCATCCCACCCCACCACCCATTGTAAATAGACCGCAACTAGGGTCTGTTCTTGTAGATCCAACTCCAGAAGGCTTGGACATGATGTTCAAGGCCTACCAGGCTCGACTTCAAGAAGGGCCTACAGCGGCAAACCTAGACAAGAGTTACCCTAGAGCAGATTTAGAGATTGAACGGATGAAAATGTGCATGAAAATGGTAGAACAAGCTCAAGCCATACTTGAGACTAGTCAAAAGTTCAATCAGACAAACTCTATCAAATCAGATTTGCATTTCCAGGGCTTACTAGAAAGATTAGAGCAATTGGTAAACAAACCACAAGTTTCTTTACATCCACAGGCTCAACCAGTTATTGAGAGAAGAAGCTCACCACCAAGGGGAGCTTATGTTCCTAATTCCACAGATGCTGGAATACCTCCTTCAATTCAACAGTACTCTCAAGAGTTCTTGCGGGAAATACAGGAAGATAAATGGGCCAAGGAGAAGGGTAATTCCCCTCCTATTCCTGAGATTGATGATCTTCATGATCAATTTCCCCAAGACATTCCATCTATTTACGGAGATGAAGCAGAACAACAAGAAGACGAAAGGTTAGATTTTGAAACTAATACCTTAGAAGAACTTCCTCAATTTCCAGGCCCATGGGAATCTGAATCTCTCCAGATTAGAGCTCCCACAATACTAGTAAGAAATGAAGACTCAGTGGTTCCAAGGAACACGGATGTCGTGAAGAACACTAAGGTTCAGTGTCATCTCACTGTAGAAGAGCTGCTCAAAGCGAAACCTGAGCTTTGGAATCATGTGAAGGATCAGGTTCCAGAACTTGATTCCAACATGCCAAAAGCAGGCTCCAAGCAAAGGGTACCAGAGATACCTCTAGACAATATAGGGGACATGTGTGAGGGTGAAGAAGGTAATACTTATCTTCCCATCACCTACCAAGGTTACACAACCAAAGCAATCATAGATTCAGGTGCTGGTGTTGCTATTGCGACCACCTCCTTGTGGAAGCAATGGGGCAAGCCCACATTAAGACCAACTAGAATGAAGCTTCAAATGGCTGATGGTCATTTTGAAAGACCTCTAGGATTGCTAGAAGGGATCACTCTAACCACTTGTGGTGTAGAGTTTGAGCACACATTTGCTATATGTGACTTTGAGAAAAATAATGTCTATGAGATGATCCTAGGAAGACCCTTCCTACGACAATTGCAAATAGTACAGGATTGGGGAACTAACTCCTTGTACTTACAGCACTTAGGGGTTACCACCAAGGTCAATTTGAAGGATTACACCTTCAGAGATGTACCACCCCTACAGTGGAATTCTATCCACAAAGTGAAAGAAGATTCCATCTCTGTGCATTCTGAAAGTTCACCTGATCCATCATGGCTGCATGAAGATACTCATTTGTGGATGTGCAAAGTCGCAAAGGAAGAGGAAAAACGTTTAAAGGCAAGGGAAGAAGGAACTTCACTAGGAGATAGCCCAGTTAGAGACCCAGCCTACACACCGATGATCTTTCCAGATGAGGAGTTTGAGCCTCATGGCTGGCCAGAAATCTTAGCCACCATGGACATTGCTGTCAATGAGGAACAGTGGACACCTCATTGTGATGAGGAGGGTTATGATATCTCAGTGTTCATGTGTCAACCCTTGCTAGAAGAATGTGACCCTAGTGATGTCATAGAAGAAGAAGAGAATGACGATGATCTGGAGTCTATTGTGATGGATAGTTGCTTTAACTCAGAGCAGCACTATCTAGAAGATATAGGAGTGTTCACCCAGAAAGAAGAAGAACCTCTCACAAGTATTAAAACAGTAAACTCAAAGGATGGAAGTGAGAGTAGTCAAAAGAAAAAGAAAAGAAAAGCAGTGAAACAAGAAAAGGAGGAATCATTGTTTGAAGTACCAGAAAACTTCAAGAAATATGAAGTTGACGACCGCAAAATTTTGGTACGAATGCCTAAGAGAGAGGCCATCATAGGAGAATCATATGATAATAAAGAAAAGACCAAGAAGATTGTAGTGACCATTGAAGAGAACGAAGAGAGATGCACATATATAGGAGATGACCTAAGTGCAAGAGAAGAAATGGAGCTCATAGCTCTATTAAGGGAATATAGGGATGTGTTTGCATGGCACTATAGAGACTTGAAAGGGGTAGATCCAAGAATTTGCTCTCATACTATCCCCATGACTGCTGATGCTAAGCCCACCAAACAGAAGCCCTACACATATAATGATACCTATGCAGCCAAAATCAAAGAAGAAATTGATAGGTTGATTGAGGCTGGATTCATCTATGAGATTGAGCATACCGAATGGGTGTCCCCCATTGTTGTGGTACCCAAGAAGAACGGGAAGTTGCGAGTGTGTATTAACCTTAAAAAAGTTAATGCCGCTACGATTAGAGATAGTTATCCACTTCCAATCACAGAACACCTATTGGAGCGTGTTGCAGGCAAGGAAGTTTATAGCTTCCTTGATGGATTTTCAGGTTACAATCAAGTAGCCATTGCCCCAGAAGATCAACACAAAACAGCTTTTGCTACAGAGTGGGGAATCTTTGCATTTCGGGTGATGCCATTTGGGCTCACCAATGCACCTGCAACATTCCAAAGGCTCATGTGTCATGTCTTCAAAGAGTTCTTGCGAAAGAGCTTAGAAGTGTATGTGGATGATTTATGTGCTCATTCCCAAGAAAGAAGGGTTCACATCCCTGAGCTCAGACAAATCTTCAACAAGTGTAGAGAATATCGAGTGTGTCTAAACCCAGAAAAGTGTGTGTTTATGGTGCGTCAAGGTAAAATCCTCGGTCATATTGTTTCTAAGAATGGAATCTCAACGGATGAAGATAAGGTACGAGCCATAGCGGAATTGCCAAGGCCAAGGAATGTTAAAGAGGTACAAGCCTTTATGGGCCATTGTGGATATTACCGTAGGTTTATCCACATGTACGCGATCATAGCTAGACCCCTTTATGCCTTGTTGTCTAATTTTGAGTGGAACGATGAATGCGAGAATTCTTTCAATGAACTGAAGAAACGTTTGTGCACAGCACCAATATTGACCACTCCTGATTGGAATAAGCCATTCCATGTCCATGTGGATGCATCCAATCATGCCATAGGATGTGTGCTAGCACAACCCACAAGTGAAGGGAATTTAGATTTGCCCATAGCATATGCTAGTAGACAACTAAACCCAGCCGAAAGAAATTATACCACAACCGAGCGAGAAGGGTTAGGCATGGTATATGCTGTAAAGAAGTTTAGACACTATTTATTGGCCAACAAGTTCAAGTTTTTCACTGATCATCAAGCTTTGTTATATTTGGTCAATAAACCTTGCAATACTGGACGCTTAGTAAGATGGTTCCTCTTACTAATGGAATATGACTTTGAAGTTGTTGTCAGGAAAGGTAGAACCCACCTTCGGGCAGATCACCTTTCTCGCATCACTTCAGGAGAGTCACCGCAAGGAGTGTCTGACGAATTACCCGATGCTTATCTGTTCAATTTAGAAGTTGTTCCTAAATGGGCAAATAAGTTGGTACCAGTCCTAACCTTTGGCCCTGCAAATAAGAATGTGAAAACATCACAAGAAGAAATTGTAAAATCACAAAAATATCACATATTAGCAGGAAGCATGTACAAACAAGATACGGAGGGCGTATTAGCTTGTTGTGTCGAGGATGATGAACATAATAGTTGGTTGCAGCAAGCTCATGAAGGATTGCTAGGAAATCACTATTCTAAACAACGAACATTGCAGAATCTAAAGCGTTTAGGAGTGTATTGGCCTAGCATGGACAAAGAAATACATGAGTGGATTAAGAATTGTCCAAGGTGCAGAGAGAGACCCCCAGTGGAGCATGCGACCCTTTATCAAGTGTCATTAATTCCAGATTGGAGTGCTCCATTGGTAGAGTTTATGAGATCGGGAAGATTACCCAAAGAGGCCAGTCTAGCAAGAAGACGAAATATGGAGCAAGAGGCTCAAGGCTATGCCTTAGTAGGAGAGAACCTATACCGAAGAGGTAAAGATGGTTACTTAAGACTGTGCGTTCATGAATCAGACTATTTAAGGGTCTTAGAGACTGCACACAGTGGTGTTGCAGGTGGACATTTTGGCCCTGACCGAGTGATTAAAACCATTCTATTCTCAGGACTTTGGTGGCCCACTCTTCATATGGATGCACATACCTATGTGAAGAAATGTGACACATGCCAACGTGCACAATATCCAGTGAGAAAAGACGAGATGCCCTTGAGGCCAATGATGGGGGGACGTGCATTTTCGAAGTGGGGCATAGACTTCATAGGTCCTATTAACCCCCCAGCTAGAAACTCCCATGCAGAGTACATCATTGTAGCCACAGATTACCTTACAAAGTGGGTAGAAGTCAAAGCCACAACAAAGAATGATGCTCAGACTACGGCTAAGTTCTTATTCGAGAATGTGTTCACGAGATATGGACTACCAATAGAGTTGGTGAGCGATAGAGGCACACACTTCTTGAATGAAGTCATTGAAAATCTTCTCCAAGAATTCTTGGTGATACATAAGAAATCCGCCCCCTATCATCCACAAGCCAACGGACAAGCCGAGAGTACCAATAAGATCCTCTGTAACGTATTGACAAAACTGGTGAATAATAAACGCTCTGATTGGGACAAACAACTTCATCATGCTGTTTGGGCTTATCGAGTTGCCTACAAAACGGTACTCAACGCCACCCCATTTCAGATGGTCTTCGGACAGAACGCTGTGCTACCATTAGATTTCTTAATCCCTGCCTTAAAAGTAGCACAAGAGTATGAGTGGAATGGGCATGAATTGTCCTCTAGGATCTTTGATCTCGAACGCTTGGGTGAAACGAGGCTACGAGCGGCAGCAGGCATCTACGCTGCAAAGAAGCGGCAAAAGGCATACTTTGATGCACACATCAAGGATAAGGGATTGAAAGAGGGAGATCTAGTGTTGGTATACACACTAAAACAACATGCCCGTAAGTTGGAAAAAAGAGGATATGGACCCATGATCATTAATAGAATTTCCACTAGTGGTGCAGTTCAGTTGGCCACTCTAGAAGGAGATATCTTGCCAAACTATATTAGTGGCTGTAGAGTCAAGCTATATCAAGAACCTCTTACTGAGGATATGCTAATGAGACTCAACACTGCGAAGAAGCGGAAAGAAGAAGAGTTAAGAGTGAGAGAAGAAGCACAGGTAGAGGCCAGAGAGCGTATTAGGCGAAATAAGTTAAGGCGATTAGGCCTAGATGTCAACTCAAAAGCCCCAAAATATCACATGGATATGTGTCAAAAGTCAGGCATTGCGACTTCTCAGGTCATTGACCGAAGACCCTTTGTGACCATAGAGATAGGACAAGGGAAGGGTGCAAGGACCGTGAAAGCATTGATTGACTCAGGTGCAGCAAGTAGTGCAGTTAAACTTTCCTACTGCCAAGACTTGGGGTTGAACATCGATCCCATAGAAGCTTATCTCATAGGATTGGGAGGTGTGGAAACCCCTTGTTTGGGCGAGGTGGAACTTCCCATCTACCTTCAAGATGTTCCAATGAAAGTCAAAGCGCTAGTATGTCAAGATGAGAACCTTACAGAACCACTTGTCTTGGGTCAAGATTGGATCTATGACCATGCAGTTAACTTAAACCTAAGAAGTCAAATTCTTCAAGTTTGGGTACATGAACAATGCATTACATTAGAATTAGAGAACTGCATGCTCCTAGATCATGGCACCACACACTCTCTTAGTTCTTCCAAGACTAATCATATGAAAGAAGATGTTGTATGTGTCAAAAGCTCTATGATGCAGAAGGAGTCAATCGTGGAAGACCAGGTTCGAAGGCGGGTGGATCTTTCTTCTTCTCCAAAGACTCAAGTAGCCACAGTAGTGAGCCCACCACACAAGCAAACACAACCGTTCACGACAACTGCTACATCAAATAGAAAGACACCATTCGATAAAAAAGCGATTCTGGGCATGAAGCAGATCTGGGTACGCAAAGGAGAGCAACCACCAGCCTTACCCCCACAAATCCCATCCATGCACACTAACCAAGCCAGAAGACGAAGGAAGCAGCTCAGACAAGCTCCATCACAAGATATCCAACAAGTTTGGGTGCCTAAGAAGTTAGCTGCAGCTCAACAAGGGCAATTACAGATGTGGGTACCTAAGAAAATCCTACAACCACAACAACCTTTGTTCTCCCACATGCAAAAGGTTTCAACAAAGAGGCCAAAAAGAGAAAAGGGTAAGAACCACGTACAGAGACCAAAGGAAGATCAAATCAGCTCTTCAACATTAGTAGGAAGACATGCAAAAAGGATATGGGGTTGGAAGCCAAAAGTGCAAGTAGCCTCCACCGAACCAAAGCATCAACCACACTGGATACCACAGTTCAGAAAGCATCCAAAGAGAAAGACGCCTAAAGTGACCTCTACAGTGCCAAATGATGTTCTAAAATGGACTCCCATAAGGAGGATTACATCAGTTCGAGACTCAATGGATACCTCCACTAAGGCCGGCATCAACCTCCACAAATAACATCGAAAGCCTCGAACGAGCAACAACCATGTGCTCCTTGCGCAACCCTGTCTTTTGCACCATTTAGGTCATGCATTTCCAAAGTAGGCATTAATATAGGGCCACATTACACGGCCGTGCATAGACACACTTGAGAATCCCATGCACAAGAGCACAGTGACATATGTCGAACATTTCTATTGATACTAACTTTTGTGTTCTTGTTTTGTGATATCCTGTTCCAAAAAAAAAAAAAAAAAAAAAAAAAAAAAAAAAAAAAGAGAGAAGTGGGAGAAAGCTTGTTCCCAGTGTGTCTCGGCCAGCAGTGAGATTATTGCTGCCTTATCTGGTAGATGACAAGCATTTGGCATGAACATGGCATCTACAACTATGATTTTCTCTTGCCATGGTAGGAATGAAGAGCTTGAAGGTCCGCAACTTGAGGGATGCTTAACTACTTCATGTACCAGAGCATCCAAGGAGATATCTGCAAAAGGTAGTTTTGGAGGAGAAGACTCCTGCATATGGTGAGCTAAAGAGCATATGTGAAACTCAGCTTGGTGTAGTTACCCGATGTTGCTTGCCAAGGAATATAAAGCAATTCAATTCTCAGTATTTCCTGAACCAGTATGGAACAGTAGCACTGGTGAATGGTCTATGTCAATCAGCATGGTAATCTCTTAGAAACCGGCACGTATCCAATATTCCTCTGAGTGTCAATATAGGGAAGTGAACGTGCATGAGCCCAAGCTCAGAAATGCACATTGTTAGTGACAAATTTTGCTTTGAAAAGAGGAGAGGGGATCCACCACTCAAAAGATCTCATCAGTGGACAATCAACATGGACATTCATCAACAAGGTTCCATCCCAAAGGCCGAGTGTACAACACGAAGAGACAAACATCCATCAACCTTCGCCATGGTAAGTATCTTTACTCTGGAAACACCATAACCATGATAGTTTAGGAAACCTCTTCGTCAGCAAACCCTTGAGCACTTAGCTCAAGACCCGCAATTTTTGCACCATACTTCTTCCAATGCATTTTCCAAGTAAGCATGCGTAGGGCTACATTACAAGGCCGTGCACAAGGCACATACTTTTTTCAACCCAGGCACGAACACACTTACCCATCATTCATTATGGGTTATGAGTAGTTGGCATGAATGCTCTCAACATCATCTTTAAAAGAGCTAGCAGACATCATGGGAACAACATCCATATCTCGGAAGCAAATTGAAGCCAGTAGTTGCTCCAAATCACTCTTGACAACCTCTTCTGAGCAACTTGCAGTTTTGAAAGCTCACAATGACACATTCTTGCTGGAATCCAAGGAACCAGCTCATACAACGGATGGACACCACCTCTCAAAGCACTACACAGAACAGGCCTTCCAACAAGGGTCTGTCAGGGACGACAGACTCGAGAGGGGGGGGAGTGTTGAAGCTCAAAGTCAAGGACAAAGCATGGAAGCACATCAAAAGGTGGACACATGAGGAAAGGGAGCAAGTAGGGAGCTCCAAGAAGTGTATGTCAAATTTTCAGAAGAATCCCCTACAAAAATAGTGATTTTCATCACTAGAAACCATTGTAAATACCATTATCTATTTTTAGTAACTCCATTTTGTTCAAGCCGAGGAGTCCTCGAGCTTGAGGAGTATTAGAAGTACCATCGTACCAATTTTCATAATTTTTAGACTTCGTTTGAGCCCTCAAATAAGCCCTGGAACCTAATTTTTAACTAGGCCGGACACTAGGTCTGGACAGGGCCAAAACTAGTCAAAAAACTATAAAAAGAGCTAGAGAGCTCATTTTTGAGGTTAGCTTGTTAGAGAATAGAACTTTTGTAAGAGAACTCTTTTGCAATCTAAGCTTTCCATTGTTCCTCTCTTTGATCTTACTTTGTGCGCGTGTGTGTGTATGTGTGTGCATGTTTGTGTGCTTTCACTCACGCACTTGTGCCTTCACTTGCTCGTGGTCTTCATACCGGTCCTCACGTCTCCGCGGATTGACAAGTAAAGGAGGTGGTGCTTACGCTTGAGCTACATGGTACAATATATTTGCCCGGTTATATCTTCAGCCACATGTTTGTTTGTTTTAATCCATTCCATATCCTCTGAAAATCCACCAACTTTGTTTTCTAGCTGAAGAGTCATTGCTATCACTGCGTCGAGGGTCATGGCTCCTACACATCTTATAATCATGATTTGCCTAAGTTGAGGAAGCAAACCATTGATAAACCACTGTGTAATAACATCATCTGGTAAATTAGCATGGGCCTGGGGTAACTGCCTTAGATGAGTCCTGAAAAGGGTAGCATACTCTTGTACAGTTTGATTTGGTTTCTGTCTATTGTTCTGTAAATACTCAAAGATCTCTGCAGGATTCTTTTTCAGCCTGAATCGCTGCAGAAAAGCGTCTCGTACTGCTTCATAAGTACCGAAATGATTAATATCATATTGAGTAAGCCATCTCGCTGCTTCATTCACAAGTGTAGATTGAAAAACAATTGCTTTGTACGCCGGATCCGGTGGATGGTTGAGGACAGCATAACTGATTTCGAAGGTGCGTACGTGAGCATCTGGGTCATCTCCTGGAAACCCACTAAACTTTGTGTATGTTACTCCCGTTGAAGCCAATCTGGGTTGACCTACTTGTCGTTGTAGTTGTTCATTCATCGTAAATGTATTATACACTCCTTCTGTAATTCTGGTTGGAGTTTCTGAACTACCGGAATTTGTTTCGCCTAATGGCACACTTTCCGGTGCAATTAGCTTACTTACTATATTGCGAATTTCTGTTTCGAATAGTCTTCCTTCCTCCTTGATATCCAAGGTAGGAGGACTTGCTCCCAAACGTTGTAGTTGAGCTGAAGATTCAGCCGAAAGTGCTGAATCGTCACCGAAAAACTGTGTTTTTCTTACCGAAATTCCACCGGAAGGATTCAAAATCGTGACTGGATACAGCGTAGATTCGCTTGTATTAATTTCCTTCCCTAAGGTGTTTCTAATCGTATCTGAATCTATTCCGAAGACTTTTATGCTAGATTCCAACTGCGTCTTGGTCGGTTCCAAAATTGCTGTATTTTCGACAGTCTGTACCGTAGTAACACCAGGCAGTTCGAGAGATGTACTACGTTCTACCGTAATTTCACCGGAATCAGTGTTATCGTTTGTCACTTTTTCGACAACTGGGTCAGGTCTAATTGTACTAGTACCTCCCAAAGTTGTTCTTAATATCCCTAACTGATGATTCTTGGGATACTTTTCTCCTGATCGAGTAATCGGCATGTAGCATTTCCGTACTGATCATATAGTATTACGAACACACAGTATCGCAACAATCTGATTCTGTTGCTACTGCCTTTCCAACAACATTTTAATTTGAACAAAATACCAGGCAATCTCAATGCCACATCCCCAGTAGGATCGCCAAATGTTAGACGATAATAACTCAATCCAACTTTCGGACGAGTATTATCGGGTCCTCGGGTTCTTGGGAGTGGTAGGGGTCTGTTAGATAGAGGCCCTGTACTATTTTCCCAATCCTTTACACAATCACAAGTATTTTCTCACTTCTTAACACAGGGGTTGAGTTTGAATACTGACTACTCCTCGGTATGATAAGCGTTAGAATGTTCGACCATGAATATACTATGGTAATAGCACAGTGATTCTACCGAAACTTACAACTACGAGAATACGCTCTTCGCAAAATACTCCACAATAAGACGATTTCATGTGACAACTGAACACACCGAACGAAATGCACAGACAACTCGGATCGAGATTATATTAAACTTTTCGTATGCTGACTCAGATCATAGATTTCTACCGCAATTAATGACTTACTAAGACTTCTGTCCACACATAGATCCTTGTCGAATACTCAATGATCGCCGATTACCATATAAAATCCTGATTACTTAACCGAAATGGTACTAAACTCTGGTTATTACACAGTCTCACGCCAGACAACAAACACACAATTTCACAGCCGAGAAATACAGAATCATATATAACTGATCATCAAATAGACTCACAACATCACAAACTACCCAATGAGAATCGATTCAACCAAAGAATAGCAGAATAATTAAATATGAATAGAATGGAACAGTACTCAATGTCCTCAGCAATATCTCATACACAGTTTTTAAAGTATGTTACTCGTGGTTTCCGAATGCTTCAATTTCGATGTGATCAACCCTACTCACTACAGTGCGCAACAGAACAGAGACGTATCTATCCTTCTGTCTCTCTCAAATACATTCCTGTTAACTATCAATCCAAGAGTCTGTCTGCTCCACCAGTCGAACGAAGCGACGACGCGACGACAAAACTCTTTTCTCTTCCTGTCTTCTGCTTTTTATTGCTTTCGCATTCTTCATCTACCGACTCTTGCGAAATTTCCTACATCTCCGTCATTTCAGCCGCAAGTCTTGTTTATCCTTCTTCTGCGGTTGCGGTTGTCTCGCTCCATCAGCCTTGTAACACATCTCTCCAAGCTTTCTTGCTTTGTGCTTCTTCGAATGTGGTAGGTTCTTCATTGGTTGAATCCTTTGCAATGTAGATGGAGTGCTTGGTGACCAAAGAAGTATCATAACCAAACCTCTCTGGTTTCTTCTTCTCCCTTGAAGACCTTCTAAGTGGTTGATGTGAGCTCTCGGGTCCATATGTAGCATCCTGCATCTTTGCTTTACCTTTGTTCTTCCATAGCTTTAGTTTTTCCAAGTCTTCTAGGTCAATCTCCGAATCACTTTCTTCAATCTACTTTGGCTCCTTTGGTTGAAGTGATGGAAAATCTTCATGCAAGTCATATGGAAGCTTCACTTTCCTGACATCATCAAACCATGATTTGTTTTCATCAAAAATTACATCTCTACTCACAGAAAATCCTTTATTGGTTGGATTGTACAATCTATATCCTTTTTGGTTTTGATCATAACCAATGAATACACACTTCTCTGCCTTGGGATCCAATTTCCCTGTTACTTGAGAAGGAATGTGAGCATAGGCTAAGCATCCAAAGATTTTACAATGCTCTAGACTAGGTCTTCTTCCATTCCACACTTCATATGGAGTGGTTCCATCTAGTGACTTAGATGGAAGTCTATTTATGAGATATGTGGGTGTCGACACAGCCTCTACCCATATGTATTTTGGCAATCCCTTTTCGTTGAGCATGGACCTTGCAGCTTCGACAATAGCTCTATTCCTCCTCTCTGCTACATCATTGAGTTTGGGTGTATACCTTGTAGTGACTTCCCTTTTAATGCCTCTTTCATGCAAGAAGGCATCAAATTCAAAAGAGAAGTATTCTCCTCCACCATCTGATCTGAGTCTTTTCAAAGTCCTTCCTGTTTGGTTTTCAACAAGAGCAATATACTTCTTAAAGCAATTAAACAATTCATCCTTGTGCTTCATGAAAAACAGAATGGTCCACCTGCTACAATCATCTATGAAAGACACATAATATCTTGAGCCTAATATAGATGGCTCCTTACTTGGACCCCACACATCCGTGTGCACTAGATCCAAAGGATTTTGATACATATATCCTTACTTATTGAAAGGTTGTCTATGAGCCTTGCCGAGTTGACAAGCTTCACACTTATAAATCATGTGTTGCCTTGTGATATTAGGCAAACCAAGTACACTTTGGTCCCTGCAAATCTGTTTGAGTGTCCTCTCACCAATGTGAGCAAGCCTTTTGTGCCATATCTCCAACTCTGTTAGAGTTTCAGATCCATAGCTAAACAAAGCTATGTTCTTTGTATCTTCCACTTCAAAAGTGAAAAGCCTTCCTGTCTTTTCTCCTTTGGAAATCCTTTGAAAGCCTTGCCTTGGGTCTTCAACATATGCTCCAAATCGGTTGAATCTAACCTTCAATCCTTTTTCAACAATCTGTCCAATAGTTATTAATTTTTTGGTAATTGTAGGGACATACAAGACTTTGCTTAAGAGGTTCATATTCCCATCTGATGTCTTCACATTACCTATCTTCTCCACTGAGTGCTTTGTGTCATCTCCTATCTGCACTTCATGCTTGTTATGAGGATCTTCCAAATCAGAAAGTAAAGCCACATTTCCTGCTACATGGTTTGAGCATCCCGAATTAATGTAAAATATGTGATCATCATCCTTACCCTTCTTTGCTGATAGATTCATAATCAATAATGAATCTTCTTGACTTTGGTCCTCTCCATAGTTATTGTAGTCTCTTCTTCCTCTATGGCCACTTTGATAGTTGTTGTTGTTGTAATTGTTGTTGTAGGAGTTGTTGTTGTAGCCTCCATTGTACCTGCCTCTATTTGATCCATAGCCACCTCTATTGAATCCTCTTCCTCTTGAGTTCCTTGGATTCTTGAAACATTCTTCAGTAGTATGGTTAGATAAGCCACATATGTTGCAAGGTTGAGATGATTGGAATCTCCCCCTGCCTTGCTTTCCTCCTTTGCCTCTTCCTCTAACTCTTCATCTACCTGCAAAGTTTGCTTGGAAAGAGCTACCTTCATCTTCATTCTTCCTATTCTTTGACTTGTCCTTGACCTTAGCTTTATCTGAATATAAGGTAGAAGTTTGATTACCTCTTGAGGACTCACCACCTTTGCTAATCTTTGCTTCATGAGTGAACAGTTGGCCCATGAGTGTGTTGAGGTCGGGTACATGCATATCCATGTATAAATCCATGGCTGTTGTGAATGACTCCCACTTGTCGTCTACTTTGATTCCATTTATGATTTGTTTAATGATTTGCTCCTCTTCATTTACCTCTCCAATGCTTCCAAGTTGGTGGGAAATCTCCTTCATCTTTGTGACATAATCAGTCACATTTTGCTTCGGGCTTTTCTTCATTGTTGTGAACTCCATCCACAATTGGTTCTTTCTTGCTCGAGTGTTGGAAGAGAAGAAAGAAGCAAGTGCATTCCAGGTCTCTCTTGATGTCTTGCATCCCTTGACATGAGGTAAAAGAAAATCAGAGATTGAGTTTAGAATATAGGACCTTGCAAGTGCATCCTTCGAACACCAATTCGAAAGTCCTTCCACTTCTTCATGTGATGGTTGCCCTTTGTTCCTCATGGTTGGCATTGCTTCATCTCCGGATATGAATCCATATAGATTCATCCCTTAAAGGTAAGCCTCCATCCTTAGAGACCATGCCGAGTAGTTGTTTCGATCCAATTTGTCAATTGTTGATGGAAATCCATCTCCCATGTTGCTTGACTATGCTCTGATACCACTGTGAAGAGAGATGGTGGATGCAATCCAAAGATGAGTAGGTGCCGCTACAACCAGCTTCACACCAGCCAACTGAGAAGTCAGAGTTGATTAGTAGACTCTTTGAGCTTCCTAAATCCACCAAAATATCAGCCAAGTACTCTGGAACATGTATCCCAAAAGTTTAAGTCAAGACAGACTAGTTGCGAAATGACTAGCTCCCAAAACTTGCTATTTTTGGACATACACCTGCTCGAAAAAATGAATAGTGCTCTTAACCTAGTAGGAATTAGAAAAATTCCTTTTAGGCATAGCAAATAGACGTAACAACCTTGCTATTCCAAGTTAAAACACTTCAAATGATGGACTGAGCACTGATAAAAAGATTTATCAATTTCAGGAACATGCCCACAATTCTCAGGGCTCTGCAGAGATAGAATAGTGAGCTGTAAAATGCAAATATCTCACAAACTGTAAATCCAATGACCATAAACATTTATATGCAGAAAGTAAATAGTACGAGCTATTCAACGCACGTTAAAACACTGAAAAAGGTTGGGTATAACTCGAGATATGACCTTCTGAAGTTACTGCTCTGAGTGAGTATAGCAGAGAACAAAACAGAGAAGTAAATGATGATAAATGTATAGATTCATATATGATTACAACCACATTGGCAATGAATCTTCGCACAATGGGAGTAGAATGATAGAGCTATGGAGTAAGCTCTTCAATCTCTACAAAATTACATGAAGTGGTCACGTACAAGGCTTGCTAATCGCCTCTTCCTTGTTGCCCTTTTTATAGCTATTCTTGGAGGGAGTTTTGAATTCGATTTCAGATGGCTCCACCTAAAAGTGATCCCCAAAGTTAGGAGATATTCCCTCAGCTCAAAAATTCGTGGTTTTAGGTAGTTAGAGCCACGAAATTGCTTTTACATCATGGATGAGGTAAGCAATCCTTTTCCTTTCTCTTTTTTCAATTACAAGAGATAAAAATGAACTCTTTTACAAGAGGTGTTCACATGACTACACATGTGACTTATAAATGAGGATAATATCAAGCATATCAAGCATGTAGGCTTGGGTAAAAATGCACCAACAGCTCCCCCTCAAGCCTAACATGCTTGGCCTCCAAATAAGTCTTCAATTGTTGTTGATTTCTTGGAAGCCAATCATCAACTTGAATCTAGTTAACTTTGTACTATCAAGAGCTTTAGTCAACATGTCTGCACATTGCATATCTGTAGAGACATAGGATAGTTGAATATCCTTGCTCATTAGCTTCTCCCTTACATAATGGTAGTGGACTTCAACATGCTTGGTTCTGGCATGGTATACCGGATTAGCTGCTAGATGTAGTGAGCTTGTGTTGTCACAAAAAATGTGAGGTGTTGAAGAATGAAGTCGAAGATCTGTGTACAAAGACTTTAACCACATGATTTCTTGAGTTGCATTAGCCAAACCTCTATATTCGGATTCAATAGAAGATAATACCACAATTGGTTGCTTCTTCGATGACCAAGAAATGATTTTTGAACCTACAAACGATATATACCCGGATGTGCTTCTTCTATCATCTCTAGATCCAGCCCAATCTGCATCTGAGTAGACCTTTAGCTCAATATCTAAAGTATATGAATAAAACAAACCTTCATTCATAGTCCCCTTTAGGTACTTGAGGACTCTCTTGGCCGCTTCCATGTGTGGTCTTCTCGGCTTATGCATAAACTGACTCAATATGCTAACACTATAGCATATATCCACCCTTATGAGAGTTGCATAATTCAAAATTCCAACCAAGCTTTGATAGCTTGTGATGTCTTCAATTGACTCTCCTTCATAAGCACTAAGCTTATGATTTTGCTCCATAAGTGTACCTGATGGAGAGTGTTAATCTCCAAAAGAACAACCTACTCTTGAATTTAGAACACCTCTATATCAAGAGTAAGTCAAAGCTTTCACCAATTTAAGAGATCAATAACCAAATATCAATTTCTTGACTAAACTGTGAAGGAGGAAATTACTCAGAAAGTCTGCTGCATAAATCTTGCTCATTGACTGAGTAAATGTGTAAAGTCTTTTATGAAACTTTGCACAAGATGTTGCCTAAAGATTGCGCATTTTCTTCAAGTCAAATCACTCCAAAAGATTCAGTAGATCTTGAGAAATCTACTTACCAAGTCAGCTATGTCCAAATCTGCACTTCTGAGAAGTCGATTTGGACACCCTCAACTTCTTAACTTTAATTCTCTCAGTATAGAACCCGTTTAAGCAAATGCTTTTAGCCACGAGTAGCTTACCTTCCAACTTAAAGATTAAGTGCTTACTTGCACAAAAATTTAAACTGTGGAGTGAGAAATGATCAAATCATTAAGATCGAAATTTGCGCCTGTTTCAGGAACCAGTGAGTACTTTCTCACATGTAAATGTTCCTACACACGATTCTCTTAGCCTGATCACAATTAGACTCTCAAACTCTAGCCATAGATTGATTAACTATGGACTTAGACATCTCCAAAAGGAATTCACAAAAGATTTACTACACAAGGAGAAAACTCAGAAACTTCGGGCGCAAAAATTCTATCATTTCTGAAGAAGACTACAACTGAATGAGAGAGAGACTTCAACTCACTTCTCATGTGTCTAATGACACTTACTACCTTTCATTTCTCTATTTCTATGCTCATACATAGTCTCTCCTTGTCTTCTCTATTCCCCGACATTTTTCCAAAGTATTTATAGGCAAATATGTACAAGTTTATGACTATTCAAAACTCTAAGTGATCTATGTCTTCACTAATGTACATATGTGTACAAATCATTCATCCTGTGAATGTGTCCACCTTCTTTGCTTCAAGAATTGTTCTAATCTCCATTCTTTGTCTTCAAATCTTCAATTGGTGATTGGTCTGCACCAACAGCTCCCCCTCAATCATCGATTGAGGTTTCTCTAACCTTCTTTATGCCTGCCATGTCTTTAAACTTCTGTAACTTTGGTCCATCCAAGCTCTTTGTAAGCATATCAGCTATCTGATCTTTTGTTGAAGTATGTATGACTTCAATCTCCTTATCCATCACCTTCTCTCTTAGAAAGTGATACTGTATCTCAATGTGTTTGGTCCTTGCATGAAAAACAGGATTAGCAGCTAGATATAATGAACTCATGTTATCACCATAAATGATAGGTATGCTCTGTATAGTGTCAAAACTCTTCATTAGAGTCTTAAGCCATATCACTTCTTTTGCAGCTTCAACCATGCCTTTGTACTCTGCTTCTGTAGATGACAAAGCAATTGTATGTTGCTTCTTTGAGCACCAGGAGATTAACTTATCTCCCACATAACACATGTATCCATAGGTTGACCTTCTATCATCTGGATTACCTGCCCAATCTACATCACTATAGATCTTGATATTTGTGTCTGATGTAAAACCATAATACAAACCTTCTTTGAGTGTACCCTTAATGTACCTCAACACTCTTTGGCCTGCAATCCAATGCTCTTTCCTAGGACAATGCATGAATTGAAACAAAATCCCAACTGCATATGATAAATCAGGTCTAGTTAATGTAGCATAAATAAGACTACCAACCAAACTCTGATATTGCTTCATGTCCTTGAACTCTTCACCTCCAAATCTGCTTAATTTGTGATTCACCTCCATTGGAGTAGGTGCTACCCTGCAATCATCCATTTTAAACTTGATTAACAAGTTTCTCAAATACCTTTCTTGAGTCACATACACTCCATGTTGAGTGTATGAAATCTCCATCCCCAAGAAGTATGACAAGTCTCCCAAATCACTGATTTTGAACTCTTTCTCCATTTGCTTCTTTAAACGTTGTATGCCTTTCTCATCTGTACCTGTAAGTATGATATCATCAACATATATGCACATGTAAATAAACCCATCATCACTTGCTTTCACAAGCAAGCTACTATCAGCTTTTGATACTTGAAATTCAAGTTCTTTTAGGAACTTTACAAGTCTATAGTTCCATGCCCTTGGGGCCTGCTTCAAGCCATATAAAGCTCTCTTGAGCTTACACACATAATCAGGATATCTTCCATCTCTGAATCCTTGAGGTTGCTCCATGAAAACTTCATCTGAAATGTAACCATTCAAAAAAACATTCTTCATATCTAATTGACACAATTTCCAACCTTTGCATGCAGCAATTGCTATAAGTGTCCTGATGGTTGTCATCTTTGCCACAAGACTATAAGTTTCATCATAGTCAACACCATATGTCTGAGTCTGACTATTTGGCTTTGGAACCAAAATCCCATGTTTGATTCTCCATCAATGCATCATATTCTTCCTGCATAGCTTTCTCCCAATTTTCTTTACCTTTTGCCTCTTCATATGTAGAAGGGTCTTCATCTGCTTTAATCATGTAAGCATAATCTTTGGTAGCCAAAAATGAAGTATCATTGCTAAACCTTGCAGGTTGCCATTTGTTCCTTGTAGACCTCCTAAGTTCTCCACTTCTTGAGGTTTGTGGTTCTTCATATTCAAGATCAAATCTTGGTGTTTCTTCCACTTCAACCTGCACTTCATTATTCTCTTGCTCATCAAATATCTGAACCTTTGATTTACCTTTCCTTTGGCTCACAATTTCTTCATCATTTGTATTAATATTGATAGTACCTGCATACCAAGTACCTTGCTCATCAAATGTAACATCTTTTGATACAAGAAAATGTTTTGTGGATGGATTCCACAATCTATATCCCATCTGCTTATCATCATAACCAATAAACACATATTTTTCAGCTTTAGGTTCCAATTTGTGCCTTAATTGTGATGGCACATATGCATAGGCCAAACATCCAAATACTTTGCAATGGTCTAGTGTAGGTCTCTTACCCCACCATGCCTCATAAGGTGTCATTCCCTGCAAAGCTTTACAAGGTAGCCTATTGACCAAATAAGTAGCTGTGTTTACAGCCTCAGCCCACAAATAATTTGGGCAATTTTTCTCCTTCATCATGGACCTTGCAAACTCAACAAGAGTCCTATTCCTCCTTTCTGCTACACCATTTTGTTGAGGAGAGTACCTGCAAGTAACTTCTCTTTTTATACCTGCATTCCACAAGTAATCACTGAACTCATTAGAGAAATACTCTCCCCCTCCATCTGACCTTAGTCTCTTCAATTTATGTCATGTAATTCTCTCTGCATACATATGATAATGTTTGAAAGTATTGAATACTTCTGACTTATCTTTGATCACATAGATAGTGATCCATCTGGTAGCATCTGATGGAGAGTGTTAATCTCCAAAAGAACAACTTACTCTTGAATTTAGAACACCTCTATATCAAGAGTAAGTCAAAACCTTTACCAATTTAAGAGATCAATGACCAAATATCAATTTCTTTTCTCAGAAAGTCTGTTGCATAGATCTTGCTCATTGACTGAGTAAATGTGTAAAGTTTTTGATAAAACTTTGCACAAGGTGTCGCCTAAAGATTAATCACCTTCTCCAAGTCAAATTACTTCAAAAGGTTCAGTAGATGTTGAGAAATCTACTTACCAAGTCAGCTATGTCTAAATCTGCACTTCTGAGAAGTCGATTTGGACACCCCTAACTTCTTAACTTTAATTCTCTCAGTATAAAACCCGTTTAAGCAAATGCTTTTAGCCACGAGTAGCTTACCTTCCAACTTAAAGATTAAGTGCTTACTTACACAAAACTTTAAACTGTGGAGTGAGAAATGATCAAATCATTAAGATCAAAATTTGCGCCTGTTTCAGGAACCAGTGAGTACTTTCTCACATGTAAATGTTCCTACACACAATTCTCTTAGTCTCATCACAATTAGACTCTCAAACTCTAGCCATAGATTGATTAGCTATGGACTTAGATATCTCCAAAAGGAATTCACAAAAGATCTATCACACGAGGAGAAAACACAGAAACATCGGGCACAATTTTTCCTTCTATTTCTCATAAATTTACAACTGAGTGAGGATGGAGAATTCAACTCACTTCTCATGTGTCTAATGACATTCTCTACTTCTCAATACACTATTCTCATGATCTCCTATTGTCTCCTCTCTATTGCCCCGACATTTTTCCAAAGTATTTATAGGCAATTATGTACAAACTTATATCAAAGCATAAGTATAAGTAACCTATGTCTTAACTAATGTACATATGTGTACATGTCTTTCACTCTGTGAATGTATCCATCTTCTATGCTTCAAGAATTGTCCTTATCTCCATTCTTTGTCCTTCAAATCTTCAATTGGTGATTGGTCTGCACCAACAGCTCCCCCTCAATCATCAATTGAGGTTTCTCTAACCTTCTTTATGCCTGCCATGTCTTTAAACTTTTGTAGCTTTGGTCCATCCAAGCTCTTTGTAAGCATATCAGCTATCTGATCTTTTGTTGAAGTATGTATGACTTCAATCTCCTTATCCATCACCTTCTCTCTTAGAAAGTGATACTGTATCTCAATGTGTTTAGTCCTTGCATGAAAAATAGGATTAGCAGCTAGATATAATGAACTCATGTTATCACCATAAATGATAGGTATGCTCTGTATAGTATCAAAACTCTTCATGAGAGTTTTAAGCCAAATCACTTCTTTTGCAGCTTCAACCATGCCTTTATACTCAGCTTCTGTAGATGACAGAGCAACTGTATGTTGCTTCTTTGAGCACCAGGAGATTAACTTATCTCCCACCTAACACATGTATCCATAGGTTGACCTTCTATCATCTGGATTACCTGCCCAATCTGCATCACTATAAATCTTGATATTTGTATCTGATGTAAAACCATAATACAAACCTTCTTTGAGTGAACCCTTAATGTACCTCAACACTCTTTGCCCTGCAATCCAATGCTCTTTCCTAGGACAATGCATGAATTGAGACAAAACCCCTACTGCATATGATAAATCAGGTCTAGTTAAAGTAGCATAGATAAGACTACCAACCAAACTCTGATATTGTCTCATGTCCTTGAATTCTTCACCTCCAAATTTACTCAATTTGTGATTCACCTCCATTGGTGTAGGTGCTACCCTGCAATCATTCATTTTAAACTTGATTAGCAAGTTCTTCAAATACCTTTCTTGGGTCACAAATACTCCATGTTGAGTATATGTAATCTCCATGCCCAAGAAGTATGACAAGTCTCCCAAGTCACTTATTTTGAACTCTTTCTCCCTTTGCTTCTTTAAGCATTGAATGCCTTTCTCATCTGTACCTATAAGTATGATATCATCAACATATATGCACATGTAAATAAACCCATCATCACTTGCTTTGACAAGCAAGCTACTATCTGCTTTAGACACCTGAAATCCAAGTTCTTTCAAGAACTTTACAAGTCTATAATTCCATGCCCTTGGGGCCTGCTTCAAGCCATACAAAGCTCTCTTGAGCTTGCACACATGATCTGGATACCTTTTATCTCTGAACCCTTGAGGTTGCTCCATGAACACATCATCTGAGATATAACCATTCAAAAAAGCATTTTTTACATCAAGTTGAGATAACTTCCAACCTTTACATGCAGCAATAGCTATAAGTGTCCTGATAGTTGTCATCTTTGCCACAAGACTATAAGTCTCATCATAATCAACACCATATGTCTGAGCAAACCCTTTGACAACAAGTCTAGCTTTGTACCTAGACACACTTCCATCTGCAAATCTTTTTGTCTTATAAACCCACTTACATCCAATGATCTTCTGGCTATTTGGTTTTGGAACCAAATCCCATGTTTGATTCTCCAACAATGCATCATATTCTTCCTGCATAGCTTTCTCCCAATTTTCTTTACCTTTTGCCTCTTCATATGTAGAAGGGTCTTCATCTGCTTTAATCATGTAAGCATAATCTTTGGTAGCCAAAAATGAAGTATCATAGCTATACCTTGTAGGTTGCCATTTGTTCCTTGTAGACCTCCTAAGTTCTCCACTTCTTGAGATTTCTGGTTCTTCATATTCAGGATCAAATCTTGGTGTTTCTCCCACTTCAACCTGCACTTCATTATTCTCTTGTTCATCATATATCTGAACCTTTGATTTACCTTTCCTTTGGCTCACAATTTCTTCATCATCTGTATTAATATTGATAGTACCTGCATACCAAGTACCTTGCTCATCAAATGTAACATCTTTTGATACAAGAAAATGTTTTGTGGATGGATTCCACAACCTGTATCCCATCTGCTTATCATCATAACCAATAAACAAATATTGTTTAGCTTTAGGTTCCAATTTGTGCCTTAATTGTGATGGCACATATGCATAGGCCAAACATCCAAATACTTTGCAATGGTCTAGTGTAGGTCTCTTACCCCACCATGCCTCATAAGGTGTCATTCCTTGCAAAGCTTTACATGGTAACCTATTGACCAAATAAGTAGCTGTATTTACAGCCTCAGCCCACAAATAATTAGGGCAATTTTTCTCCTTCATCATGGACCTTGCAAACTCAACAAGAGTTCTATTTCTCCTTTCTGCTACACCATTTTGTTGAGGAGAGTACCTACAAGTAACTTCTCTTTTTATACCTGCATTCCTTCCAAAGTAACCCCTACTACCTCTGCCTCTGAAATCACCTCTTTGATTTCTGCCACCTCTTCCTCTTGAATTATAGTTTTGATTATATCCATTATTACTCTGATTATTATGCCAACAATCATTAGCTAAATGATTTGTCTTACCACAAATCCAACAAGCTTTGCCTCCATCTTTGTTGTTTCTGCCTCTTCCTCTACCTTTGCCACCTCCTCTTCCTCTTAGGAAGTTGGCTTGACTAGTTGTTCCTTCATCTTCATTTGCTTGTTGCTTTCCTTTGCTATTCTTCTTCTTGTCCTTTGAGTACATTGCATGACCTGCACTCTTGTCACCATCTCCTTTAACATCTTGCTCAAATGTTAGCATATGACCTAGCAACTGATTTAAATCAGGAGTGAAATGATCAAGTGATAATTCTGTAGACAAAATGAATGGCTTCCATTTGTCATCACCTCTTAGACCTGTAAGGATTTGCCTTACCAATTTATCCTCCTCAATGTCTTCATCAACAGCTCCTAAAGCATCTGCAATATCTTTCATTCTTGTCACATAGTCTGAAATGGATTGAGAAGCCTTCTTCTTAAAGGTGGTAAAACTCTGCCCATAAGGATGCCTTCCTTGACTTAGTAGTATTCTGGAAATGCTCCTCCAAAGCATTCCAAATATCAGTTGCACTTTCAAGACCTCGAATATGAGGTAACAAGTAATCATTGACAGCCATATAGATAATACTCCTAGCTTGAGCATCTTTCTTCATCCAATTTTTCAAATCTGCTAACTCTTCCCTAGTTGGAACACTAGGATCTCTGAACTGTGGCTTCTCTTCTTCTCCTGTGATGTAAGCTATTAAATCTTTGCTCATTAGATGAGCTTCCATCCTCATTGACCATGCAGGATAGTTTTCCCTATCCAATTTCTCTATCTGTAGAGAATCTCCCATCTTGTGTCCACCTGTGTATTGAAATCTTCAAGCTTTATGAATAATATATGTACCTTTGCTTCAAATTAGAGTCCTTTTGTCTTTCTTGATGTCGTATGGTCTCGTCCTCAAGCTTTGCCTTCAAGCTTTCACCTTTTAGTTCTTCAGTTGTTGAATTTCTTGAATCTGCAGCAGTCGGGATCCTCTTTTCCTTGATTTTGATGTTTCCTGCTCTGATACCACTGATGGAGAGTGTTAATCTCCAAAAGAACAACTTACTCTTGAATTTAGAACACCTCTATATCAAGAGTAAGTCAAAACCTTTACCAATTTAAGAGATCAATGACCAAATATCAATTTCTTGACTAAACTGTGAAGAAGAAAGTTCCTCAGAAAGTCTGCTGCATAGATCTTGCTCATTGACTGAGTAAATGTGTAAAGTTTTTGACAAAACTTTGCACAAGGTGTTGCCTAAAGATTGCGCACCTTCTCCAAGTCAAATTACTTCAAAAGGTTCAGTAGATCTTGAGAAATCTACTTACCAAGTCAGCTATGTCTAAATCTGCACTTCTGAGAAGTCGATTTGGACACCCCTAACTTCTTAACTTTAATTCTCTCAGTATAAAACCCGTTTAAGCAAATGCTTTTAGCCACGAGTAGCTTACCTTCCAACTTAAAGATTAAGTGCTTACTTGCACAAAACTTTAAATTGTGGAGTGAGAAATGATCAAATCATTAAGATCGAAATTTGCGCCTGTTTCAGGAACCAGTGAGTACTTTCTCACATGTAAATGTTCCTACACACAATTCTCTTAGTCTGATCACAATTAGACTCTCAAACTCTAGCCATAGATTGATTAACTATGGACTTAGTTATCTCCAAAAGGAATTCACAAAAGATCTATCACACGAGAAGAAAACACAGAAACATCGGGCGCAATTTTTCCTTCTATTTCTCAGAAATTTACAACTGAGTGACGATGGAGAATTCAACTCACTTCTCATGTGTCTAATGACATTCTCTACTTCTCAATACACTATTCTCATGATCTCCTATTGTCTCCTCTCTATTGCCCTGACATTTTTCCAAAGTATTTATAGGCAATTATGTACAAACTTATATCAAAGCATAAGTATAAGTAACCTATGTCTTAACTAATGTACATATGTGTACATGTCTTTCACTCTGTGAATGTATCCATCTTCTATGCTTCAAGAATTGTCCTTATCTCCATTCTTTGTCCTTCAAATCTTCAATTGGTGATTGGTCTGCACCAACAGCATCATCAACATAAATCACATAATACCTTGAGCCATTGACACTAAAGTCCTTTGATGGTCCCCACACATCTATGTGTACCAAATCAAGTTTCTCTGAATACATAAACCCATGCTTAGAATAGGGTTGCTTATGAGCCTTACCTAATTGACATGCCTCTTATCTGTATGTCATATGTTGACCTGCAACATTAGGCAATCCAAGCACTGAACCATTATTAATCATGTCTTTAATACCTCTTTCATTGAAATGTCCAAGTCTCTTGTGCCAAAGATCTAACTCAGAGATCTTATGTCCTCCATAAGTGAACAAGGCATGACCAACATTACCTTGAATCTTCAATGTGAACAATCTTCCTTCTTTCTTCCCTGAAACAATTTGTTTATACTCATTGCTAGGGTCTTCCACAAACACTCCTTCATTAGTGAACCTTACTTCATAACCTTTTTCCACAATTTGTCCTACACTTATCAAATTCTTAGGAATTGTAGGAACGTACAAGACCTTACTCAATAAGGTGCTACCATCCTTGGCCTTCACTGATCCAATTGACTTCACATTGTGCTTTGTGTTGTCACCTGTTTGAACAACATGATTAGATACCTTATTCTCCAAATCAGTCATCAAGGCTATATTACCACTCAGGTGATTGCTACACCCTGAATCAATGTAGAAGACTCTTTGATCTTCACTCTGCCTTTCACAAGTTGCATTTGTTAAATGTTAAACGGTTTATCGTTTACTCGTTACTTCTACTTTCCGACTCAAACACTTCAAGTTCAGCCGGTTCTGAGTCTTCCTAACCGCAATGGTTCTCTTAGCCACGTGGGTCCTTGGGAGTGGTAGGGGTCTGTTAGACAGAGGCCCTGTACTATTTTCCCAAATTAACACACAATCTTAATGTCATCCCGTCTTAGCTCAGTGTCCATCCCTGAACAACGGAAGACTGTTCAGTGTGCTGGAATTAGAACTTCAAGACTGAAGGTAGTACTTCGGTTACTTAATTTATGCGCACCATATACTTCAGTAACAATGTCACCTAATCCGTACTTTGTCAAGGAAGATAGGTATACCAACCAGACATTATACCTTAAAGTTACAAGGACTCGAACAAGCAGTTTCCTAGTAATAAACGGTTAACCATAAACTAACGACGTCCTACTCACATTCAGACCATTACAGCTACTAATCTTCCCGTAGTCGGAATCCACAGCTACAGTATCGAATTCGGTCGCGTACAGAAACACTAACAGACAATTAGTTCGGGATCATTCTTCACGTAACCTACTTCGCCGAAGAACTGCCAAATAACATACCGCACTTGATCACGCTCAGAGACATACTCAATCATTCACCGAACAGACTCGCAACACCATACAACTGATTCGCCACTCTGTACTAAGGTAAGAATAATCGACTAGTCGGAGTACAGATGGAACAGAACAAAGCAGAACTTATCTTCTCAACAACATACACGCGCACACAATGCGTTACAGCACTTTCAAACGAGACTCAATCCAACAACACACTGCAATTCCCACAAAACCGGGCTCTGTTTCGCTCTTTTTCTCATTGCCTTAAATAGAGGATTTTTTACAAGGGTGCGCACTTCTGCAGTTACCTGCGCGTTTCCTGAAAGATTCTTTTTTCATTGAAGCTCCCTGTCCTCGTACTTTTGTCCTTGTTCGGCGGCCGTCCAGCACTTTTACATTTAAGGCACCTATCCGAGTTCATTTGTCCTGGTTCGGCGGCCCTCTAACACTGGCACGCACGGTGGACTCGAACCCACAGGTGCATTACTGACTTCAACATCCTTTTGCGTTGCCTGTAGGCCTATTCCAGAGTTTGGCTCCCGAATCATTTTTGACCGTACTTGTTCAAGTGGAGGAACAAGTATAGCCAGCCATCTCCTGCGAAAAAGTGTCCAAATATTTTGAACACGACTATCCAATTGCTGTTTTAATAAGTCTATGTCCACATTTGTCATTAATGTGGCATTCAGTTCTACGCCCTGATCTTTTAATATCTACCTTTCGAGTTCCTGCAAAACTTGTATTCTTGACTGCAAAATTTCATTTTCGGCTTGCAGGTTAGCATTCAGGGTAGAAAAACTTGACATTTCGTCTTGAATCTGTGTTTGGATAGTTTGCTGCCACTGGTGAAATTCTTGAAAACACTTTTTTGCGTTGATCAATTCTGCCGTTAGTTGCCGGTTGTTACTCTGTAACGCCTGTAGTAAAGCTTCTTTGTCGTCCAATTCCTTTTCCATCTGTGTCATTCTTTCTAGTAATGAATTGGACTTAGTCATTGTAGCGAATAGTAATTCGTTTTTGCGCTGAAGCGCTTGTTCTTGTTGACTCAAGTATTGAGAAACCTCTTGTAATTTGTTTTGCATCCCTGTCACAAAATCTGGTTGGAGATCGTCCGGTAATTGCCCTGGACTGGCAGTTGGCAAGTTGTCTGCCAGCCTTCGTTTAATTGATAGCCGAAACGGCATCCCTATGGTCTGGTTCTGTGCGCTATTACTTGTGTGGAAGAAATATGCAGACGATGTGGAGACTTGGTCTGCTTCCTCGGGCTCTGTTTGGTGTCCTGTGTCTATCATATCATGATCACCGGAATAAAAATGGGGGGACCAGTGTAGCTTCTCATCCTTCACTGATTGGACAAAATTAAATATAGCAGCTAAATAGGCTGCTAGTCTGCTTTTGGTGTGGGATCTTTGCTTATCCCCGACAATTATTTGTGTGTAGAGGTGATTATACAGCTAGTGTGTCCAGCTAACCTTACCACCTCCTTCGGCATGTACTAAAGGTGAAAATTTTTCTCTAGACATTAAATCGAATTTAACTAGGAAACAGAGCTTCTCTAAGTACCACTTAAATTGTTCACGACGCTGATATTGGCATTTTTCAACATGTAATACCGTCTGGGGCCTTCACAGTCGCCAAATTCATTTCTCAGGTCTTCAGTCGAACATTTAGGAAATCGGGCATCATCATACAGTGGCAGTTTAAATATAGCTGAGACTAATTGTGGCGAAAATTGTACCTGATTTAGAATGAAGCCTTTTGTTTGTCGCATGCTATATAATTGGTTCTCTGCATCTTCGTTATCGATCCACTGCTCCCATGGTAATTGAGCAAACTGGAGGAGTCCTATCCTCCGTAGCCAGTTCTCATTCCTTCTCGAATGGATGTCGAGCTCGATTTTAAATTCGGTGGAAAATTTATGATGAATCTTTACTGTTGCAGAAGTTACTGAGTCATCTGCATTATCCTGTAGGGTAGTATCTGTTGTCGTCACAACCTGGTTCTGTGTATTTGTGCGCTTCCTGAGTTGCCATCTGAGTATGTCGGATTCAGACATGCTTGTAAGGGTTTCCGAGAAGAATATGCTGGAAGTTTCTAACTAGCACTGAAGCTCAAAGAATACTGTAGTGAAGAATGCTATGCTATGCATACACATTTTATAAGCACCAGGGCTTGAACTACCATTTGCTGGAATGATTGTATTTCATTTGGACATGACTCTTCCTTCCCTTTATCAAAATTGTCGCATGAGTAAGAATCATTATGCTGCGTGTTATTCCGTAGATCGATGCTAGACTGAACAAGTCTTTACATGTGCGAAAAATATCATAAAACAAAACTTGGTTATCATACTCATTTCGAATATTGTTACATTATGAATTTGCACTGTCGAATTTGACTACTCTTCTATGATGCCTTCAAGGTACATATTCCTGGCTAATCTAAATGTGCGAGCTATTTTTTTCTTAAGGGTTTCTAATAATTGCTTTAGCGTGTCAGGTTCTAAAACCTACGCATCTATTCTGACGGAGCTAAGCGCGATTGCTTCGGTAAGCAAGTTTTCGGCCTGGGTCTGCAAAAAGGCCTCCTGTAAATAGAAATCATTGGATAATGCAGCGTCCCTGGATGTCTTCATTTCGGTGACCTTCCGCTGCATCTCTGTAACTCGATCCTTTTGATTTCGTAGTTGGTTATCGAGGCGCTCGAACTACTGGTTCTGAAATTCAATTGTTCGGGAATATGCATCTCGTTCTCTTCGAGCCTCTGCCAGATCTTTTTGGTGTTTCGCTTTCCTGGTTAATTGTCGTCTCAGCATTCTGTTGACGTCGTCCAAACATTCCTGAGCTCTGCGTAGCTCGTCTTGGACTTGCGCTGCTTCTCGCTGTTGGTCTTGACTCTTTTGGATTGTTTCCTACAGCTGGGCCTTCGTTTCTTCGACCATTTCTTCGAGGGATGAGCTGATATCTTCTCTTTCTTGGAGGGCGGTCTTGAGTTCCCGTATTTCTTCGTGTGCTGCGTGTAATAGCTGATCTTTGGCGGAGAGCTGCTCCAATGCCGCATCTTGCTACTGTATCAAGGCCTGTTGTGCCGAAAATTGGGCTTGGAGATCGGCTAGTTGTGTCTGTAATTGGTGATTCTCTGCTTTTACGGCATCGACTTCTTCTTGGAGTGGGGTGATGTCGGCTTCCAGGAGGTCGACTTTGTGCTGCAGGTCGTGCCGAATGGTGTTGGCGACCTCGCTCATTTGTACCGGAAGTTGTTGTGAGAGGGTGATGAGCAATTGGCCCATGTTGGCCAGTTCGGAAAAAATCGGAACAGAGGGCAGGAGGAGTGGGTGTTGTGGTGGTGTAGAGGTTTGGGTATGGATTTGGGGAGATGTCGGGGGTGAATAATTGGGGGAGGATGAAGAGGATTCGGAAATTGGTGGCGGGAGAGGGTTGACGGGTGGGGAGTGAGGACCAGGGGGTGTAGGGTGGGTTTCCTGATGGATGGGTTGGTGTTCACCTGTAATATGAGCGATGGTGGATTCTACGGCCTTCAGTAGGGTGTTGAGTGCGCTGTCGATCACGTGCTGTTCATCTTCTCGTCGTGCTGATGCTTCTTCGGTTGAGACTGGTTCTGTTTATGTGTGCTTCAGCTGGTCGTGGTGGTCGGCCGATGATTCATTGTGTATGGAAGTGGCTGTGTCGTGGAAGGTCTCTTCTTGGTCGGCCTTTCGGGTGTCTTGATTCTGTCCGACGGATCCTTGTGCTTCGCTTTCTGAGGAGCTGATCCGAATTCTCTTATTGCGGAAAAGTTGGTTGATCTCCTCATCTTCTTCTTCTTCTTCGTCGAGAGGTTGAACTGATTCTTCGTGCCTAAGAATGGGACCTTGGGGTGGTGGTTGTGCGGCAAGGATGGCTGGGAAAAGGAATGAGAAGATGTGAGGAAGGCGAGAGCGCGGGGTGGTACCCTTTTGGCGTTGCTTCACGATAGCTACACATTCTTTATGGATTCTGAGGAAGAAGTATGATGCAAAGTTGACGGGTTCCTGGACAGCTAATTCTAAAGCGGAATAAAATGGTCGTGAAATGCCGTAAGTGCGTTTCTCCAGGTTAAGTATGGTGACTAAGAATTGCAGAGCGGATCGTTCGGGTTCGGGGCGGCAGAGAATGGCGTATTCGTTGGACGAGGAGCGGGGGAATAGTTCATTCATGCGGGCAATCGGAATACTCGGGCCATTTTCATGGCCTTGCGGGTTGAGGCGATAGGCTTCAGCGAAGGCTTGGAAGGTGATGACTGTGCGCGAAGGGAGTGAGAGGAAGACCCATTGGCGTTCGGTGGCGGGGGACTGAGCAATGGCGGTGATGATCTGTGTGAAGAAAGGATGGGCTTCCACCGAGTGCCAAGGCAACTCAGCGAAGTTAGCCAACCCTCTACAACGCAGGTATTCGCCTACCTCGGTAGGGATACCATCACGGAAGGCCGCATAGTTGGCTATCGCTTCCATGGCGGTTACTGAGGTAGATGATGAGCACGAATGCAGAATGCACGAGGGCTCAGAATACTAGCATGCAACACAATAGCTTATTTCCGCGTCGTCGACAGAGTTTAAATAGAAACGCTACAGTGGGGAGAGAAAAAAAAGAAAGGGGGTGGAATATCATTGTGCGGTGCGGGAATAGTACTGGTTTTCATGCAGGTGTGCATACTCGAGTGACTGTTAAGAGGGCGGCTGGTTATATCAAGATCGTACAAAACGCGGCTATTTATAAAAAGCAGAAAAGAAGGAAAATAAAAATTTAAACAAAACGCGGTCCATCGTTGAAAACTTAATGCGGGTTAGTGGTGTGATGATATGGCCGTAACTTCGACCCATTAATTACCTTGGGGAGTGGATTTCCAGTCAACGTAGTCAACCAAAAAGTTGCCGGACCGACTTGTTCTGAGATCTTAAAGGGACCGAACCAGCGTAGTTTGAACTTTCCTGCTGCTCTATCGGATTTTGCGTTATAGAAGAGTACAAACTGACCTATCAAAAAGATTGGGGTCTTCAAATATCGATCGTGTGTCTTGGCTTGCCTTAGTTGTACTTCGCGCATGGTTAAAAAGCTGAGCCATCGGTGCTCATCAAGTTCCCTGAGTGTGTCCATTCGTGCTATCAGCGACTCTTCTGGTAGCATTTTTTGGGTGATTGCTACACGCAGGCTTGGGATAACTGTTTCCATGGGTGCTATTGCTTCTAAACCGTAAGCTAGTTTGAAAGGTGTCAAACCTGTTGTTACCTTATATGTAGTTCGGTATGCCCATAATACTGCAGGTAGTAGTTGATCCCATCTTTCCGGTGCTTCCATGATCAGTTTCTGGAGGATATTCAATAGTGATTTGTTTGTGCTTTCGGCCAGACCATTGGCGCGAGGATAATATGGAGAGCTGAGTTTATGTGTCACCTGGAATGATTGGGTTAGTACCTTCATTACTTGATTTACGAAGTGAGTACCTTGATCTGTCACCAATTCGAGTGGCAAGCCAAACCGTGGGAAGACATCATTTAACAGACATTTGGCTACTGCAACTGCTGTAGCAGACCGTAAAGCCCAAGCTTCTGCCCATCTCGTTGCATAGTCTGTACAAGTTAGTATGTATCTGTTGTTACTGAAGACTGCTGGAGGTGTGATTGGACCGATAAAATCTAATCCCCATTTCTGAAATGGTTCGAGTGGCATAATAGGCTGCAAGGGAAAGAAGTGTCGTTGCAGTGGTTGTCCAGACCTTTGACAATTATCGCAGTTTTTGACAAATTGGGCAACATCTCGGTACATAGTAGGCCACCAGAGACCTCCTTGCAGAATTTTTCGGTGAGTTAGATCTTTGGCAAAGTGACCACCAGTAGGGGTTGAATGAGCCATCGTGATGACCGAGTTAATTTCGTGCGGAGGAACACATGGAAGAAAGATTCCGGTGTGATCTACATAATATAATTCTCCTGCAACTAGCCGGAATCGGCGGCTAAAGATTGCCATTTTCCTTCGAATTGCCTTGGTAGTCTCAGATGGAAAGCATCCTTCGGTGAGAAAAGTTAGAATCTGATCATAATATGTAGGTGTTGCTTGTAATTCGGCAGTCTCATCGATCAGTGGTTCAGAACAATAAATTGTTGGAGTAGTGTCATCTATGCCTATCGGAGCTTCACCAGAATCTAGGCGAGATAAGAAATCTGCTAAGGCATGTGCATTTCCGGGGCGGTGAATGACTTCATAATCAAATTCCTGCAAGAGTAGCACCCATCGGGCTAATCGTCCGCCTAGATGTTGTTGTCTCACTAGATAGACAAGGGCAGCATGATCCACATGAAAGGTAAATTTCCGGCCTAATAAATAATGTCTGAACTTTTTGATGGAGTAAATTAACCCTAGACATTCTCTTTCAGTGGTAGAATAGTTCTTTTCTGTCGGTGCAAGCCTTCTGCTGGCGTAATAGACAGGGCAAAACCACTTATGTTTTTGCTGCATTAGAATGCTGCCGATTGCAATATCTGAAGCGTCGACGAAAACATGGAACGGATTGTCCCAGTCCGGTGGTTGTAGGATTGGGGCCTGCGTCAATAGATACTTGAGTCGATCAAATGTAGTTTGGCATTCTTGAGTCCATTCGAACTGTCGTGGAGTTTTGGTGATTAGTCTATTCAGGGGTACAGCCAGATGAGCAAGCCACCGTAAGTGTCTGCCGTGCCACCGTACTTGACCCATAAAACGCATTACTTCTCTCGGAGTGGCGGGTACTAGGGCTTCTAGAATTGCCGAAATCTTATCTGGGTCTACTCGGATACCTTGGGCAAATACAATATGACCAAGTAGTTTGCCACATGAAACGGCAAACACAGGTTTGCTTGGGTTAAGGCAGAGTCTGTAATCTCGACACTTTTGGAAGCAGCATCGTAGATGAAGCAAATGTGCCATCATCTTTCCAAAAATTGAGAAGTCATCGAGATATACTTGCATAAACGAATTGAGATAAGGAGAGAAAATCTCCTGCATACATCGCTGAAAGGTGCTTGGTGCATTTCTCAATCCAAACCACATTACCGTACAAGCAAAGACACCCCAATTGGTAATGAAGGCAGTTTTTGGAATATCTGCTTCAGCCATTCTAACCTGATTGTAACCACTGTATCCGTCTAAAAATGAATACATTTCGTGGCCTGCTACCCTATCAAGCATGGTATCCAGAAAGGGGATCAGAAAAGGATCTGGTACTGTTGCTGCGTTTAATTTTCGGTAGTCTACACAGATTCGTAGTTGCTTATTTTTCTTTGGTACGATCACAATTGGCGAAATCCATTCAGCATGTTCTACTGGTACGATGAATCCCACTTTTAATAATCTATCCAGTTCGGCTTTTACCTGTGATGCATAATTGGGATTCATCTGATAGCTGGGCTGCTTATTCGGTTTAGCTTCAGGCTTCAGCATGACTTTGTGCTGATATATGCGCGGATCTAATCCTTTCATATCTTTGTCATCCCAGGCAAAGACGTCTGAGAATTCGCGAAGTAGTCGAATCAGATCAGCCTTAAATAATTCCGGTAAGTTTTGCCTTATCTTTACAGGTCGTGGATGATCTTCGTCTCCTAGATTGTACGAGGTCAACTGGTCTTCGGAGACATAAAACTGTTGCGGTTTCTCAGTGTCGTCTGTCGACCGGAATAGTGAATGTAATTCATTGTCATGTGTTGGCACTCTATCTTCCTGCTTGGTTTCTTGGGTGATTGGTGTAACTGTACATACTGAAGTACTCCAGTTATCTATTACGGACTGTAGATCAACAGTCCCTAAGGTCATTAAGTCAGCGTTATTCTTTAGAAATTCCTCTTCTTCATCATCTGATAGTCCATCTAACATGTGGACAGGTTCAACAAAATATGGTCTGGCGTGCAGTTCGCAAGGTTGTATAGCATCTAATTTTACTACATATCTGCGGCTGGCATCCTTGAACGTAAGCTCTTGTGCAGACCAGTCTTGTATTACCTTCGCATGCTTCAGCCAAGGTCGACCAAAAAGAAGATTGTAATCCAAAGTGGATTCCGACAGATCTAGTATAACAAAATTCATTTTGAAGGTCGTACCTTGTAAAGTAATGGGTACATTTCTCACAAGTCCTACAGGATGGACTCTAGATTGGTCTGCCATTCTGATAAAAAATTGAACTGGTTCGATTTCGGTCCATCCTAATCTATTGCATAAGGCTGTAGTTGCAATGTTGACACCAGAGCCTCCATCAATCAATACCTGTGTAATTTTATGATTCTTAAACCATACTGTAATCAAGGGGACTGAATGATCAACTATAGAATCGGGTTCTGGTTGAACTACTGCTGTCACCGGAATACAAGAAGGTACCGGACTAAACTGTTGCTGGAACTGTTGTCGAGCCCCAGGTACTAATGCCAGTAGTTGGCGGAGGGGCAGAGTGATAGATGCCTTGGATAAAATTTCCCAGGCCTGCTGAGATTGGTTATCCTGCTCTTTTGAACTTGAGGTCTCTACTGATGCCGGAGTATCTGCTGTTATGTCTACTGCTGATGGTGGTTCCGCTGCTGCTTGCTTTTGTTGTGTTCCTTCCTCTGTCGACGAGGTCTGAGTCACCAGAATGGGTTCTGGGAACACTGGTGGTTCTGTGGCGGTCTAGTGGCTAGCTTTGTTATACATCCTATGTTGTTCTCGTATCCCTGGTTCAAATACTTCTGCTGCTGACTGCAGCTGTTTACCTGATCGGGTCTGGACTGTAGCAGTTTGCGTTTCTACCGGTGTAATTTGTACCATGTTGGCCATTGGGTTTTGCCGCTCCTTCTTCCTTTGATCATACTCAGCTGCGTCCTTGCAATATCTTCTAATGTGTCCGAATTCACCACAAAAATGATAACGGGGCGGTGGTAAATTGGGATTTTCCGGTGGTGGTTCGTTCTGCCAGCGGTTTGCGTTATAGTTATTGTTCCTCTGTCCTCAGTAGTTTCGATATCCTTGTGGTTGATTGTTTCTCAGTTGCGGAGGTACGTAGTGATTCGCTGCCTGTCCATGTTCTTGAATAACAGCATTGACTGTTGCTGTTCCCTGTATTCTGGCATTGTAGACACAATTTCCGGTGGTATGTCCGGCAGTGTTGCAGATAGCGCAGAATGTTTGATTTAGCGCACAGTTGGCACTAGTATGACTTGAATTTTTGCATGTGATACAATACACTTGTCTGGTTATATCTTCAGTCATAGTTTTGTTCGTTTTTAACCACTCTAGATCTTCTGTAAATCCACCGACTTTGGATTCCAGTTGCAGAGCCATGGTGATGACTGCATCCAATGTCATTGCTCCGACACATTTGATGATCATGATCTGCTTCAATTGCGGGTTTAAACCATTGATAAACCACTGAGTGATGACCTCATCCGGTAAGTTAGCGTGGGCCTGTGGTATCTGTCGCAAGTGTGTTCTAAAAAGTGTAGCATATTCTTGAACAGTCTGATTCGCCTTCTGTCGGTTGTTCTGTAAATAATCAAAGATTTCGGCGAGATTCTTCTTTAGCCTAAATCGTTGCAAAAAAGCATCTCGTACTGCATCATAGGTACCGAAATGATTAATGTGGTATTCCGTAAGCCATCTAGCCGCTTCATTGACCAGTGTAGATTGAAAAACAATGGCCTTGTATGCCTGATCCGGTGGATGGTTGAGGACTGCATAACTGATCTCGAAAGTACGTACGTGAGCATCCGGGTCATCCCCTGGGAATCCACCAAATTTCGTGTATGTTACTCCTGTTGGAGGCGGCCTTGGTTGACATAACTGTTGTTGCTGTTGTTGTCCGTTCATTATGAGTGTATCCGGTCCTTCTTCTGTATCTTGAGGTTGATTGGTTGAACTACCAGAACCTAGATCGCCGGATGGTGTGCCTTCCGGTGTGCTGTTTTTGCGTAGGATACTTCGGACCTCTGCTTTGAATAGCTCTCCTTCCTTCTGGATGTCCAATATCCGAAATCTTTCTTCCAAGCACGTAGGTCGGGCTGAGGATTCCGCAAAAAATGCTAATCCTTGGCCGCCAGTTGGTGTTTCTATCACCGGAATATCACCGGAATGAACTGACAGTGTGCCAGACTCTAGTGTTTTTCTGCTTTTATCGATTTCCTTTCCTAGAATTTTTCTAATCGTGGATAACTCTGAATCTTTATCCAAAATTGGTAAACTGGTTTCCAGCGGCGTCTTGGTAGATTCTGGAATTACTGTATTTTGGTTAGGCCGGGTCGAAGTGACACCAGAATGTACCAAAGGCGTTAATCGTTCCACCGGAATATGACCGGAATTAATTCTAACGTCCTTAACTTGCTTGACCACTGGGTCAGGCCGCGTTATACCTTCTTCTCCTAGGGTTGTCTTTAGTACTTTTCGTGTTCCAGTCGTATGGTTCCTAGGATACGTTTCGCCAGACCGAGTAACCGGCATGTATCATTGCTTAGTAGCACTATCTGAGCAGTTGGCAACAATCTGGCTCTGTTGCTATAGTCAGCCAATCGAACGATAAACGTAGTGTTTGATTCCGAAAAACAGCCGGCACGCTACTACCACTTTTCACAGATCACTGGCAACCTGATGCCACTTTCCCACAGACGGCGCCAAATGTTAAACGTTAAACGGTTTATCGTTTACTCGTTACTTCTACTTTCCGACTCAAACACTTTAAGTTCAGCCGGTTCCGAGTCTTCCTAACCGCAATGGTTCTCTTAGCCACGTGGGTCCTTGGGAGTGGTAGGGGTCTGTTAGACAGAGGCCCTGTACTATTTTCCCAAATTAACACACAATCTTAATGTCATCCCGTCTTAGCTCAGTGTCCATCCCTGAACAACGGAAGACTGTTCAGTGTGCTGGAATTAGAACTTCAAAACTGAGGGTAGTACTTCGGTTACTTAATTTATGCGCAGCATATACTTCAGTAACAATGTCACCTAATCCGTACTTCGTCAAGGCAGATCGGTATACCAACCAGACATTATACCTTAAAGTTACAAGGACTCGAACAATCAGTTTCCTAGTAATAAACGGTTAACCATAAACTAACGACGTCCTACTCACATTTAGACCATTACAGCTACTAATCTTCCCGTAGTCAGAATCCACAGCTACAGTATCGAATTCGGTCGCGTACAGAAACACTAACAGACAATTAGTTCGGGATCATTCTTCACGTAACCTACTTCGCCGAAGAACTGCCAAATAACATACCGCACTTGATCACGCTCAGAGACATACTCAATCATTCACCGAACAGACTCGCAACACCATACAACTGATTCGCCACTCTGTACTAAGGTAAGAATAATCGACTAGTCGGAGTACAAACGGAACAGAACAAAGCAGAACTTATCTTCTCAACAACATACACGCGCACACAATGCATTACAGCACTTTCAAACGAGACTCAATCCAACAACACACTGCAATTCCCACAAAATCGGGCTCTGTTTCGCTCTTTTTCTCATTGCCTTAAATAGAGGATTTTTTACAAGGGTGCGTACTTCTGCAGTTACCTGCGCGTTTCCTGAAAGATTATTTTTTCATTTAAGCTCTCTGTCCTCGTACTTTTGTCCTTGTTCGGCGGCCGTCCAGCACTTTTACATTTAAGGCACCTGTCCGAGTTCATTTGTCCTGGTTCGGCGGCCCTCTAACACATTCATTATCAATGTTGAGTCTTCCTTTTGATATGAAGCATAATTGTAGTAGGTATTGTTATATTGTTGACTTTGGAAACCTCTACCTGCATTTCTTCCAAAGTAACCCCTACTACCTCTGCCTCTGAAATTACCTCTTTGATTTCTGCCACCTTTTCCTCTTGAATTATAGTTTTGATTGTATCCTCCATTACTTTGATTATTATGCCAACAATCATTAGCTAAATGATTTGTCTTACCACAAATCCAGCATGCCTTGGCTCCATCTTTGTTGTTCCTGCCTCTTTCTCTACCTTTGCCACCTCCTCTACCTCTTAGGAAGTTGGTTGGACTAGTTGTACCTTCATCTTCACCTGATTGGTGCTTTCCTTTGTTAACTTTCTTCTTGTCCTTTGAGTACATTGCATGACCTGTACTTTTGTCACCATCTCCTTTAACATCCTGCTCAAATGTTAGCATATGACCTAGCAACTGATTTAAATCAGGAGTGAAATGATCAAGTGATAATTCTGTAGACAAAATGAATGGCTTCCATTTGTCATCACCTCTCAAACCTGTAAGGATTTGCCTTACCAATTTATCCTCCTCAATATCTTCATCAACAGCTCCTAATGCATTTGCAATGTCTTTCATCCTTGTTACATAGTCTGAAATAGATTGAGAGGCCTTCTTCTTGAAGGTTGTAAATTCTGCCCATAAAGATGCCTTCCTTGACTTTGTGGTGTTTTGGAAATGCTCTTCCAAAGCATTCCATATATCACTTGCACTTTCAAGACCTCTAATGTGAGGTAGCAAGTAATCATTGACTGCCATATAAATGATGCTCCTAGCTTGAGCATCTTTCTTCATCCAACTCTTAAAATCTGTTAATTCTTCCCTAGTTGGAACACTAGGATCTCTGAATTGTGGTTTTTCTTCTTCACCTGTAATGTAAGCTATCAAATCTTTGCTCATTAGATGAGCTTCCATCCTCATTGACCATGCAGGATAGTTTTCTCTATCCAACTTCTCTATTTGAAGAGAATCTCCCATCCTTCCTTCACCTGTATATTGAATTCTTTAACCTTTATAAAGTATAAGGTTACCTTTACTTCGAATGATACTCCTTTTGACTTCCTTGATGTCGTATGATCTCCTTCTCAAGCTTTCCTTGCAAGCTTTCACCTTTTGAATCTTCAGATGTCAAATTCTTTGTAGCTGCAGCAGTCTGGATCCTCCTTTCTTAAATTCTGATGCTTCCTGCTCTGATACCACTGATGGAGAGTGTTAATCTCCAAAAGAACAACCTACTCTTGAATTTAGAACACCTCTATATCAAGAGTAAGTCAAAACTTTCACCAATTTAAGAGATCAATAACCAAATATCAATTTCTTGACTAAACTGTGAAGGAGGAAATTACTCAGAAAGTCTGCTGCATAAATCTTGCTCATTGATTGAGTAAATGTGTAAAGTTTTTGATGAAACTTTGCACAAGATGTTGCCTAAAGATTGCACATCTTCTTCAAGTCAAATCACTCCAAAAGATTCAGTAGATCTTGAGAAATCTACTTACCAAGTCAGCTATGTCTAAATCTGCACTTCTGAGAAGTCGATTTGGACACCCTCAACTTCTTAACTTTAATTCTCTCAGTATAGAACCCGTTTAAGCAAATGCTTTTAGCCACGAGTAGCTTACCTTGCAACTTAAAGATTAAGTGCTTACTTGCACAAAACTTTAAACTGTGGAGTGAGAAATGATCAAATCATTAAGATCGAAATTTGCGCCTGTTTCAGGAACCAGTGAGTACTTTCTCACATGTAAATGTTCCTACACACAATTCTCTTAGCCTGATCACAATTAGACTCTCAAACTCTAACCATAGATTGATTAACTATGGATTTAGACATCTCCAAAAGGAATTCACAAAAGATTTACTACACAAGGAGAAAACTCAGAAACTTCGGGCGCAAAAATTCTGTCATTTCTGAAGAAGACTACAACTGAATGAGAGAGAGACTTCAACTCACTTCTCATGTGTCTAATGACACTTACTACCTTTCATTTCTCTATTCCTATGCTCATACATAGTCTCTCCTTGTCTTCTCTATTCCCCGATATTTTTCCAAAGTATTTATAGGCAAATATGTACAAGTTTATGACTATTCAAAACTCTAAGTGATCTATGTCTTCACTAATGTACATATCTGTACAAATCATTCATCCTGTGAATGTGTCCACCTTCTTTGCTTCAAGAATTGTTCTAATCTCCATTCTTTGTCTTCAAATCTTCAATTGGTGATTGGTCTGCACCAACAGTACCTGCACACTTGGTATTTTCCATCTTGAACTTGACGAGCATGTCATGGACATACTTCCTTTGTGTGATGTATATACCTGAATCTGTGTAGATCAACTCCAATCCAAGAAAATAAGTGAGTGGTCCGAGGTCACTTATTTTGAACTCCTCCTTCATTTGACTCTTTACCTGTTTGATTCCTTCAAGATCATTGCCTGTGATAATAATATCATCAACATACACACATAAGTAGATCACTTCAGATCCATTCCTCTTTATGAACAAAGAGGTATCCGCCTTGCTAGCTTTGAATCCTTGGTCCTGCAAATAAGTCACCAATCTGAAATTCCAAGCTCTTGGAGCTTGCTTCAATCCATACAAAGCTTTCTTTAGTTTGCATACATAGTTAGGATGATGTGCATCCTCATATCCAGGAGGTTGTGCCATATACACTTCCTCAGAAATCCATCCATTCAAGAAAGCATTCTTTACATCAAGTTGATAAAGATTCCAATTTCTAGATGCAGCAAGACTAATGAGAACCCTAATTGTAGGCATTTTTGCAACAGGAGAGAAAGTCTCCTCATAATCAATACCATGGGTTTGAGCAAACCCTTTAGCAACTAGCCTTGCTTTGTGTCTATTTATACTTCCATCTGGATTCCTCTTGATTTTGTATATCCATCGAGATCCAATTACCTTCATAGATGGCTTGTTAGGTACAAGCTCCCAAGTGTCATTCTCCTTCAAGGCTTCCATTTCTTCATCCATTGCATCTCTCCAAGCTTTCTTGCTTTGTGCTTCTTCGAATGTGGTAGGTTCTTCATTGGTTGAATCCTTTGCAATGTAGATGGAGTGCTTGGTGACCAAAGAAGTATCATAACCAAACCTCTCTGGTTTCTTCTTCTCCCTTGAAGACCTTCTAAGTGGTTGATGTGAGCTCTCGGGTCCATATGTAGCATCCTGCATCTTTGCTTTACCTTTGTTCTTCCATAGCTTTAGTTTTTCCAAGTCTTCTAGGTCAATCTCCGAATCACTTTCTTCAATATGCTTTGGCTCCTTTGGTTGAAGTGATGGAAAATCTTCATCCAAGTCATATGGAAGCTTCACTTTCCTGTCATCATCAAAGCATGATTTGTTTTCATCAAAAATTACATTTCTACTCACAGAAAATCCTTTATTGGTTGGATTGTACAATCTATATCCTTTTTGGTTTTGATCATAACCAATGAATACACACTTCTCTGCCTTGGGATCCAATTTCCCTCTTACTTGAGAAGGAATGTGAGCATAGGCTAAGCATCCAAAGATTTTACAATGCTCTAGACTAGGTCTTCTTCCATTCCACACTTCATATGGAGTGGTCCATCTAGTGACTTAGATGGAAGTCTATTTATGAGATATGTGGCTGTCGACACAGCCTCTGCCCATAGGTATTTTGGCAATCCCTTTTCGTTGAGCATGGACCTTGCAGCTTCGACAATAGCTCTGTTCCTCCTCTCTGCTACACCATTGAGTTCGGGTGTATACCTTGTAGTGACTTCCCTTTTAATGCCTCTTTCATGCAAGAAGGCATCAAATTCAGAAGAGAAGTATTCTCCTCCACCATCTGATCTGAGTCTTTTCAAAGTCCTTCCTGTTTGGTTTTCAACAAGAGCAATATACTTCTTAAAGCAATTAAACAATTCATCCTTGTGCTTCATGAAAAACAGAATGGTCCACCTGCTACAATCATCTATGAAAGACACATAATATCTTGAGCCTTATATAGATGGCTCCTTACTTGAACCCCACACATCCGTGTGCACTAGATCCAAAGGATTTTGATACATATATCCTTTCTTATTGAAAGCTTGTCTATGAGCCTTGCCGAGTTGACAAGCTTCACACTTATAAATCATGTGTTGCCTTGTGATATTAGGCAAACCAAGTGCACTTTGGTCCGTGCAAATCTGTTTGAGTGTCCTCTCACCAATGTGAGCAAGCCTTTTGTGCCATATCTCCAACTCTGTTTGAGTTTGAGATCCATAGCTAAACAAAGCTATGTTCTTTGTATCTTCCACTTCAAAAGTGAAAAGCCTTCCTGTCTTTTCTCCTTTGGAAATCCTTTGAAAGCCTTGCCTTGGGTCTTCAACATATGCTCCAAATCAGTTGAATCTAACCTGCAATCCTTTTTCAACAATCTGTCCAACAGTTATTAAATTTTTGGTAATTGTAGGGACATACAAGACTTTGCTTAAGAGGTTCATATTCCCATCTGATGTCTTCACATTACCTATCTTCTCCACTGCGTGCTTTGTGTCATCTCCTATCTGCACTTCATGCTTGTTATGAGGATCTTCCAAATCAGAAAGTAAAGCCACATTTCCTGCTACATGGTTTGAGCATCCCGAATCAATGTAAAATATGTGATCATCATCCTTACCCTTCTTCGCTGATAGATTCATAATCAATAATGAATCTTCTTGACTTTGGTCCTCTGCATAGTTATTGTAGTCTCTTCTTCCTCTATGGCCACTTTGATAGTTATTGTTGTTGTAATTGTTGTTATGGGGGTTGTTGTTGTAGCCTCCATTGTACCTGCCTCTATTTGATCCATAGCCACCTTATTGAATCCTCTTCCTCTTGAGTTCCTTGGATTCCTGAAACATTCTTCAGTAGTATGGTTAGATAAGCCACATATGTTGCAAGGTTGAGATGATTGGAATCTCCCCCTACCTTGCTTTCCACCTCTACCTCTCCCTCTAGCTCTTCCTCTACCTGCAAAGTTTACTTGGAAAGAGCTACCTTCATCTTCATTCTTCCTATTCTTTGACTTGTCCTTGACCTTAGCTTTATCAGAATATAAGGCAGAAGTTTGATTACCTCTTGAGGACTCACCACCTTTGCTAATCTTTGCTTCATGAGTGAAGAGTTGGCCCATGAGTGTGTTGAGGTTGGGTACATGCATATCCATGTATTAATCCATGGCTGTTGTGAATGACTCCCACTTGTCGTCTACTTTGATTCCATTTATGATTTGTCTAATGATTTGCTCCTCTTCAATTACCTCTCCAATGCTTCCAAGTTGGTGGGAAATCTCCTTCATCTTTGTGACATAATCAGTCACATTTTGCTTCTGGCTTTTCTTCATTGTTGTGAACTCCATCCACAATTGGTTCTTCCTTGCTCGAGTGTTGGAAGAGAAGAAAGAAGCAAGTGCATTCTAGGTCTCTCTTGATTTCTTGCATCCCTTGACATGAGGTAAAAGAAAATCAGAGATTGAGTTTAGAATATAGGACCTTGCAAGTGCATCCTTCGAACACCAATTCGAAAGTCCTTCCACTTCTTCATGTGGTGGTTGCCCTTTGTTCCTCATGGTTGGCATTGCTTCATCTCCGGATATGAATCCATATAGATTCCTCCCTTGAAGGTAAGCCTCCATCCTTAGAGACCATGCCGAGTAGTTTTTTCGATCCAATTTGTCAGTTGTTGATGGAAATCCATCTCCCATGTTGCTTGACTATGCTCTGATACCACTGTGAAGAGAGATGGTGGATGCAATCCAAAGATGAGTAGGTGCCGCTACAACCAGCTTCACACCAGCCAACTGAGACTTCAGAGTTGATTAGTAGACTCTTTGAGCTTCCTAAATCCACCACAATATCAGCCAAGTACTCTGGAACATGTATCCCAAAAGTTTAAGTCAAGACAGACTAGTTGCGAAATGACTAGCTCCCAAAACTTGCTATTTTTGGACATACACTTGCTCGAAAAAATGAACAGTGCTCTTAACCTGGTAGGAATTAGAAAAATTCCTTTTAGGCAAAGCAAATAGACTTAACAAGCTTGCTATTCCAAGTTAAAACACTTCAAATGATGGAGTGAGCACTGAGAACAAGATTTATCAATTTCTGGAACATGCCCACAATTCTCAGGGCTCTGCAGAGATAGACCAGTGAGCTGTAAAATGCAGATATCTCACAAACTGTAAACCCAATGACCATAAACATTTATATGCAGAAAGTAGATAGTACGAGCTATCCAACACACGTTAAAACACTGAAAAAGGTTTTGTATAACTCGATATGACCTTCTGAAGTTACTACTCTTAGTGAGTATAGCAGAGAACAAAACAGAGAAGTAAATGATGATAAATGTATAGATTCATATATGATTACAACCACATTGGCAATGAATCTTCGCACAATGGGAGTAGAATGATAGAGCTATGGAGTAAGCTCTTCAATCTCTACAAAATGACATGAAGTGGTCACGTACAAGGCTTGCTAATCGCCTCTTCCTTCTTGCTCCTTTTATAGCTATTCTTGGAGGGAGTTTTGAATTCGATTTCAAATGGCTCGACCTAAAAGTGATCCCCAAGGTTAGGAGATATTCCCTCAGTTAAAAAATTCGTGGTTTTAGGTAGGTTGAGCCACGAAATTGCTTTTACATCATGGATGAGGTAAGCCATCCTTTTCCTTTCTCTTTTTTTCAATTACAAGAGATAAAAATGAACTCTTTTACAAGAGGTGTTCACATGACTACACATGTGACTTATAAATGAGGATAATATCAAGCATATCAAGCATGTAGGCTTGGGTAAAATGCACCATCACTTTTCACCCTATCTCACTTCTTTTATGAAAGTATACTTAGATGACTTCTCCTTATTCGGCAAGATTGTGGCACACCTGTATCATTTATGGTGTTGTTTTGAGAAATGCCATGAATACCGACTCTGCTTGAACCCGACAAAATCTGTTTTTGCGGTTTCTTGTGGTAAACTACTTGGCCATGGAAGCACCTATGCCTACAACACCAAAAGAAGTTATGCGATTCCTGGGACAGATTCGATGGCATGGTCGCCATTTATGGTGGTTAGCTCATCTCGCCACACCACTTAATCGACTCATGACAAGCACTCCCCGACAGTTCGACTGGACTCCAGAATGTCAAACCGCCTTTGATCGTTTAAAAGAATTATTGACCCAGGCACCAATTTTGCAGCCCCCGGATTGGGAACGCCCATTCCACGTCTTCGTCGATGCCTTAGATATAGCAATTAGAAGTGTTTTAATGCAGCACTCTGATAAGTGGTTCATGCCTGTCTATTTACGCAAGTCATCGACTTGCTCCTGCTGAAAAGAATTATTCAGTAACTGAAAGAGAATGCCTCGGTTTGGTGTATTCTGTAAAGAAATTCCAGCATTATTTGTTAGGCCGAAAATTCACCTTTCATGTAGATCATGCTGCGCTACTGTATCTGGTTCGGTAGCAGCATTTAGGTGGCTGCCTGGCACGTTGGGTTCTATTGTTACAAGAGTTCGATTATGAAGTGATTCATCGACCGGGCACTGCACATGCATTAGCAGATTTCCTCTCTCGATTAGATTTCGATGAAGCTCCAGTGGGTGTTGATGACACCACACCAGCAATTTATGTTACTGAAACGACTAGTGATGAATCTACAGAACCTCCTGTGACACCTACCTACTATGATCAGTTATTAACCTTTCTTACTGATGGATGTCTTCCCCCTCAAACTTCTCCTGCGATGAGGCAGAAAATTGCAGTTTACAGTCGCAGATTCCAGTTGATTGCCTGATAGTTGTATTATATGGATCACACTAGGGTCTTGCTTCGCTGTATTCCACCACATGAAGTAAACTTGGTTATTGCTATGGCACATTCAATACCTTCCGGTGGACATTTTGCCGTAGATCTTACATACCGGGAAATTCTGCAAAGTGGGCTTTGGTGGCCTACAATGTATCGAGAAGTAGCTCAGTTTGTGATGCAGTGTGACAATTGTCAACGATCTGGCCAGCCATTACAACACAATTTCTTTCCTCTGCAGCCTGTATTGCCTTTGGAACCTTTTCAGAAATGGGGTCTTGATTTTATTGGACCAATCACACCTCCAACACTCCTTAGCAACAATCACTACATTCTGACATGCACATATTACGCTACTGGATGGGCAGAAGCTTGGGCCTTATGGTCCGCTATAGCTATTTTGGTGGCAAAATGTCTGATGAAGGACGTGTTTCCGCGTTATGGATTACCTTTGGAGCTTATGACAGATCAAGGGACACACTCTGTCAACAATTTAATGCGAGTGCTCACACACACTTTTCAGATTCTGCATAAATTCAGTTCACCGTATTATCCTCGTGCTAATGGCTTAGCTGAGAGTACAAACAAAACGTTGTTGACTATGCTTCGTAAACTAATTGTGGAATCACCAGAAAGATGGGATCAGTTACTACCTGCAGTATTATGGGCATACCGGACTACATACAAAGTAGCAACCGGACTAACTCCTTTCAAGCTTGCTTATGGGCTGGAAGCAATTGCACCAATGGAACTTGTAGTACCCAGCTTACGCGTGGCCATCACTCAGAAACTGTTACCAGAGGACTCTTTGTCATTTCGGTTGGACACACTCAGAGACTTGGATGATCATCGTTGGGAAAGTTTTCTGACCCTTCAAGAAGTTCAGTTGCGGCAAGCACATACCCATAATCGCTTTCTTAAAACTCTAGTTTTTACGGTGGGACAGCTTGTGTTATTTTATAATGCTAAATCAAATCGTGCGGCTGGAAAATTCAAATTACGGTGGTTTGGCCCTTACCGGATTAGTGAACAAGTGGGCCCAGCTACTTTTTGGTTGACTACTTTGACTGGAGTTCCTCTTCCTAAAGTGATCAATGGTTCAAAGTTGCGGCCGTATCAACACGCACCTGATTCTCGCTGACGTGTTCTTCGTTTTCCACGTGTTATTTACTTTCTTTTTATTTTTGCGTGATTAGTTAATAAACCATAAATATCCTCATTTTGATATCTAATTATGATTAAAATCCGCCATGTATTATTGATCTGCTCATGCATGCACACCATAGTTATGAGGGCTATCATCTCAACACCACACGATGATTAGCATTTTCGATCGCCTCCCGTTGCCAAGTTTCTACTTAATCTTCTTCTTTTCACTGTTAATCGCTATTATGTCTGTGTGTTTTGTGTGCTTTGTGCTTTCTGTAATCATTGTGTATTCGTGCTACTTCACGTGCGGATCATGGAAGCTTTAGCAAATTTTGCTACCTTCTGTGATGGACTCCCTCAGGACGTGAGTGAATTCTTGCGTGTCCGAAGTTTGTCCAACTTCGCTGAATTGCCTTGGCATTCAGTGGAGTGTCATCCATATTATGCTCAAATTATCGCTTCTATTGCCGCCACACCTGCTACAGAGCAGAGTTGGCCTATTACGTGTTTGCCATCTCGTGTCGTAATCACCTTACAGTCATTTACTGCCACTTTCCGACTCTCTCTGGAAGGACGAGAGAATGGTCCTAACCTTCCGATCGCTAATATGATTGAATTGTTCCCAAGGCACTCATCGAATGAGTATGCCATACTCTGTCGCCCTCATCCTGAACTGACCGACCTTCAATTTTTAGTAGCCATATTGAACTTACAGAAACGCACTTACGGGATTTCTCACCCGTTCTACTCGATGATTGACATGGTTGATAGAGAGCCTGTCAATTTCGCTTCATTCTATTTCCGGTGCATTCATCGTGAATACGTTACGGTCATTAAGCATGTTAACAAAGGAGATCTGCCGCGTTCCCATCTTCCTCACATCCTTAACATTTCTCTTTCCGGACCTCCAAGCAGCGCAATCGCCTCCAAACGCTCCAATCTTATATCATGAGGAATCTGCTCAAATACTTGAAGATACCGAAGAGGATGATGAAGACCTTTTCCAGCTTCTCCACCGAAAATGCAGAAGGATAAGCCCATCTGAGAGTCAAGTACAAGGCTCCACCGCCGGACATGAGGAAGAGACCTTTCATGACACAGCTACTTCAATACATGTGGAGTCTTCTGGTCAATCTTCTACGGATACGTAGCAAGACCAAAGTGTTTCTAACACCAAATCTGATGCAGTTTCTTCTCGAGAGGAGTCTCAGCATCAATCCAAACAAGATGTGCAAGTCATGGTTGCAGAAATTTTCAAAGAAGTGATTGCGGCAGTGGATTCTGTTGTTGCCAGAAAGGACGTGAATATGCAGCAGCCTACTGGAATTGTATTGGTCCCCAACACTCATATATCCATTCCGCCACCCATACCTTCGATTGAGCCCATTATCCCCATTCCACCTATTGTCCCTGAAGCACCGGATTCCTCATCCTCTTCACCTATCTATTCTCCACCCTCTTCCCATCACTTCTTGACAGCCTCTTCATCTCAACCACCTCCTCCTCTTCTGTATCCTTCGATTCCTATGTTTACTGAGCTTGCATCCATGGGTCATATGTTGATACAACTGTCACAACAACTACCAAAACAGATGAAGGAAGTTGCTGACAATATCCACCACGAATTACAACACAAAGTGGATGTATTGGAAGTAGATATTATTCTATTACAAGAAGAAGCGGATGCCGTAAAAGCAGAAAATCACGCTTTACATGAACAGATTCAACAGCTCTAGGCTCGACTTGATGAACAGGAATTGTTGATCAGCCAGAGAGATGCTGCCTTAGCTGAAATACAAACCAAAGATGATTTATTAAGTGCTGCTGATGCAGAGATTATCTAGCTGAAATAGTTAGCCCAGGATAGAGAGGATGCTCGTGTGGCACTGTGAAACTTGTTGGAAGAAACTAGAGTATAGTTGGATGAAGTTGTATAGAAAGGACAAGAGATGGCTGATTTAGCCAAGCAAACTAATGAAGAACTTCAGCTCGCAAACGCCAACCTGTTTGAAGCCATTCTGCCCTTAAAAACCAGATGACATTGGTCGCTCAACTCCAGAAGGAAGTCACAGGAATTCGAAGAGAACGGGATGCTTATTACCAAACCATTCAGTATCAATCACACGAATTGGAGAGAAGAGAAAAGAAGCTTGGTTGTCAAGCACAAATGTTATCTAGAATTGATATAAAAATTCAAGACATGAAGTTGAGCCGTGACGCAGCCCTTGCAAACGATTTTTACCTCCAAGAGGCCTTTTTGCAGACACAAGCTGAAATTTTGATGACACAAGTAATTGCCGCAAGTTCAGTTAGAACTGATGCTCAGCTCGTGGAATCGGAGACCCTAAAAAAGATGTTGGACTCACTGAAGCAAAAAATTGCCAGAACATTTAAGTTAGCCCGAACAATGTATATTCAGGGTATAGTAGAAGATCCATAAATTTTGTATCACTGCGGGTTCCAGTCCACCATGCGTACCAGTGTAAGCCGCCGGATTGGCAGCTGTAATTCTCTACTTTTCATATTCCGCACGAACCGAAAGGTCGTTGCAAAGAGTTGTAACTATTTATAATCTAATGAAAGGACGCTTCGGTAACGATCAGAAGAATCACCAAACTGTCTATCTGGGCGATTGCATTCTGTGAAGCTGCCGTGGTGCATTGTTTGAGAATTCTGAGTATTACTGTTCTTGTCTCTGTTTGATTACATTAATTTGTGGGTAGCAAAGTTCCATTAAGTTAGAAAGCGTAAGTCTCTATTACGGTAATGAATAGCTTTTGGCACGGTGTACTGAGAAAGCATTAACTTGAGTACGAACACTAATTCTATGATAGAATGGAATAGAGGATTGATAGTAATTTGTATGCAGAGTTTTTTGAGTGTTGATGTACTACGACGTAAATGCGTTAAGTGGGAAAACTAAGCTATAGGGGCTCTGATTAGCAGACCCCTACCACCCCCAAGAACCTGAAAGAGTTTAAACGCGCCTGTGATGGCAACGCGCGTTTAACACTTTCTTTAATTTGCATGCATACTTAGGATGATGTGCATCCTCATATCCAGGAGGTTGTGCCATATAGACTTCCTCAGAAATCCATCATTTAAGAAATTTTTCTTTACATCAAGTTGATAGAGCTTCCAATTTCTAGATGCAGCAAGAATAATGAGAACCCTTATTGTAGGCATTTTTGCAACACGAGAGAAAGTATCCTCATAATCAATACCATGGGTTTGAGCAAACCCTTTAGCAACTAACCTTGATTTATGTATATTTATACTTCCATTTGGTTTCCATTTGATTTTTTATATCCATCAAGATCCAATTACCTTCATAGATGGCTTGTTAGGTCCAAGCTCCCAAGTGTCATTCTCCTTGAAGGCTTCAATTTCTTCATTCACTCCATCTCTCCAAGCTTTCTTGCTTTGTGCTTCTTCAAATGTGGTAGGTTCTTCATTGGTTGAATCCTTTGCAGTGTAGATTGAGTGTTTGGTGACCAAAGAAGTATCATAACCATACCTCGCTGTTTTCTTCTTCTCCCTTGAAGAGCTTCTAATTGGTCGATGTGATCTCTTGGGTCCATATGTAGCATCTTGCATCTTTCGCTCTACCTTTGCTCTTCCATAGTTTTAGTATTTCCAGGTCTTCTAGGTCAATCTCCGAATCACTTTCTTCACTTTTCTTTGGCTCCTTTGGTTGAAGTGATGGAAAATCCTCTACCTACAGACTTTGCTTGGAAAGAGGTACCTTCATCTTCATTCTTCTTACTCTTTGAATTATCCTTGACCTTAGCTTTATTAGAATATAAGGCAAAAGTTTGATTACCTCTTGAGGACTAACCAACTTTGCTAGTCTTTGCTTCATGAGTGAAGAGTTGGCCCATGAGTGTGTTGAGGTCGGCTACATGCATATCCATGTACAAATCCATCCTTGTTGTGAAGGACTCCCACTTGTGATCTGCTTTAATTCCATTTATGATTTATCTAATGATTTGTTCCTCTTCAATTACCTCTCCAATGCTTCCAAGTTGATCTGAGATCTCCTTCATCTTTGTGACATAATCAATCACACTTTGCTTGGGGCTTTTCTTCATTGTTGTGAACTACATCCACAATTGGCTCTTCCTTGCTTGAGTGTTGGAGGAGAAGAAAGAAGCAAGTGCATTCCAAGTCTCTCTTGATGTCTTGCATCCCTTGACATGAGGTAAAAGAAAATCAGAGATTGAATTTAGGATATAGGACCTTGCAAGTGCATCCTTTGAACACCAATTTGAAAGCCTTTCCTCTTCTTCATGTGATGGTTGCCCTTTGTTCCTCATGGTTGGCATAGTGTCATCTCTAGATGTGTATCCAAATAGATTCCTCCCTTGAAGATAAGCCTCCATCCTTAGAGACCATGTGGGGTAGTTGTTTCTATCCAATTTGTCAATCGTTGATGGAGATCCATCTCCCATGTTGATTGACTATGCTTTGATACCATTGTGAAGAGAGATGGTGGATGCAATTTGAAGATGAGTTGGTGCTGCTACAACCATCTTCACATCAGCAAATTGAGACTTCATAGTTGGTTAGTAGAACCTTTGAGCTTCCTTAATCCTAAAAAAAACACCCAAGTGTTTAGGAACAAGTATCTCAAAAGTTTGAGTCAAGACAGACTAGTGTGCTTCTTTTATCATCTCTAGATCCAGCTCAATCCACATCTCAGTAGGCCTTTCGCTCAATATCTTAAGTAAATGGATAAAACAAACCTTCATTCATGGTCCCCTTTAGGTACTTGAGGACTCTCTTGGCTGCTTCCATATGTGGTCTTCTCGGCGTATGCATAAATTGACTCAATATGCTAACACTATAGCATATATCCACCCTTGTGAGTGTTGCATAGTTCAAACTTCCAACCAAGCTTTGATAGCTTGTGATGTCTTCAATTGGCTCTCCTTCATAAGCACTAAGCGTATGATTTTTCTCCATAGGTGTACCTACACACTTGGTGTTTTCCATCTTGAAGTTGATGAGCATGTCATGCACATACTTCCTTTGTGTGATGTATATAAGAAGCAGCCTATTGTGGCCACTTCCAGTTGTGACTGTTGAGTGTGTGTGGCTCAGATGCCTTATGGCTGAATTGGGTGCGGGTCAGACCTGTGCCACCACCATCTTCACTGATAGTCAGAGTACATTGACAGTTGTAAGGAACCCTGTATTCCATGCTCGCACTAAGCACATTGAGGTGCATTATCACTATATCACGGAGAGGTTCTCTGCTGGGGAGATCAGCTTGGCATATGTGCCCACGCAGGAGAACATTGTAGAACTTTTCATGAAGGCTCTGCCTAGGAAAAAGTTTGAAGCTTTCCGCAAAGCTTTGGGCTTACTTCCTTTTGTGGAGTGATTTCCACATAGCTTGGCACTTCCTTATACATGAGTGCCAGCTCCTTGTTCACCGCATCACTCCCAGGGGGATTTGTTGATATATTTAGGTAGTTATGTGTGTGAACACACTAGGATTGTCGGGGCACTTTTCTCCCTCTTTAGGAGGTTTTTTCCCCCCGGCTTGTATATGCGCCTATTGCCCTAATGGGCTACTTATCTTTGTACATTCTCTAGTAATACATTCAATATTGTGTGTTGTGCTCCAAGCTTCTTCTACTTCCTTATGTTGTTCACGTGCTTCCACAGACGTCTAACTCCAACATGAACATAGCTTAATTAGCTTCTAGATTAGATGTGTACAAAATATTTCTTGATCCACTTGATGATGCTGAGAGAAACCAGAGAAAGACTCGACACTAACTCATGGAGAGAACTCCCTACACATCTATCACATGAACACTTTTCTTCTAATGACTCTCTCTCATTTCTTTACATTGTTGACTTATATACATATGATTTTAGACTCATCCCATGTCTATTACATCATTCCTTACCATCCTAATGATCAAATATATCCATTATATCCAGTACTCTGATCAATTCCTAAACTCTTCAATAAGGTCTTCAACCATATCACTTCTTTTGCAGCCTCTACCATTCCTTTATACTCAGCTTTTGTGGATGACAAGGCAACTGTATGTTGCTTCTTTGAGCACCAAGAACTAAATTATCTCCAATATAGTAGAGATAACCATGAGTAGACCTTCTATCATCTTAATTACCTGCCCATTTTGCATCACTAAACACTTTGATTCTTGTGTCAAAAGTAAAACCATAATACAAACCTTCACTCAGGGTTCCCTTGATATATCTGAGTACCCTTTAAGATGCAATCCAATGAGTTTTCTTTGGACAATGCATAGATTGTGATAAGACACCAACTACATATGATAGGTCTGGTCTTGTCAAGGTAGCATAGATCAAACTACCTAAGAAAATCTGATATTTCTTCATGTCATTAAATTCTTCTCCTCCATATCTGCTCAATTTATGGTTTACCTCCAATGGTGTGGTTGAAGGCTTGTAATCTTCCATGTTAAACTTGACTAGAAGATTCTTCAAGTATCTCTCTTCTATAGCATATACTCCATGTTGAGAATACACAATCTACATTCCTAAGAAATAAGAAAAGTTTCCCAAATCACTTATCTTAAACTCCTTTTCTATTTGCTTCTTAAGCTCCTTGATTCCTTGAGCATCTCTTCCTATGAAAATAATATCATTAACATAAATACACATATATATGAACCCGTCTTCACTTGCCTTCACTAGCAAGCTACTATGTGCTTTTGATGCTTGATATCCACATTCATTCAAGAACTTAACAAGCTTGTAATTCCAGGCCTTTGGGGCCTGCTTCAAACCATACAAAGCTCTCTTGAACTTACATACATAATCTGATCTAATTGAATCCATGAAACCCTCTTATTGCTCCATGTACACCTCATCTACAATATATCCATTCAAAAATGCATTCTTCACATCTAATTGTGACAACTTTCATCCTTTACAAGTAGCAATAGCAATTAGAGTTCTAATTGTAGACATCTTAGAAACTTGGCTAAAGGTTTCATCATAATCTACCCCATAAGTTTGTGCATAACCTTTAACCACAAGTCTAGCTTTGTATCTAGACACCTCAGCATTTGCAAACCTCATTGTCTTATACACCCACTTACATCCAATTACCTTCTAGTTCTTTCGTCTTGGCACCAATTCCCATGTATCATTCTCAAGTAGAGCATCATACTCTTCTTGCATTGCCTTCTCCCAATTTTGCTTTCCTTTAGCTTCTTCATATGTGGTTGGATCTTCTTCTGTCTTCACAATATACGCATAATATTTTGTTGTTAAGAAAGATGTATCATAGCTATACTTGATAGGTTCTTTTCTTTCTCTCAAAGATCTTCTAACCTCTGCACTTCTTGAAGTCTCTACCACATTTGATTGTGGATCAAATCTTGGCCTATCTTCATCATTTTCGTGCAATTTACTTTTACAATCATCATCAAACAGCGAGTCGTAACAAACGAGAACTATGTCGTAAAAAGAGAACACTCTCGTCAAAAATCAAGCAAATGGCAGCTTATGTTTGAGATTCCTTTATACCAGTATACATATATTACAAAAATGAGGTGAAAACATGTGATTTTTGACATTTTTTGTCATTTTCTCATAAAAAAAGAGCTCAAAATGTAGTCAAAATTTCACTATATAAGGCATTGACATGTCCCAAAATGTATATGATAAGACATTGACATGTCCAAAATCTATATGATAGGACATTGACATGTCTAAAATCTATATAAAGAATGTAGAACTGAATAGTTCTTATACAAAAATAACATTTTAGACATATTTTTAATGGGTGGATATCTGATTGTTAGTCAAAATTGCTACAAAACATGGTTTCATTAACCAAACTACTTCGAGGCATTTACAAAAGCACTAAAAATGTCTGAGAGCTTCAATGCATCTCACAACTTTGTCGATCTATGTCTACACCCTCATCATCTGATGCACTTGATTCAGTCTCATACTGTTGAGAGCTCTCTTCTTCTTCTTCTATATCCACAAGAGCTTTGTCTTCATCCACGTACATAACAAATTCTGCAGGATCATGCACAACTCTTCTTGTTTGCCTATGATTTCCTGTACCACATACATCTGGAAGCTTTTGTTTTATCATGTTGATGGTTGCTTTCCTCAAGTGACCTGTTTTTGTCAAGGAAAAATCATAAACAAGAATATCTACATCATCCATTTTAAGAGTGGATGTGCTTCGAATATTCTTTTTCTTTTTTGAACCTGTTCGTTTAGTATCACACACCACTTCTATGTTATATTTACCTGTGAATGCATTACTACTTTTAGTGTAATACCAATGCACCATCAAAGCCTCTATTCTTCTCTGATCAATATCTTTAGTTATCTCTAAAACCTTTGCAATCCAAAATGGTCTGGTAGCCTCATCACCATCAGGAAGAACTGCAATAAGTGTTCCAACATTTATCTCTATTAAATTTCCTTGCCATCTTGCTTCTGCCTGTTTTGTCATCCTTGGGCCTACATAAATATTTCTTTCTGGTGGATGTATAAAACTTTGAAGTGCATCTGCATTACATGCTTGGGCCACATTCACGGATCTTTGTGTACAAAAATCCCATGTGAATGGAACATCAACTGGCCAATGACCTGCAATTGTATACTGTATAATCTCTTCTTGATGATTGAAAAAGTCCTCCCACCAAGATACATCTTGATCTCCAACATATTTTTTGCACGCTCAATATGTCTCTTCTTTTCAATGAGTGCATGCATCCAGCTTTTACTTTGATCAACCACATTTCCACATCTTTCTGTATTGTTTTTATCTTCATATGGTGATTGTTCTGCACCATACACTGTTACAGTAGACAAATTAGGCACTTGCAATAAGAATCTGCATCCCTCTTTAGGCTCCCACCCAAGAGAAGATGAATACTGCTTTGCAAATAAAAGGGTTATTTCATCAACCCTCGTCATCAAGAATACATGGTTGAAACTAATATTGTGCAATGGAGCCAAAACCTTAGCACTGTTATCAAGGCCCATTGAGCAAAAGTGCTTAAAGTCATAAATCTGTGTGAGGTGTTGAACTTCTGGTTTTGGAGTATATGCTTCTGAAATCAGCTCAAATAAAATCGGAAGAGTAAAAGCATTGTTACGTGCCAACTTCTTAGAGAAAGTACTGAACATTTGATCAATGTGATCATGACTGTGGCCAACCAGAAGGAAATTTACCTTAACCTTCTGAAATACCTGTTTTTCAATAAGCATGCTTAAATATCCAAAGACTGTAGAATTTTTATTCTCTCTTGCAGTATTATCTAGTTGCAAATATAGAGTTGGTGGCAAAAGACCCTTCCATGATTGCAAAACACGATGAATGACAGTAACTGTAAGGTTTGGATCATTATGCACATTCGGATATGTGAAGAAAACCTTGGACATTACAGTTCCATTGTATACCAAAGCACCAACCAAATGCATTTGCACAAGGACTTCATCTCCAATGTCCTTAGGGATGCGATAAAAATGTGGTAAACAAGTTTTTTTTTGATCCATACCATCGATCAACAAACACATATAACGCTCCGGATTTCTGAGTGCTTTACTTCGATGATGAATTGCTTTCTTTCTCTCTAAAGATTGACTCTCACGATGGTTGTTAAGAAGGTTTTTAAAATTATTCTTTTCCTGTGGTGTTGTAGCTCCTTTTGCCATGTTTTTCAAAGTGGCACAAACTGAACATTCACCCATTCTAACTTTACGAGGAATAGAAACATTGTTAAACTCTTCCTTCCATAATCGAGTAAAGTGACGATACAACACATAATTCTCATTTCTATTTTCCATGTCTTCTCTATATATTTGAAATACCTCTCCACGAGTAAAGTTATCTGACAAGTGCAACCTTCCAGTTGTAGGCATAACCTCACAATGCAAGCTAAAATAGTTCATCATCCAATTCATTGCATGACGTCCAACAGATCCTTTGGTCCCAACATGGAACGTATCCAAAATGAGATCCCCATTCAAAAGCCCTTGTTGAACCCTATGTATTCTAAAATTTCCCACACCCATTGCAATTTTAAATGCAGCCCTACAACATCGCATCCCTTGACTAAAGAAATATTCAAAACCAATACGTGTTACTGACATGTTATCCTCAATCATTTGCATGCGAGAAACAATGTATATATCCTGCCTTTTACTATCTAAATGGAGGAATTTTTCTCTTAGGTGCTTTAGTTTCTTCATTCCTAAATTGTACAAACATTTCAAACCACAACAATGCTTCACAATATCCAATGCAATCTGTCTATCTGAAGTAAGAAATTTAAATCTTTTTTGACTTACTTCACGAGGCCTTCTTTTAAATTGTAGATTAAGCTTGCTTTGCTTTTTCGTTGCTCCACATGCACTTGAGTCAGAAGGGAGATCAATGGTTGGATCAGATGGGAGATCAAGAGGTGCATTTGGTTGAGCAGCATTGCATTGTGAATTGGATAACTTAAATGACTCAACAGAAAACATGGAACCATCAGCACGTCCTAAATCATAGGGATCATCACTTCTGTGGAAAGGATCAACTGAGAACAATGAATCCGAAACTGTATCAATATGAGCAGAAGAAGCTGATGCCCAAGCATCCACTGAAAAGATTGAGCTCATCTTCACTGAGTTCACAGAAGACTGAAGATGAATGACCTTTTTAAATAAGTAGAAATCCGAGATCAAGTGAAGATGTCACATCAAGAAGATATGAAATCAAAAGTTTATTAAAGTACATTAAATAACATTAAACATCAAATTACATCAAATAACTTAATTACTCAAATATACACTAATAAGGGAACCAAAGATTTGATTCACTTTTGAAATGAGAAACACAATTGATTTCTAACTAGATATGAGTCATTGAGTCTTAGCATTGTGAGTGAATCAAAATATATCCAAGTTGAGTTCCAACTGGATTATATATTAAAATTGTTTGTAGTAGTGCCATTGAAGACTATACAAGAAGAAATTTTACCTTTGGTACTAAATAAGGTTTCAAGGATTAGGTTTCATTGTAGTCTTGGCTAGATCTCAAAGAGGTAGATGAAAGTATATTAAAAAAGAATTATGTGTAAAAGAGGTACTTGGAATGTTTATTCATACATTGATTTTCCATTTCAGCAATGTGTTACAAGATAAATGTGAATATGAACTAAAGTGAGGAGGATAACACTATAAAGATGCCATTAATCTCCCATATTCAACACAACTTAGACTTGAAGTGTAATTTCCATGCAAATGTACATAAATAGTTGCAAGGTTCTTTACTTGAATGTTTATTCATACATTGATTTTCCATTTCAACAATGTGTTACAAGATAAATGTGAATATGAACTAAAGTGAAGAGGATAACACTATAAAGATGTCATTAATCTCCCATATTCAACACAACTTAGACTTGATTTTCTCCCAAGCAAGAGATTCTAAGAAAAAATTTCTACATGAGATTAGACATCCTCATGTACATACCATACTCTTGCCATTGAAGTGTAATTTCCATGCAAATGTATATAAATAGTTGCAATGTTCTATGAATATTTCATTAAAGTGGCTCTGAAACAGCCTATTTGTGTGAGTGGTATTCCCTGGTTAGATTGGTGGACAGATATAGTTAGCAACTGGACTCATTCAGTTAGATCCAGTTAGTCTCTGGTTCAAGTTACCCAATTGCCTATAAATAGCAGAGGTGGAGATCATTCTCATTTTCAAAATCCACGAGCAACAGAGAGCAACAGAGCACAGACAGCTATGGAGCACAGAGCTCAGCATACAAGCAAGGCAACTATGATGGAGAGGAAGAATGTTGGCAAGAGTACCAAGAGGTAGACAAAATCATACCATAAAAAAAGATTCCTAAAAGATTCCCTTTGTATGTTTGTGTAAAGAGTCTGCTTTCTAGGTTTTTATTTTTCTTAGCTCTAAAAATACAGATCCAATGAGGGTACAACTCGATGCCTGGCATCAACTTTTAGGTGTAAGTCGATGCCAGACATCGACTTGAGGCTTCAAGTCAATGCCAGGCATCGACTTGCACGTGCAAGTCGATGCCAGGCATCGACTTGCAGGTGCAAATCGATGCCAGGCATCGACTTGAGGCTTCAAATCGATGCCTGGCATCGACTTGCACGTGCAAGTCGATGCTTGGCATCGATTTGCACCTGCAAGTTGATGCCTGGCATCGACTTGCAGCCTCAAGTCGATGCAAGGCATCGACTTGCCTGGCATCAAAGTTTGCCTTAAAGTCGATGCCAGGCATCAACTTTAGGGTGCAAAGTCGATGCCAGGCATCGACTTTTGGGTGGAAGTCGATGCTAGGCATCGACTTTTAGGTTCAAGTCGATGCCAGGCATCGACTTTTAAGTGCAAGTCGATGCCCGGCATCGACTTGCACACAAAGTTGATGCCTAGCATCGACTTGCACTTAAAAGTCGATGCCTGGCATCGACTTGAACCTAAAAGTCGATGCCTGGCATCGACTTGGGCCTTTGAAAACCACATTTACGTATGAGCTGATTATTCCAAGCGCCTTCAGGGATGCGGAGTCCAAGAGTGAGAGGCCCTTCAAGAAAGTGAGAGTCACCATGGGCTCTGGTGATCAGCAACGTGACAAAGGCATTGGTCACCAAGCAAAACCAAAGAAACTTATTGTATCCTTATCCTCTGAGAAGGCCAGCAACCCGCTAGGAATATCCTCAGGTGGACAGAGTAGCATCAAAATTCCTGAGGATGATACAACTATGAAGGATAGGTCGAGGGACGCTGAGGTCTTAAGGACAGATCGTCCACTGCGGGACATGACAAATCTGGAGTGGTGCCTTCAGTATGTTGAAGAGAAGAATGCAGTCCTTCTTGTGTTCGAAGGGGCATATGGGAGAGGAAAGATCACGACAACACAAGGTTTTCAGTATGGCCTTGTGTACAAACTGGATTATGAAGATGAGGATTCTGACAACCTCCTTTTCTTGGTAGAGACATCGAAAGGTTTGAGAAATGTTATATGCAAGATGGATTTCTTGTGCCCAGAGTGCTGTGTTCCAGATCGTCTAGCTGAGATATGCAGGGACTCAGTCAATCTTATCAAGGACTTGATGCCATGGATCCAGGGCAACATCATGCCAACACAACAGAAGATGACAACCCTTGTAAAGGCAAGGGGTAAGCAGAGCGTGCAGAAAAAGCTTCAAAAGAAAAAGAAGAGAATTTCAGAAGAGGAGTCTTCTGACTCAAGCTCTAGATCTGAGGATATAATTGTTGCACCTGGTGGAGAGCTTGCCTCGGGTGTTCTTGGTACTGAGCAGAACAAGATGAGGGAGGACATAGCTAAAAGAAAAGTTGTGAAGAAGGGGCAGTTGTTCCACCTGCCAACCAATATCATCCACAGGCCACCAATAGATCCAGTCACAGGGAGGAGGCCCCTTGAGATCAGGGAGCCACACAATTTGCATGTGCAGAATCTTAAGAAGAAAATGAAAATAAATCCTCATGCTACTGTTGTGCCATTCCTTGTCATGGTGGATCCGAATGAGTGCAGCTTTGTGGACGAGTTCAATGAGGGTTTATTTGAGGAGTATACTTATTATGTGATTGGAGGTTCACACTATGCAGAGGCCCGTAGACAGCTAGTGAAGGAGCACCCTACCACATTTTTCTTTAGGTATGCAGAGTGTAAGATATATGCTGGTCTTACAACTGAGGAAGCCAAGCTTCTTGCTTGGGATCACAACAATGACAATGACTACAGGCAAAAAATGTCCTCCATAGAGAGAATTCGGTTCTTCCACCATGAATATGAAGATTGTCTTGTTAAGGAAGCTGGAAGAATACATCCCAATCTACGAAAGCAATGCCTTATTGAGGTTGGAATTGCACTGGATGAGAATAGAAAGTCTGATGCCTTGAGGAAATATGATCCATGGTTTCAACTAGCATTCAGATCAGGTGAGATCTGGGATCTACAGGATAAAATTTTCACAATGTGGGAGAATAAGGAGGTCAAGGGCCAGAAGCAACGAAAGTCGAGGCCAGACCCACAGGTTGATCTGAAGGGAAAGGGAAGGAAAGCTGACCTCTCAATCGAAGAGGCTCCTGAGGACATGAAGCTTACACCATGGAGGGCCCTTCAAGGAATCAAGGATGATACATTGATCATATCAACTTTGTCAAGGGTAATCTCCAAGGACTTAAGCCTGGAGGAGATGGTGACTGAGCTCAATAAGTATGTATGTTATTCTCAGATCCTTTTTTCCTCCTCCCATGTTTCTGGTCTAACCTAGTCTCTTTTTAATTTCTGTGACTGTAGTCATAAAGTTTACATGAAGATTCAGGAGGTCATGATGAAGAGGCTGGGTTGCTTTTCTTGGACAGAGGTCCAAGCAGACTATCCAACCACATCATCCTACAAAGCTTTATCAGAATATTTCATCATTTTCCGTGATTGGGTAGGTTCTCTTTCTGAGGTTGTGCCTGGTTTGCCATTAGGTTAGATGCCTTGATTCACCAAACCAATTTAATGCCAGGCTTTTAGTACGAATTCGATGCCTGGCATCGACTTACGGCTAAAGTCGATGCCTGGCATCGACCTGCAGCCAAAAGTCGATGCCTGGCATCGACTTGGGGGCATAAGTCGATGCCCGGCATCGACCTGCAGCATAAGTCGATGCCTGGCATCGACCTCGTGGCATAGGTCGATGCTAGGCATCGACTTATGTCCCAAAGTCGATGCCTGGCATCTACCCCCACATGAAATCGATGCCATGCATCGCTTCCTTATGTTCTGTTTGCTGTATTGAAGAGCTCATTTAGTTGTCTTTCCACTTTTTTCTGCAGAAACCAAAGAAAAGTAAGTCTGCGGAGCTACTAGATGATTGCCCCCCTGCATTCCTGGCTCACATTCAAAGAGCAAGGCATGAGAAATCTAGGCTGAAAGCCAAGGAGATGGATTTTGATGATGAACCTAATCTGAAATGTTTCTCCAATCCCCTAGACCCCCTTAGGCCTGTATATTACAATGTATTCTGTAGTGATGTAAATAATATTTGTTCTGTTGTGCCTAGAAAACATTTCTCCCTTCTCATAGCGGACATACCCTATGGATTTAGGATGTTGGGATCAGTTAATGATGATGAACCCTTCAAACACCCTCAGATTCGGAAGATGGTCACTGATTTTGCAGAGTTGACTATGTCTCCTCTTTGGAGGATAGTAATTTTCCATACCAGAGACCAGTCCTTCTCTGTTTCAACTGCTCTGAAGGCAAGATGTCATGCTGTGGAGTGCCTCACGTGGTAAGTAATCTTCTATCTCCGTGGCTTTAATGATGCTCTCTGTGACTCATAGTTCTTGTTTGCAGGGTGAAGACAAACGTAAATCACACTCCTTTGCATAGGTTTGTGAGCTCCACTGAATGCATTACAGTTGGCTATTATGATGAAGTAAGCAAAAGGAGAGTCAGGGAGCATTGCAATGAGAATGGGATCTCAAATGTGCTCATGTTCCCAGCCGTTAGCAAGAAACTTCGTCATGTAGCTGGGGACATGACATTGGTTAACCCTTATCAGAAGCCAAAAAAACTCATAATGAGATTGCTTCAGCTATTCTCCAATGATGATGACTGGGTCCTATACCTTTTTTCGGGCATAGGTAATTTCAAATTTCACAATTTTCATTAGTCATGGTTGATTGACGCCTCTAAGTGGTTTTCTGTTGTTTCAGGAACGACTCTGGCTTGCTCCTTAAAGATGTTCAGGCACTGCATAGCTGTGGAGAAGGATGATGCTCAAGTGAGCTTTATTAGAATGAGAATCAATGGGCTGAATGAATGCCCAGATGAAGACCAAGAGGTTGGAAGGAAGCACATTGCAGACACGGAGAGATTCCAACCGGCTTCAAGGGAGCCTGTTCCCCCACTTGCAGATGAACCGGGGGACATGGCTGACCTTGAAGAGCGAATCTTGGAGCAAGAGAGGCAAGATATGTGTTCTAATGTTCCAGAGGATCCCAATATCCTTGAGCCTGAGGAAAGCTATTATCAGCTTCTATTGTAGATTCATATTACTCTTGTACTTACACAGGAAATGTAAAACATCATTTTAATATAAATATAATGTCGAGTTCTGCTTCCACTTTGTGTTCAACTTGATTTATCTTGAGCATTTCTCTGATCATGTGTGAATGTTTCTTAGTATAATTTTGTTGCTTATTATCTTCTCTTGGGAATGCTTTTGTGAAATGTATTTCATATTCTGTGAATATGGCCATGCATTCAATGAGGATCTTAACCATACAAAGGGGATGATCTTAATTGCCTTGTTAAAATGTTCTGATTTTTGCAACACATGTACTCTAATTTTAGAGTAACTTTTAATCAGCTATAATCTGTGCTTGTTGAGGTTATGGATGTAAGGAAGGAGCTTCCCGAACTCTTACTTGTACCTTCAACACTAATCTATTGTCAAAGATCATGATGTGGGATTCTTGATCGGCTGAACAACTAGTTTTCATGGCAACAAGAATTTTATTATATCTATCTTGACTACTTGGGATATGAGATCAAGGTTCTAGTGACAATATTTACAAGCAAGAACAAGTGATGCTTTCTAGGTATTGTAAAATGCTCACTTTATTGCTTGATATAATGGTCTTTAGGTAAAAAGGAAAAGAGAACATGTCTTTGTTCTCCTTTGTTGTGACTCAGTGTTATCATCAATATCTTCTTCATACACCTTTACTTTTGTCTTCCTTTTCCTTTGTCTTTCTTCAAAATCTGCATAATCATTAGTTGAACATGTATACCATGTGCTTTGCTCATCAAATGTAACATCTTTTGTAACAAGAAATTGTTTTGTAGATGGACTCTACAATCTGTATCCCATCTGTCTATCATCATACCTGTAGCTCAAGCGTAAGCACCACCTCCTTTACTTGTCAATCCACGGAGACGTGAGGACCGGTATGAAGAGCACGAGCAAGTGAAGGCACAAGTGCATGAGTGAAAGCACACAAACATGCACACACATAAACACACATGCGCACAAGGTAAGATCAAAGAGAGGAACAATGGAAAGCTTTGATTGCAAAAGAGTTCTCTTACAAAAGCTCTATTCTCCAACAAGCTAACCTCAAAAATGAGCTCTCTAGCTCTTTTTATAGTTTTTGGACTAGTTTTGGCCCTATCCAGACCTAGTGTCCGGCCTAGTTAAAAATTAGGTTCCAAGGCTTATCTGAGGGCTCAAAGGAAGTCTACAAAATTGTGAAAATTGGTAGGATGATACTTCTAATAATCGTCAAGGCGAGGACTCCTCGGCTTGAACAAAATGGAGTTACAAAAATAGAAAATGGTATTTACAATGGTTTTTAGTGATGGAAATTACTATTTTTGTAGGGGATTGTGGTCCTATATTAATGCATACTTTGGAAATGCATAACCTGAATGGTGCAAAAGACAGGGTTGTGCAAGAAGCACATGGTTGTGGCTCGTTGAGGCTTTCGATGTTACTTGTAGATATTGACGCCTTCTTTGGTGGAGGTATCCATTAGATCTTGAAATGATGTAATCCTCCTTATTGGGGTCCATCATAGAACAACATTTGGCACTGTAGAGATCACTTCAGGCATCTTCATCTTTGGATGGTTTCTTAAATTTTGTATCCCAGGTGGTTGGTTCCTTTGTTTTGTGGGGGCTACTAGTGCTTTTGGCTTCCATACCCATACCCTTGTGGCTGGTCTTCTAACCCTTGTTGAAGAGACGAGTTGATCTGGTTTTAGTCTTGGTGTTTGGTTCTGACCCTTGCTCCTCCTTGGCTTCTTTGTTGTGACTTTTCTCATTTGGGAGAGCATAGATCGTTGTGTATGTAAGAGCTTCTTGGGTACCCATATTTGCAATTGTCCTTGTTGAGCTGCAGCTGATTTCTTAGGCACCCAAACTTGTCGAATATCTTGTGGTTGAGTTTGTCCTAGCTTCTTCATTCGTCTTCTGGCCTGGTGGGAATCCTTGGAGGGGAATTATGGGGTCAAGGCCGGTGGTTGCTCTCCTTTTTGTACCCAGATCTGCTTCATGCTCGGCACTACTTTCCTTTGGAAATCCCGTTGTTTATTTGATATAGCAGTTGTCCTGATTTGTTGTGTCTGCCTTGTTGGTTGAGTTGTAGTGGCGGCATGAGTCCTTGCACCAGAGGAGGAGTCCGCTTGTCTTTGAGCCTGTTCTTCCATGATTGAGTTCTCCTGCAACATAGAGCTTTTGATGCATACAACATCTCTTTTGCTAAGATTAGTCCTAGGAGGACTACAAGATGTGACATCTAGATTTGTGAGCATGCCATTTTCTAGTTCTAATGTAAAGCATTGTCCCTGGACCCAAACTTGAAGAAGTTGACTTCTTAGGTTGAAGTTGACTGCATTGTCATAAATCCAATCTTGTCCTAAGACAAGAGGTTCTCTAAGGTTCTCATCTTGACACACTAGCACTTTGACTTTCATTGGAACATCTTGAAGGTAGATTGGAAGTTCCACCTCGCCCAAACAAGGGGTTTCCACACCTCCCAATCCTATGAGATAAGCTTCTATGGGATTGATGTTCAACTGCAAGTCTTGGCAATAGGAAAGTCTAACTACACTACTTGCTGCAACTGAGTCAATCAATGCTTTCACAGTCCTTGTTGATGTATTTAGGTAGTGATGTGTGTGAACACACTAGGACCGCCGGGGCACTTTTTTCCCTCTTTAGGAGGTTTTTTTCCCTCAGCTTGTATACACGCCTATTGCCCTAATGGGCTACTTATCTTTGTACATTCTCTAGTAATACATTCAGTATTGTGTGTTGTGCTCCAACCTTCTTCTTCTTCCTTGTGTTGTTGGCGTGCTTCTGCAAAAGTCTAACTCCAACAATTGGTATCAGAGCAAGTCATCGCTTCATCTAGGGCGCCGTCGACACTCCTCCATTTGCAGTCTCAGAATCGTACGAATTTTGGTGAGCATACTCAGAGTGTTTTCGAGATCAAAACTGCTTCGCTTTGTGGTGCCGAAATCGCGATCTAAGCTCGTTTCAGCCTCCGAATGCACTATCGCAGTGCTTGTGCAGGCTATTTTGTCTTTTTGTGCCAAAGGTATATACCAGTTTCTATTCGCCAGTTTAAGCGTCTCGAAGTCTGCTATAGGTCTAGCAGAACTCGTCTGGGCAGTTCTGTTCAACTTTTTGAGATATAGTCAATTTTCTACATCAAGGTATTTTAGTCACCGGCCATGGCTGAAAGCAGTGATGTATTCGGTATGTTGGCTGTTGAGGATAAGTTGGATGGTACCAACTACCCATTATGGGCTTATATGATGCGACATGTATTGGTTGCAAAAGGATTATGGAACATTGTGCAAGGTGTTGAAAGACGTCCTGTTACACCTGTAACAACAGGTACTACGAATACAGGTGCTGGAGTTGATGAAGATGGTGTAGAAGATGATATTGTGCAAATTCCTATTTGTGCTGTTGTTTCTGCTACACCTACTGTAGAGCAGATTCGTTGGGATGGCAGAGATGCCCAGGCACATGCATTGATAGCTTTGTCTGTCAAACGTGCCATTATTCCTCACATTCGCTCTTGTAGAACAGCTAGGGATGCTTGGGATACACTTACCACATTGTACCAAGCTAGGAATGAGGCTCGTGTTGCTTATCTCTGAACACAGTTGGAGAGTGAGCACATGAATGAAGGTGATTCTATGGACAGTTTCCTAATGAAGATCAAAGATTTGAAGGAACAGTTGATTTCTACTGATGAGGTAATACTAGATAGCTCACTTGTGCAGACCGTTCTAAATGGTCTTCTTGATTCATACCAGAGTTTTGCTTCTACTCTTTGGTTGATGATGAAAGGCAATTCGAATGCCTTATCATTTGAGGAGTTAGTTTTTGTTCTGTTGCAGGAAGATCAGTCCAGACAAAACAGGTCCATTATGCGTGTTGCAGATCAAGCTTTCCTGGCTAGTCAGAAGGGCAAAGGAAAATGGAGCTCTTCTACTAGTAAGTAGAAATCTGCAAATGCCGCACATTCGAAGAACCAGGATAAAGATGAGAAGAAATCAGAAAAGCAGAAATTGTTTTGCAAGTACTGTAAAGGGAATGATCATATCATAAAGAACTGTCCAAAACTGGCTGCAAAAGAGGCAAAGAAAAAGGAGGCTAGAATGGTTGTTGCAGAAGCCTCTACACCAAAAACAGAGTCTGCTAATCTTGTGCAGGAAGAAGAATGGGTGTTTACTACTGTTTGCAGTTTTGACCCATCTTCTCATGAGCAGTGCATGTCTGTAGTGGACTCAGATGTTTGGAACTTTGACAGTAGGGCGACCAAACATATTACCTCGCAGCTCAGTTTCTTCTCTTCACTCGAGTCTGCCCCTACAGGGAATACTGTCACATGCGCCAACAACTCCTCTTATCCTGTTATGAGAGTTGGTAAGATCATTCTGACTACTGCTGATGGTAGTTCTTTCACCTTGTCAGATGCTTTATTTGTGCCAGGGATCAAGAAGAATCTGTTATCAGTTTCTGCATTAGCCAAGATTGGCCTGGTTGTGAAATTTGTTGATGACAGATGTACAGTTCATGATTTGTCAAATGGCGATGTTATTATTGCTTCTGGCATTTTATGTCGTGGGTTGTATAAGCTCATAGACTATGAAAGATCTGTGAATGATTCGGCATGTGCAGTTCATGATTCTCAGGCTATGTCAGATGCAAAGCTTTGGCATGCATGCTTTGGTCATCTGAATTTTGCTAGTTTGCTACGCCTGCAAAAATCTGATATGGTGTCTTCTTTGCCCAAGCTTGAGGCACCTAGAAAACATGTATGTGAAGGCTGTATTTTGGGCAAAATGCAGCGTTCCTCCTTTCCAAAAGATGGTTTAGTTCGGGCTACGCAGAAATTGTAGCTTGTACATAGTGATGTCTGTGGTCCTATGCAGACACCTTCTTTTGGAAACTATCTTTACTTCATGATTTTCATTGATGATTTTTCCAGGCATGCATGGGTATATCCATTGAAGGCAAAGTCCAAAGTGTTTTTGTGCTTCAAACAGTTTTTGGTTTTGGCTGAAAATCTGTCAGCATGTAAAATAGGCACCCTCCGTTCTGATCAAGGGGGGGAATATATGTCTTCTGATTTTAATGCATTTCTGGCTGAACGTGGGATAAAACACCAGTGTACAGTGCTGCATACACCTCAACAGAATGGAGTTGCTGAACGGAAAAACAGATCACTCATGGAAATGGCGAGGTGTATGGTCAAGAGTCAGGCTTTACCACATAGTTTGTGGCTTGAGGCTGTCATGTGTGCAGCATATGTACTTAATAGGTGTCCCACTAAAGCGCTGTAGTCTATCACTCCATATGAGGCTTGGCATGACCGCAAGCCATCTATTGCTCATCTGCGTGTTTTTGGTTGTTTGGCATATGCATTAGTGCCTGAACAACATCGCAGAAAATTGGATGATAAGGCAGTAAAATGTATTTTTGTTGGGTATAGTTTTGAAAGTAAAGGCTATCGTCTGTATCATCCACATACTAAATGCATTTTGGTTAGCCGTGATGTTGTCTTTGTGGAAGATGCTATTCAGCCATTGCTTTCATGTACTAAGGAGACATCTGTTAGCTCCAAAGACATGTATGATACTTTGATGCCTCTTTTTACAGGTGGACAGTCTAGTGCTGGTCCTAATGAGGCAACTTCTCAGCCTTTCCAGGTTTCATATGATGATGCAGATCATTCTATTTCTGATGCGAATTTACATGATGCACTTGTTGATGAGAGAGCTGATATTGAGCAGGCAAAAACTATGCCAAAATGGCTGGTGCAAACTTTGCGTGACAGCAAATTAGATGCACCTTTGTCATATTGTACTCGTTCAGGATCTCATAGTGCCTCCTTTGCATTAGATTGCTATGCTATGGCTGCGTCTAGTCTCTGTGATGAGAATGAGCCTGTTTCTTTTGATGAAGCACAAAATTCAGAAAATTGGATGGCTGCTATGCAATCTAATTATGATGCTATAATGAAGAATGGTAAATGGTCTTTATGTGACTTGCCTCCTGGCAAGAAGGCCATTGGCACTAAGTGGGTATACAAGCTGAAGCGTAAACCTGATGGTACAGTTGATAGGTATAAGGCTAGGCTTTTTGCAAAGGGTTATGCGCAGGAAAGAGGCATTGATTTTGATGAGACCTTTGTGCACTTGCAGCCCATCATGGTTGGAATGTACATCAGTTGGACATTAAAACAACATTTCTGAATGGTGACTTGCATGAAGAAGTGTATGTTTTTCAGCCCCGTGGCTTTGTGCAGAAAGGGCATGAAAACAAGGTGTGCAGGTTAAAGAAGGCATTATATGGTTTAAAGCAAGCACCACGTGCTTGGTATGAGAAGATACATGCCTATCTGATTGCACATGGTTTTGAGAACAGTCCAACTGAAAGCACCTTATATGTTAAGCATGCTAATGATGTGCTTCTGATCATTGTTGTCTATGTTGACGACATGCTGCTCACTGGTCCTATTGAGAAGCATATTGCTGATTTCAAGGCTGATTTGCATTCCTCATTTGAGATGTCTGATTTGGGGCATTTGCATCACTATTTGGGCATTCAGTTTATGCAAGTTGAGGGTGGGATGGATTTGTGTCAAACAAAATATATTGACACATTATTGCAGCGTTTTGGCCTTGAAGACTATAAGCCTATTGCTACTCCTATGGAGACAGGTTTACGATTGAGTCTTCATGATGCTGGAGATGCATTTGATGCTGTTCTCTATCAGGAGGCTGTTGGATGCTTGATTTATTTATGCATTACTTGGCCAGATATTCAGTTTGTTGTCTCACAGATGAGCAAGTTTATGCATTGCCCAGGAGTCACACATTGGAAGGCGGTTAAGCGCATCTTTCGCTACTTGAGTGGTACTCGGCTACTTGGGTTGTTTTATCTCAACGGGGGATCACTACCGCTAGATTTGCATGCTTTTTCTGATTCAGATTGGGCTGGTTGCTATGACACTCATGTGTCCACCAGTGGTTTTGCTTCATGCTTGGTAGCTCATGTATATCTTGGTTGAGCAAGAAGCAGCCTATTGTGGCCACTTCCAGTTGTGAGGCTGAGTATAGGGCAGCTTTCAGACCGACTGTTGAGTGTGTGTGGCTCAGATGCCTTATAGCTGATTTGGGTGTTGGTCAGTCTTCTGCCACCACCATCTTCACTAACAGTCAGAGGGCATTGGCAGTTGCAAGGAACCCTGTGTTCCATGCTTGCACTAAGCACATTGAGGTGCATTATCACTATGTCAGGGAGAGGTTCTCTGCTGGGGAGATCAGCTTGGCGTATGTGCCCACGCAGGAGAACATAGCAGACCTTTTCACGAAGGCTCTGCCTAGGGAGAAGTTTGAAGCTTTACGCAAAGCTTTGGGCTTACTTCCTTTTGTGGAGTGATTTCCACATAGCTTGGCACTTCCTTATACATGAGTGCCAGCTCCTTGTTCACCGCATCACTCCCAGGGGGGATTTGTTGATATATTTAGGTAGTGATGTGTGTGAACACACTAGGACCACCGAGGCACTTTTTTCCCTCTTTAGGAGGTTTTTTTCCCTCGGCTTGTATATACGCCTATTGCCCTAATGGGCTACTTATCTTTGTACATTCTCTAGTAATACATTCAGTATTGTGTGTTGTGCTCCAAGCTTCTTCTTCTTCCTTGTGCTGTTCGTGTGCTTCCGTAGAAGTCTAACTCCAACAGTCCTTGCACCCTTTCCTTGTCCTATCTCTATGGTCACAAAGGGTCGTCGGTCAATGACTTGAGAAGTCGCTATGCCTGATTTGTGGCACATATCCATGTTCTCTTTCTTACTTCACCACCATCATCACCATCATCATCCTCACCATATCCGATCTCCATCTCCATCATCGCGAAAAAAATTTCAGCATTTTGATCATATCACCTTCTCCACCTCATTTCCCTCATTCCACTTGTGAGAGAGAGCGAGAGAGCGACTTGTGTGCTGTGTTTTTGCATGCTTTTTGAGCTTTCTTGCAGGTACTTGCTGCATCATCATCTCCAGCACTCCGTGCAGGTACGAAACATAACAGAACTGTCTGTGTGTCGTCGAAGTCTGTTGATCCCGATCGACAGAAAAAGTGCCCATTTGGTAAAACAAAGTGCACCACCATAAACTACATGATGAGCACATGCTAAATCACTAAAAATAGTTAAAAAATTCCGAGTTCCTCTGTCAATCGCGATTGATACAGTTGATCGCGACTGACAGCCACGATCGACAACATCTGTCAATCGCGATTGATAGCCTGTCGATCGGGACTGACAGAGACGACCGACTGACCCTGTCGATCGCGATTGACACCATCGATCGCGATTGACACCATCGATCGCGATTGACACCATCGATCGCGATCGACAGCCACGACCGATACCTCTGTCAGTCACGATTGACACCGTCGATCGCGATCGACTGAATTTTGGCGATTGACTGAATTTAACGCATTGCCACGTGTCCATCGCGATGGACACAGCCCTGATCGATTGAATTTACGACGAAAATCCCAGAAAACGTGTCGATCGCGATTGACACCATCGATTGCGATTGACAGGACTCACGACCTACTCTATCGATCGCCATTGACACTGTCAATCGCGAGTGACGTGTCGATCGCGACCGACACCTCTGTCAATCGCGATTGACAGACCTGTCGATCGCAACTGACAGGCTTTTCGGCCAAAATTTTAGGGTTAATATTTCCAAGTCTTCGGGGTAATTTTGGGCATAATAAGCAAGCCATTAGTGATTTGTGAGGTCCCTACACATGTGTTTTTGAGAAAAATCATGTGAGCTGTTAGCCTGTTTGAGCCCTATTTTAACTCCAAAACCCAAATCTGTCATAACTTCCTCATACGAAATCCGTTTGCTATGATTCTTGTTTTTTTGGAAAGTTCGTGGGGGAAGAAAACAGAGGGATCCTTGGGATTGTTTTCCATAAAGGTGAAAGGCAAGTTGGTCTGTGAATTACATGCATGAAAGTGATCTGTCTGTCCTTTGAATTTAAGTCTTGAGCTAATCTTGGGACTGATACAGGTCTATTGAGAGCAATTGAGAGCATCCAAGCAAGGGCTTTGTGCAAGCTTGAGAATCGGGTTCTCGAGCACTAAAGAACAAGGGATCAGCAAGAAAGGTCGGAATATTCTCAACTCCCTTTGTCAATTCCTAGCTTAGGCTAAGTTCGAGTAGTGCTAGGAGTAAGTCAGGACACGATAGGCACGTGATAAGTCAAAGACTATCTAAGAAATCAAGTTCAAGAGATAACCTGTGTGTGACCGAGAACTTTAAAGGAAAAGAGTTAACGTGGAACGATCAACTTCAAGTGTGGAAATTAACTCAAATGCTCCTGATGACGTGATATCAGACAAGAGTATAAACACGATAATCAACATAAGAAGGAATCAAGTAATTGGTACAAAAGAACTCAGTAACGAGGTTGTACTTGGGCAAAATAGGGGCTACTTAAATAGGCATATGAACCTTAGATGAGGACGGCATCTAGTAAGGGATAGACAAAGTCTTAGGTCTTCAGAGGCTAGCATTAATCATACTGCTAGGTCTTGGGCCCAGCAGTTGAGTCATCACTCTTACTACCCTAGCTCTAAGACTAGTGAATCAGAGATGTCTCAAGGTATGGACAGACCTACAGGAAGTTCAGGTGTGCCACATTTGTATAGGGTGGAAGGCCCCTACAAGACGCAGCTGAAATACCTTAGGACCAACCGATTAGGTGCTAGCATCTATGAGGACGGCCTAGGAAGATTCGTGGTCCAGATTAAAAACCCTGACCAATCCATTGGAATAGAACACCCAGCTGTAAAGTTTGAAAATGGAGCATACGTGGACAAAGAAGGAACCATATACGTAGTCACCAGTCACCCAGATAGGACAAAAGAATTTGGAAATGTGATCCCAGAAGCAGACATAGGTGACCTGGAGTAAGGAAACATGGGTATAGAGCCTAGGACCCCTCGAGGGAAATCTATTCTTACTAGAATCCTCAATCCAGAGTGGATTCCCCATGATAATAAGAGCATAGATCTACTCCTAAATCAAGAAACCGATGAAGCCTTTTGGAGGTATAAATCAAATAGGCCAAATGATATAGGGTCAATCCTGATCTATGAGTTCAAAGATCCTAATAGCCCAGGCACAGTGACCTACTTAGATCACGCTTCAGAGAGGATCTTTGTGGTTATAGAACATGACAGACATGCTTATACTTGGAAGGGTGAATTCGTTTTCCCCCAACCACGATCGAACATGTCCTATGGTCACCCTGGAGCTGGAACATCCCAAGCTCAAGGAACTCAAAGAGACAGAAGTAGAGATAGGCCAGAAGTAAGCTTTGCCAACCAAGGGGGTAGAGAAAGAACGAGGACGGAAACAAATAGAGTAGAACATGAGGTACTTAGAGCTCACAGGAATCAAAGAAATGCGGATGAGTTCCCTCTACCATGACCTAGAGAGCACACAAGGACTTTGAGACCGACTCAGCTAGTTAAGTCCATGAAGAACTACTTCGATGGCACTGGAGATCCATACGATCATGTGGTTGAGTTCAGGCAAGTCTTGAGAGCTGAACAAGTGGAAGATCTGTTTACTCAATACAATGCCTTTGGTCCAACCCTTAGGAACACCGCCCTGACATGGTTTCAACCACTAAACGAGAGGCAGTTCAGGAGCATAGACCAACTTCTAGAGGCATTCATTATCAAATTCTCTAAAAGTGGCATAAGACATAACACTTCCTCGCTCATTCACAGCTTCAAGCAAACCCCTCAGGAAACCATGAGACTTGCTGGAAGAAGATTTTGGCAATACTTAGAGAGATGCCCTGTCCCTGAGTTACCCACGCCAGCTAAGCAAGTGGCTTTGTTCTTGGATGGATTGCTAATACCAAATCGAGATCATATGTGTACTTGAAGGACCCTAGGACCATAGAAGAGTGTGTACGCATGTGCATTGACATTGAGGATAACCTAGGGGAAGAACTAGAGCTCTCCAAAATCTACGAAGACTCAGATGGTGCTTCTAGTCTCTCTTCCACTCAATCCACATCTATTGAGGAATTAGCAGAGAAGGTAGCTCAGAAACTAGGTGTCACAAGCAAACAAATCCCAAGATTTACCCTAGTGAAAAGATGCTATACCTGTGGGGATGACCATATGGCAAATGTATGCCCCATTATGGCTCAACCCCAAGTAAATCCTAGTAGCCAGTACTGCACCATAGAGCAAAGATACACAAATCACTCAGCACAAGACTGCCCATACAATAAGCAAGCGGTTAGGCAAACCTACCCTCAACAAGGCAGATACCAGAGTCAATACCCACCACAACAGTATACTAGGCCTCAACAAAATTACCAACCACAATACCAGGCCCAACTGAGACCCCAGCCAGTGCTAGCACAACAACCACCTGCTCCTACTAATGTGATTCCGGTAAAGTATGCTGCTGCAGAAGAAAACCTGAATAGAGCTATAGTCCCAGTAACACCATTAATTTTAGAAAGTGATCCTAGTGACCATAGCTTTGATTCTACACATGTCGATAGTCCCCATGCTTACTACATGCAGTCTCCTGAACATGGTGAGTCCTACTACAGTGAGGAACCAAGTGAACCTAATTGGGAGTCGGAGTATGCTAATGTCATGTATGCAAATCCCAACTCTAGACCTCAACCTAGGCAAGTAAGACCCCCATTTCCTAGAGGACCATCCTACACATGTCAGGGAGATCATCTCGTTCGTGATTGTCCCCTGCCTACACCTACACAATCTCAGTCTGTGACGATCCAGGGCTATTGCCAAGGAGTGTGGAAAGGAGCATCTCTTATGAGACTGCCCTAAGAATCCTAATAATATGCCGAAGATCACTCCTATCAATGTCGTAGGGTTAGTTGTATACTCCACAGGAAGTGTAACGTCCACTACACCAATACAGGTGGTCACTAGAGCCCAAACCTTACAGCAGAACCCAGGCGTAGGCCAGGAAAAGAGCCCAGATGTTAGTGAAACGGAGAGTACCACCAAGAAGAGGACTAGAGCTTGGAGAGACAGTTGTGAAAGAATGAAAAGACAATGGGCAAAGAAAATGAGTGAACTTGAGGAAAGCCTAAGAGAAACGAGAGCCAGAATAACCGAACTCACATCTCAAACTCCCTCTCACACTACCCCACCTCCACCATTCCCAACTCCATCCGACCCGCCACCTTCCAACCTGCCTCACCTAATCCCACCACCCCCTAGAGTAGGATCAGTCCTAGCAGGTCCCACTCTCGAGGACCTAAACATGATGCTTAAAGCATATCAGGCCAGAATCCAAGATGGGCCAAACGTAACTGATCATGGAAAGTGCTACCCTAGAGCAGAATTAGAGCTTGAACGAACTAAAATTTGTGCTAAGATGGTGGAGTTGGCTCAAACCATGTTTGAAGCCAGCCACCTTTTTACCATATCTAGCTCAGCCAAGACGCAGCTACACTTTGAAGGACTGTTAGAAAGAATAGAGAGGCTAATTGCACAATCAGAAAAGGAACCCGCCTCTCAACACAAGGACAAGGCAAGTGAAAGGGCAGGTCTTCCTGCCCAGGAAGCCTATGTGCCTAACTCTACGGAGCCAGACACATCATCTTCCATGAATCGGTTCACACCAGAATTCCTACAAGAGATTCAAGAAGACAAATGGGCTAAAGAAAGTGAAGTCCCTCCTCCCATTGAACTTGTGGATGATGCACACGACCAATTCCCACAAGACATCCCATCCATTTATGAGGAGCAGGAGAGTACCAAATCTCAGGAAAGATTAGACTTTGAGTCTAACTCTCTACAAGAATTACCCCACTTCACAGGACCATGGGAAGCTAAGTCTACTTGTATGAGAGCACCCACAGTCATGATAAGAAACGAAGATTCAATCATACCTAGGAACACAGAGGTAGTGAGAAACACTAAAGTACAATGCAACCTCACCTTAGAAGAACTACTCAAAGTAAGGCCAGAGCTATGGAAACATGTAGCCAAACAAGTACCAGAGATAGCAAAACCTCGTTCCCAGGTAGGATCCCAGAGAACAGTGCCAGAAATACCCTTGGACAAAATAGGAGACATGAGTGAGGGCGAAGAGGGAAACACATATCTTCCTATCACCCATCAAGGATACACCACCAAAGCCATTTTAGACTCAGGTGCAGGAGTTGCGATTGCTACCACTTCTCTATGGAAGCGTTGGGGCAAGCCAGCACTCAGGCCCACTAGGATGAAATTGCAAATGGCCGATGGTCACATAGAGAGACCCTCAGGGCTGTTAGAAGGAATAGCTCTCTCCACATGTGGTGTTGAGTTCGAGCATACATTTGCTATATGTGATTTTTGCAAAAATCATGCCTATGAAATGATCTTGGGACGACCCTTTATGCGACAGTTGCAAGTGGTACAGGACTGGGGAACCAACTCCTTGTACCTGCAACACTTAGGTGTCACGAACAAAGTGAGTCTCAAAGATTACTCTCATAGAGATGTCCCTCCTATCCAATGGAATCCCCTCCATAGAGCCAAAGATGATACAGAATCGGTGCATTTCATAGGATCAGGATCCTCATGGATGCATGAAGACACCCACTTATGGATGTGCAAAGTAGCAGTAGAAGAAGAGAAGAGAGAAAAAGCCAGAGAGGTAGGTGCAAAAGAAACACATAGATCAATTCAAGACCCAGCCTATGCACCTGTAGTCTTTCCTAACGAAGAATTTGAACCCCACGGCTGGGCAGAGATCCTAGCAACAATGGATGTAGCCATCAATGAAGAACAATGGACACCTCACTGTGATGAAGATGGCTATGACATTTGAGTCTTCTCCATAGATCCGATCATGGGAGAGGCAATGTTAGAAGAGTATGAACCTAGCCCTGATGCATTTGAGGATGCAAGTGACTCCGATCTAGAGTGAATCATCATGGACCCACCTTTTGCATCAGATGAAGAATACTTCTATGAAGTAGAATTTCAACCCTAGAGGTATGGAGAGCTTACAAATGTTGTAAGGCTAGCCACACATGTGACCCCAAAGGAAGAAGGAAAGAAAAGAAAGAAGAGAGAAGTCACACCAGAAGAGGAAGAATCTTTGTTTGAGGTCCCAAAGAATTTTAAGAAATATGAGATAGATGACAGGAGAGTCATGATCAGAATGCCTAAACGAGAGGCACAATCAGGGGAGGCCTATGATAACAAAGAAACCACCAAGAAAATAGTGGTAGCCATGGAAGAAGGAGAAGAGAGATGCACGTACATAGGCCATGACCTTACGGAAGACGAAGAGCACGAATTGATAGCCTTGCTAAGAGAGTACAGAGATGTATTCGCTTGGAGCTACAAGGACCTGAAAGGTGTAGACCCTGACATATGCTCACATACGATACTGTTAGAAGATGTATTTTTTGAAGCCTTTTGGATGAAAAATAATTGTAGAATGACAAAAACTTGTAAAAATATTTATGCAACTGATGTCAAAATAAGGAAGAGTCTTCCTTATGAAGGATAGAATCTTATGTAATTTTTCTAGAATTTTTGGAAACTCCTAGATAGCATATTTTTAGAATAATAGAGGAAAGGACCAAAATTCAAGTGTGAAAAGGGACACTTGAAAATGTATATAAAATAATTTCCTCTATTATGAGGGGGTTGGTTAACCATTTGTTTACATGCTATCCAATTGAATAGAGAAAGAGTTTCCTGCTGAAAATCGTGTTTTCTCCTCTTTGTGTGGTTTCTTTGATTTGTGAGTTCAATTCTTGTGTATCCATGGAGATTTGTGAGCTTCTATTGTGTAATTCTGTTGAATGTGAAGAGAGCTGAATATTGATGTGTTGAGTGATAAGTTGATGAAGAAAGGTGCTGGAGATGAAAATCGTCTGTTTTCACAAAATCGCGATTGTGTCGTCTGTATGGTATAGGTAATATTTTTGATTTTTGACTTCATAATTGTGTTCGTTGATGAAATAGCATGTATTAGACACCAAGATTGTGGAAAATGGTGGAGATTTGCTCAAGATAATCCAAACCCTAGAAATTCCTCTTCATTTTCACCATTCTCAGAAATTCAGCCATTATTCTCTTATTTCTTGGATTCTATCATCTAGAAGGGGCTGTGGTCTCTTGAATACTTCCAGGATTTGATGGAGAGTGTTAATCTCCAAAAGAACAAGTTAACCTTGAATTTAGATCACCTCTATATCAAGATTAACTTTAGACTCCACCAAACTTAGAGATCATTCACCAATTTATCAGGAAATTGAAAGTTCTGACAAATTCAACTTCTTCAGAAAAATCTGCTGCAGATTAATCACTCATTGACTAATCAATCCTGTAAAGTTTTTGATAAAACTTTGCACAACACTTTGCCTTAAGGTTGCGCAACTTTGCCAAGTTAAATCTCTCAAAAAGATTAAGTACACACTGAGAAATGTGTGAAACACTTTACCTATGTCTGAAAGTACTTCTCTGCAATAGCGACTTTGACACCTGCAATTTCTTAGCACTGGTTCTCCCAACTCTGAACCCGTTTGATCAAGATCTTTTAGCCATAGATGGCTTACCTTTCAACTTAGATTTTAAGCCCTCATTTGTGTAAAACTTTACACTGTGGACTGAGCAATGATCATTTCATTGAAGATGAAATGTGCGCCAGATTTTACGACTCTTAGAACATTCTTACATATGAATGTTCCTAATCAAAATTCTCTCAGCCTGATTACAATTAACCTCTCAAATTCTAGCCATAGATAGATTAGCTATGAACTTAAACACGTGCAGAAGGATTTCTCAAAAGATTAAACACAGAAGGAGCAGACAGCAAAATATCGGGCGCAAAATTTCTCGATTTCTCAGAAAACTTACATCTAAGTGAGGATGGACAATTCACTCACTTTTCATGTGTCTAATGACACTGATTTCTCTCTCCCTATTCTCAAATCTTCTTCTGCTCTATTTGCCCGACATTTTCTAACATATTTATAGATGAATATATACAAGTGTATGACTAGACAAAGGTATAAGTAAGCTAATGTACATATGTGTTCATGTCTTTGGATTTTCTGAATATGTCCTTCCTTCAACCATCTGACTTTGTTTTCTTCTTGACTCCTTGACTTCATTCCTCCATAATTCTTCAATTGATGATTGTCATGCTCCAACAGCTCCCCCTCAATCATTAATTGAGGCTCTTCTCTATCTTCTTTACTCCAGCCATATCCTTGAATCTTTGTATTTTTGGTCCATCTAGAATTTTTGTCATCATATCTGCAACTTGATCTTTTGTGGGAGTGTGTATGACTTCAATCTCCTTCTCAATGACCTTCTCTCTCAGAAAATGATACTGTATTTCAATATGCTTAGTTCTAGCATGAAATACAGGATTAGCTGCCAAGTATAATGAACTCATATTGTCTCCATAAATAATAGGAGTACTCTGAATCACATCAAAAACTTTCAAAAGTGTCTTTAGCCATATTACCTCTTTTGCAGCTTCCACCATACCTTTATATTCTGCCTCTGTAGATGACAAAGCAACTGTATGTTGCTTCTTGGAACACCATGAAATCAATTTGTCTCCTACATAGCACAAGTATCCATGTGTTGATCTTCTATCATCCACATTACCTGCCCAATCTGCATCACTATATATCTTGATTCTTGTATCTGAAGTAAATCCATAATACAACCCTTCTCTGAGTGTACCCTTGATGTACCTAAGTACTCTTTGTCCTGCAATCCAATGTTCCTTCCTAGGACAATGCATAAATTGTGAAAGCACACCAACTGCATATGACAAGTCAGGCCTTGTCAATGTAGCATAAATCAAGCTACCAACCAAACTTTGATAGAGTTTCATATCTCTGAACTCTTCTCCTCCAAACCTAGACAATTTATGGTTCACTTCCAAAGGTGTAGGTGCAACCCTGCAATCTTCCATTTTAAATTTGGTTAGCAAATTTTTAAGATACCTTTCTTGGGTCACATATACTCCATGTTGAGTATAAGAGATCTCCATTCCCAAGAAGAATGATAGGTTCCCCAAATCACTGATTTTGAACTCTTTCTCCATCTGCTTCTTGATCATTTGTATTCCCTTATCATCTGTTCCTGTAAGTATTATGTCATCAACATAAATACACACATAAATGAATCCATTTTCACTTGCTTTGACTAGCAAGCTACTATCTGCCTTTGATGCTTGAAATCCAAGATCATTCAAGAATTTTACAAGCCTATAATTCCAAGCCCTTGGGGCTTGCTTCAACCCATACAAAGCTCTCTTGAGCTTACATACATAATTTGGACTCACTTGATCTTTGAACCCATCTGGTTGCTCCATGTAGACTTCATCTGAAATGTAACCATTTAAGAAAGCATTTTTAACATCTAATTGAGACAACTTCCAACCTTTACAAGCAGCAATTGCTATGAGTGTCCTGATGGTTGTCATCTTTGCCACAGGACTATAAGTCTCATCATAGTCCACTCCATATGTCTGTGCATACCCTTTCACAACAAGTCTAGCTTTGTATCTAGACACACTTCCATCTGCAAACCTTTTAGTCTTGTAAACCCACTTACAACCAATGATTTTCTGACTATTAGGTTTAGGAACCAAATCCCATGTTTGATTCTCTATCAATGCATCATACTCCTCTTGCATAGCATCTTCCCAATTCTTCTTCCCTTTGGCCTCTTCATATGTAGAAGGGTCTTCATCTGCTTTTACCAAATAAGCATAATCTTTAGTAGTCAAGAATGAAGTGTCATAGCTATACCTTGTAGGTTGCCATTTGTGCCTAGATGATCTCCTAACTTCTGCACTTCTTGAGGTCTCTGGTTCATCACATTCTGGATCAAACCTTGGCCTCTCTTCAACTTCAATCTGCACTTCATTACTCTCACTTTCATCAAGTAATTGAATCTTTGCTTTACCTTTCCTTTGTTCCACTACTTCTTCATCATCTGCATGTACATTATATTTACCTGCATACCAAGTACCTTGCTCATCAAATGTAACATCCTTGGATACAATAAATTGCTTTGTGGATGGACTCCACAACCTGTATCCCATTTGCTTATCATCATAACCAATGAATACATACTTCTCTGCCTTAGGCTCCAACTTATGCCTCAATTGTGATGGCACATATGCATATGCCAAGCATCCAAATATTCTGCAATGATCCAAGGTAGGTTTCTTACCCCACCAAGCTTCATATGGTGTCATACCCTGCAAAGCTTTACAAGGCAATCTATTAACCAAATATGTAGCTGTATTAACAGCCTCAGCCCACAAATAATTTGGGCAATTCTTCTCTTTCATCATGGACCTTGCAAATTCAACAAGAGTCCTATTTCTTCTTTCTGCTACCCCATTTTGTTGAGGAGAGTACCTGCAAGTAACTTCTCTCTTTATACCTGCATTCCACAAATAATCATTGAACTCATTTGAAAAATACTCTCCCCCTCCATCTGACCTTAGTCTCTTCAATTTTTGACCTGTAATCCTTTCTGCATATGCATGATAGTGTTTAAATGTATTAAACACTTCTGACTTTTCCTTAATCACATAAATTGTGATCCACCTAGTAGCATCATCAACATATATGACATAATATCTTGAACCATTTATACTAAAGTCCTTTGAAGGACCCCACACATCTGTATGCACCAATTCAAGTCTTTCTGAATACATAAACCCATGCTTGGAATAGGATTGCTTATGAGCCTTACCTAATTGACATGCCTCACATCTGTATGTCATGTGTTGACCTGCAATGTTAGGCATTCCAAGCACTGAATCATTGTTAATCATTTCTTTGATACCTCTTTCATTAAAGTGTCCAAGTCTTTTATGCCAAAGATCCAATTCTGACACCTTCTGCTCTCCATATGTGAACATAGCATGTCCAACATTTCCTTGTACCTTCAATGTGAAAAGCCTTCCTTCTTTCTTTCCTGCAATAACTTGTTTATACCCTTGACTAGGGTCTTCCACATAAACTCCATCATTGGTAAACCTTACCTCATAACCTTTTTCCACAATTTGACCTACACTGATCAAATTCTTTGGAATTGTGGGAACATAAAGTACCTTACTCAGAAGAGTGCTCCCATCCTTAGCTTTGACTGAACCAATTGACTTTACCTTATGCTTTGTATTATCACCTGTCTGCACTGTATGATTAATTGCATTGTGATCTAGGTCAGTCATCAAAGCAATATTTCCACTCAAATGATTACTACATCCTGAATCAATATAAAACACTCTCATGTCCTCATGTGAGGTTTCACATGTATTCATAATGAGAGTTGAGTCCTCCTTTTGATCTGATGCATAGTTGTAGTAGGTGTTATTATAGGATTGACTTTGGAAGTTTCTTCCACCACCTCTTCCAAAAGAATTCCTACCACCTCTACCTTTGAAATTTCCTCTCTGAAATCTACCACCTCTTGCTCTTTGATTAAAGTTCTGATAATTGCCATTGTTTTGATTATTATGCCAACAATCATGAGATAGATGATTGGTCTTACCACATATCCAACAAGCTCTTGCATTATCTTTGTTGTTTCTGCCTCTTCCTCTACTTCTGCCATTTCCTCTTCCTCTTATGAAGTTTGCTTGGTTTGAAGTACCTTCTTCTTCACCTGATTGTTGCTTCCCTTTGTTGGCTTTCTTCTTGTCTTTAGAATACATTGCATGACCTGCACTCTTATCAACATCTCCTTTGACATCATTCTCAAAAGTTAGCATATGACCTAACAATTGATTCAAATCAGGAGTAAAATGATCTAATGAAAGTTCTGTAGATAAAATGAAAGGCTTCCATTTCTCATCTCCTCTTAGCCCTGTGAGTATTTGTCTTACCAATTTGTCTTCTTCAATATCTTCATCAACTGCACCTAAAGAATCTGCAATGTCCTTCATCTTTGTCACATAATCAGAGATTGATTGTGAGGCCTTCTTCTTGAAGGTAGTAAATTCTGCCCATAGTGAAGCCTTCCTTGATTTGGTTGTATTTTGGAAATGCTCTTCCAAAGCATTCCAAATGTCACAAGCACTCTCAAGTCCTCTAATGTGAGGAAGCAAATAGTCATTGACTGCCATGTAGATGATGCTTCTTGCTTGAGCATCCTTCTTCATCCAATTCTTCAAATCTGCAAGCTCCTCCCTAGTTGGAACACTAGGATCTCTGAATTCTGGCTTTTCTTCATCTCCTGTGATGTATCCTATCAGATCTTTGCTCATAAGGTGAGCTTCCATCCTCATAGACCATGCAGGATAGTTCTCTCTATCCAGCTTCTCAATTTGGAGACTATCTCCCATCTTTACTTCACCTGTAGCTTCAAAACTTTAACCTTTACAGATAATGAATGTACCTTTACTTCGAATGTTGCTCCTTCTGATGCTTTTGATGCTCTTTGTATGTCTTTCTTCAATCTTTCTTCAACCTTTACCCTTCTGCACCTTCAAAATGTAAAGATTTGTACTTCTGCAGTAGTTGGAGTCTCCTTCACTTCAATTTTGACACAACCTGCTCTGATACCACTGATGGAGAGTGTTAATCTCCAAAAGAACAAGTTAACCTTGAATTTAGATCACCTCTATATCAAGATTAACTTTAGACTCCACCAAACTTAGAGATCATTCACCAATTTATCAGGAAATTGAAAGTTCTGACAAATTCAACTTCTTCAGAAAAATCTGCTGCAGATTAATCACTCATTGACTAATCAATCCTGTAAAGTTTTTGATAAAACTTTGCACAACACTTTGCCTTAAGGTTGCGCAACTTTGCCAAGTTAAATCTCTCAAAAAGATTAAGTACACACTGAGAAATGTGTGAAACACTTTACCTATGTCTGAAAGTACTTCTCTGCAATAGCGACTTTGACACCTGCAATTTCTTAGCACTGGTTCTCCCAACTCTGAACCCGTTTGATCAAGATCTTTTAGCCATAGATGGCTTACCTTTCAACTTAGATTTTAAGCCCTCATTTGTGTAAAACTTTACACTGTGGACTGAGCAATGATCATTTCATTGAAGATGAAATGTGCGCCAGATTTTACGACTCTTAGAACATTCTTACATATGAATGTTCCTAATCAAAATTCTCTCAGCCTGATTATAATTAACCTCTCAAATTCTAGCCATAGATAGATTAGCTATGAACTTAAACACGTGCAGAAGGATTTCTCAAAAGATTAAACACACAAGGAGCAGACAGCAAAATATCGGGCGCAAAATTTCTCGATTTCTCAGAAAACTTACATCTAAGTGAGGATGGACAATTCACTCACTTTTCATGTGTCTAATGACACTGATTTCTCTCTCCCTATTCTCAAATCTTCTTCTGCTCTATTTGCCCGACATTTTCTAACATATTTATAGATGAATATATACAAGTGTATGACTAGACAAAGGTATAAGTCAGCTAATGTACATATGTGTTCATGTCTTTGGATTTTCTGAATATGTCCTTCCTTCAACCATCTGACTTTGTTTTCTTCTTGACTCCTTGACTTCATTCCTCCATAATTCTTCAATTGATGATTGTCATGCTCCAACAGGATTGACAAAATAAAGATGTATTGTTAATTCTTTATGCTAAATGATTGGAGAGGACAACTCCAAAGATCAATAACAAACATTTTTTGGCGCCGTTGCCGGTATTTCAAAAGCTTCATTGAAGTTGGACCTTGCTGGATCTTCTATTGTTGATGGTAACAAACACATGGAAAAGGTAACACTCTTTAATCAAGAAATGTGAACATGAAAAGGTAGATGCCTTTGTTTGTCTTTTGGGAAAAGAAAACAATAGATCATCTTTTAGAATTGGAAGTGCTAAAATGTTTGTAAATTGATAGTTTCTCATCTCATTTTTTGAAGTAAAAGTGCAGGTGTGCGAAAAATTTGAATCAAGAAAGCTGAAGAGGAGGTAACATGTGTCTATTCTTGCATTTTTAGAGTGCTTTTTGACCAAGTACTAGGCAAAATTGTTGATCTTGGGAAGATAACATGGTTGCATTAAGGAAAAGTCAAGTAAAGTAGCTAGATGCAGGTAGAAAAGATTCATTTGTTAACCAAGTCAAAGCATTAATCTTGAGAAAAAACTGATTTGCACTTTGAAAAAAAAAAATGTTTGAGTTTATCTTTGCAAAAATTGGAACTTGCATTTCATAGCACAATTTTTCTTTTAGGAATTTTTCTCATGAACTGTTTTGATAGCTAAGCCATAAGAAGAGTATAACCAATCAAGGAACACAGGATCAATAGATCACCAAACAAGAAACCCTAAGTGAAGTGTTTACCTTAATTTAGGGCAAAATACTAAAAAAATGCATAAAATTCATTAAAAACAATCAAACAAATTTCTTTTCTTCTTAGGAAGTTGAACTGAAGCTTTGTTGATAAGAGTAATAGGGACCAAGTGAAAGAAAAGCAAAAATTTATCAAAAAATTAGAAAATTGGAAAAACACGATTCTCTGCACAAAATCGCGATTTTCTGAGTGATGTTGTGATTTTGATGCAAAAGTACAGGAGTCTATTGAATTGCAATTGGTAGAGGGTATTGAAGGGGAACAAGAGAAAAGAATACTCAAATTTGCACAAAATAAGAAGTATAGAAAAAACACGATTTTCTACACAAAATCGCGATTTTCTGTAAGGGAAATTTTCTGGAACATTCAACATGTTTGGGTTTTTAGAAAGATAATTGCAAAAGATTTCATCAAGATTGAGTAAGTAAAGTTGGACAAGTGAAAGAGTGAAGAACTGTGGAAATCACACAAAATCACGATTTTCTGGACACTATAAAATCCTGAAATTTCAAGAGAAACTCATTTGGAGTGAGTGAGAGAGAGAGAGAGAACAGGCACAGAATCGCGACTTTCTACAGATTTAAGAGTTGAAGAATTTTTTCAACCAAGCAAGCAAGGTAAGGAAGTCTCAACACTATTTTGTTGTATTTCTTTGCATTTTCGTGATCAGATAGCACAGAAAAGTAGGAAATAACCAAAATCACCAAATCGCGATTTTCTGAGTTTTTAATTTTTCAGTGAAAAAATATTATTTTTTAGTTAATTTTTTTCATTGCATGTTAAAAACTAGATAGGGCGATTCTATAGAAGAAATAAAAACTTGAAAATCAATACCTTAAAATCTTCAAAAAATTGTTCAGAATCGCGATTCTGTAGTCAGACACGAAATCGCGATTCTCTGAAATTTGTTACAAAATCGCAATTCCTAGAACACGATTTTCATAAGAAAATCGTGTTATTTACAATTGTGAGCAATCACGATTGTCTAGGAACAAAATCGTGGAAAACACGATTTTGAGCACAAAATCGTGAAAAACACGACTTTGAGCACAAAATCGTGAAAAACACGATTTTGAGCACAAAATCGTGAAAAACACGACTTTGAGCACAAAATCATGAAAAACATGATTTTGGACACAAAATCGTGAAAAACACAATTTTGAACAAGAAATCGTGGAAAACACGATTTTGAGCACAGAATCATGAAAAACACGATTTTTAGTAGAAAATCGTGAAAAACACGATTTTGAGTAGAGAATCGTGAAAAACACGACTTTGATCACAAAATCGTGAAAAACACGATTTTAAGCACAAAATCGTGAAAAACCCGATTCTAACCAGAAAATCGTGGAAAACACGATTTTGAGTAGAAAATCGTGAAAAAGACGACTTTGAGTAGAGAATCGTGAAAAACACGACTTTGAGCACAAAATCGTGAAAAACACGATTTTGAGCACAAAATCGTGAAAAACCCGATTCTAACCAGAAAATCGTGGAAAACACGATTTTGAGTAGAAAATCGTGAAAAGCACGACTTTGAGTAGAGAATCGTGAAAAACATGACTTTGAGCTCAAAATCGTGAAAAACACGATTTTGAGCACAAAATCGTGAAAAACCCGATTCTAACCAGAAAATCGTGGAAAACACGATTTTGAGTAGAAAATCGTGAAAAACACGACTTTGAGCACAAAATCGTGAAAAACACGACTTTGAACAAGAAATCGTGAAAAACACGATTTTAGTCAAAAAATCGTGAAAAAACATGACTTTGAGTAGAGAATCGTGGAAAACACGATTTTAGTCAGAAAATCGTGAAAAACACGACTTTGAGTAGAGAATCGTGGAAAACACGATTTTAGTCAGAAAATCGTGAAAAAACACGATTTTAGTCAGAAAATCGTGAAAAAACACGATTTTGAGTTCAGAATCGCGAAAAATTAACTGAATGATCCTTAGGTATGGGAACAAATTAAACACACATACTAAGCAAGACTTAGGAAGGAAGGAAACAGAGCTAGTGGAAGGGGAAGTGCAAAAAAGAAATCTAGGGCAAGAAAACATGGAAAATTTAAACGAAACAAATGAGCCCATTGAAACTGGGGATTTTAGAAATATCCTCAAATACATGTATACAAATAGGTTTGGAACCTATGTATATCAGGATGGAATGCATAAGTTTCTCATTAGATTGAGAAACTTAGAAGTTCCCCTGAACATAACACCAGTAGGTCAATTCAAAGATGGTAGGTATGAGGATAGGCAAGGATGTGTATACATCTTCTCCCAAGACCCAGAAAATTCAAATGACTTAGGGCAATGTGCTCACAAAGGACCTTGGGAACATAATCTAGGACACTCAGATTTACCAAGACCCCATGAAAATTACACCAATACTGAGCAACAACAAGGGAGGAGGACACATGCTTCCCCAAATCCCTTTGAAAAGGAACTAGAAGGATATAATGAATTTTCACTAAGAAGAAGACATCATTGGCAACCTCAGGGTAGAATTGTTGGTGCAGACCAATCACCAATTGAATGTTTGGAAGATTAAAGAATGAAGGATGATTCAATTCTTGAAGCTTGGAAGAAGGATACATTCAGAGGATATGAGGAATGTACACATATGTACATTAGTATAGTTATAGTTCACTTAGATCTTTGATTAGTCATAGACTTGTACAAATTTCTCTATAAATACCTTGAAAATGTCGAGGCGTGATATGAGAGCATATGAAAGAATAGATGAGTGAGTATAGAAGTCAAGAAAGAAGAAGTTAGATGTCATGAGACATGTGAAATGTTAGTTGAGTTTTCCTCTCATCACTCAACTGTAATTTTTCTGAGTAATCGAAGAAATATTACGCCCGATGTTTCTGTGTCTGCTCCGTCTGTGTTAGATCATTTGTGAAATCCTTTTGAGGATATCTAAGTTCATAGTTAATGAGTCTATGACTTGAGTTTCAGAGTCTAATTGTAAACAGGCTAGGAGAATCGTTAATAGGAACATTCATATGTGATGAGTGTTCACAGTTCTCTAAAACAGGCGCAAATTTCGATCTTGATGTTTTGGTCAGTTCTCACTCCACAGTTTAAAGTTTTGTGCAAGCAAGCACTTAATCTTTAAGTTAGAAGGTAAGCTACCTGTATCCACAAGCTTTTGTTTAAACGGGTTCGAGATTGATAGAACTATGTGTTAGAAGTTAGGGGTGTCAAAATCGACTTCTCAGAAGTGCAGATTTAGACATAGGTAACTTGTGAAGTTGATTTCTCAAGTTATACTAAACCTTTTGAAGAAATTTAACTTGGAGGAGGTGCAGAGCTTCTAGGCGACATTCCATACAAAATTTCCTAGAAAACTTTACATGTTTGATAGGTCAATGAGAAGAAATTGTGCAGCAGACTTTCTGTGTTTTATCTTCTTCACAGAATTTTTCAACTTTTGATAATTTGGAGATTGAACCTCTAATTTGGTGAAGATTTTGACTTACTCATGGTATAGAGGTGCTCTAATCATAAGAGTAGGTTATTCTTTTAAAGATTAACACTCTCCATCAGTGGTATCAGAGCAGGAGACATCAAAATCAAAGAATGGAGGATCCCGACTGCTGCAGATTCAAGAAATTCAACAACTGAAGAACTAAAAGGTGAAAGCTTGAAGGCAAAGCTTGAGGAGGAGACCATACGACATCAAGAAAGACAAAAGGACTCTTATTTGAAGTAAAGGTACATATATCATTTATAAAGCTTGAAGATTTCAATACACAGGTAGAAGAAAGATGGGAGATTCTCTTCAGATAGAGAAATTGGATAGGGAAAACTATCCTGCATGGTCAATGAGGATGGAAGCTCATCTTATGAGCAAAGATTTAATAGCTTACATCACAAGAGAAGAAGAGAAGCCACAGTTCAGAGATCCTAGTGTTCCAACTAGGGAAGAGTTAGCAGATTTGAAAAATTGGATGAAGAAAGATGCTCAAGCTAGGAGCATTATCTATATGGCTGTCAATGATTACTTGTTACCTCATATTCGAGGTCTTGAAAGTGCAACTGATATTTGGAATGCTTTGGAGGAGCATTTCCAGAATACTACTAAGTCAAGGAAGGCATCCTTATGGGCAGAGTTTACCACTTTTAAGAAGAAGGCTTCTCAATCCATTTCAGACTATGTGACAAGAATGAAAGATATTGCAGATGCTTTAGGAGCTGTTGATGAAGACATTGAGGAGGATAAATTGGTAAGGCAAATCCTTACAGGTTTAAGAGGTGATGACAAATGGAAGCCATTCATTTTTTCTACAGAGTTATCACTTGATCATTTCACTCCTGATTTAAATCAGTTGTTAGGTCATATGCTAACATTTGAGCAGGATGTTAAAGGAGATGGTGATAAGAGTGCAGGTCATGCAATGTACTCAAAAGGACAAGAAGAAGAATAGCAAAGGAAAGCAACAAGCAAATGAAGATGAAGGAACAACTAGTCAAGCCAACTTCCTAAGAGGAAGAGGAGGTGGCAAAGGTAGAGGAAGAGGCAGGAACAACAAAGATGGAGGCAAAGCTTGTTGGATTTGTGGTAAGACAAATCATTTAGCTAATGATTGTTGGCATAATACTCAGAGTAATAATGGATATAGTCAAAACTATAATGCAAGAGGAAGAGGTGGCAGAAATCAAAGAGGTAATTTCAGAGGTAGAGGTAGTAGGAGTTTCTTTGGAAGAAATGCAGGTAGAGGATTCCAAAGTCAACAATATAACAATACCTACTACAATTATGCTTCAGATCAAAAGGAGGATTCAACATTGATAATGAATGCAACTTGTGAAAGGCAAAGTGAAGATCAAAGAGTCTTCTACATTGATTCAGGGTGTAGTAATCACCTGAGTGGTAATATAGCCTTGATGACTGATTTGGAGAATAAGGTATCTAATCATGTTGTTCAAACAGGTGACAACACAAAGCACAATGTGAAGTCAATTGGATCAGTGAAGGCTAAGGATGGTAGCACCTTATTGAGTAAGGTCTTGTATGTTCCTACAATTCCTAAGAATTTGATAAGTGTAGGACAAATTGTGGAAAAAGGTTATGAAGTAAGGTTCACTAATGATGGAGTATATGTGGAAGACCCTAGTCAAGGGTATAAACAGATTGTTTCAGGGAAGAAAGAAGGAAGATTGTTCACATTGAAGATTCAAGGTAATATTGGTCATGCCATGTTCACATATGGAGGACATAAGATTTCTGAGTTAGATCTTTGGCACAAGAGGCTTGGACATTTCAATGAAAGAGGTATTAAAGACATGATTAACAATGGTTCAGTGCTTGGATTGCCTAATGTTGCAGGTCAACATATGACATACAAATGTGAGGCATGTCAATTAGGTAAGGCTCATAATTTTTCCTACTCCAAGCATGGTTTTATGTACTCAGAGAAGCTTGAGTTGGTACACACAGATGTGTGGGGGCCATCAAAGGATTTCAGTATAAATGGGTCAAGGTATTATGTGATTTATGTTGATGATGCTACTAGATGGATCACTATTTATGTGATCAAAGATAAGTCAGAAGTGTTTAATACATTTAAACACTATCATGTATATGCAGAAAGAATTACAGGACATAAGTTGAAAAGACTAAGGTCAGATGGAGGGGGAGAGTATTTCTCTAATGAATTCAGTAATTACTTGTGGGATGCAGGTATAAAAAGGGAAGTTACTTGCAGGTACTCTCCTCAACAAAATGGTGTAGCAGAAAGGAGAAATAGAACACTTGTTGAGTTTGCAAGATCCATGATGAAGGAGAAAAATTACCCTAATTATTTGTGGGCTGAGGCTGTAAATACAGCCACTTATTTGGTCAATAGGTTACCATGTAGAGCCTTGCAGGGTATGACACCATATGAGGCTTGGTGGGGTAAGAGACCTACACTAGACCATTGCAAAGTATTTGGATGTTTGGCCTATGCATATGTGCCATCACAATTAAGGCACAAATTGGAACCTAAAGCTGAAAAATATGTGTTTATTGGTTATGATGATAAGCAGATGGGATACAGGTTGTGGAATCCATCCACAAAACATTTTCTTGTATCAAAAGATGTTACATTTGATGAGCAAGGTACTTGGTATGCAAGTACTATCAATCTTAATACAGATAATAAAGAGATTGTGAGCCAAAGGAAAGGTAAGTCAAAAGCTCAAATAATTGATGAAGAAGAGAATAATGAAGTGCAGGATGAAGTGGAAGAAACACCTAGGTTTGATCCTGAATATGAAGAACCAGAAACCTCAAGAAGTGGAGAACTTAGGAGGTCTACAAGGAACAAATGGCAACCTACAAGGTATAGCTATGATACTTCATTTCTGGCTACCAAAGATTATGCTTACATGATTAAAACAGATGAAGACCCTTCTACATATGAAGAGGCAAAAGGTAAGGAAAAATGGGAGAAAGCTATGCAGGAAGAATATGATGCACTATTGGAAAATCAAACTTGGGATTTGGTTCCTAAACAAAATAGTCAGAAAATTATTGGATGCAAGTGGGTTTACAAGACAAAAAGATTTGCAGATGGAACTGTGTCTAGGTACAAAGCTAGACTTGTTGTCAAAGGGTTTGCTCAGACATATGGTGTTGACTATGATGAGACTTATAGTCCTGTGGCAAAGATGACAACTATCAGGACACTTATAGCTATTGCTGCATGTAAAGGTTGGAAGTTATGTCAACTTGATGTGAAAAATGCTTTTTTGAATGGTTATATTTCAGATGATGTGTTCATGGAGCAACCTCAAGGGTTCAGAGATAAAAGGTATCCAGATCATGTGTGCAAGCTCAAGAGAGCTTTGTATGGCTTAAAGCAGGCCCCAAGGGCATGGAATTATAGACTTGTAAAGTTCTTGAAAGAACTTGGATTTCAGGTGTCTAAAGCAGATAGTAGCTTGCTTGTCAAAGCAAGTGATAATGGTTTCATATACATGTGCATATATGTTGATGATATAATCCTTACAGGTACAGATGAAGAAGGAATACAAAGACTCAAGAAGCAAATGGAAAAGGAGTTCAAAATAAGTGACTTGGGAGACTTGTCATATTTCTTGGGCATGGAGATTACATATACTCAACATGGAGTATTTGTGACTCAAGAAAGGTATTTGAAGAACTTGTTAATCAAGTTTAAAATGGATGATTGCAGGGTAGCACCTACACCCATGGAGGTGAATCACAAATTGAGTAAATTTGGAGGTGAAGAATTCAAGGACATGAGACAATATCAGAGTTTGGTTGGTAGTCTTATCTATGCTACTTTAACTAGACCTGATTTATCATATGCAGTAGGGGTTTTGTCTCAATTCATGCATTGCCCAAGGAAAGAACATTGGATTGCAGGACAAAGAGTGTTGAGGTACATTAAGGGTACACTCAATGAAGGTTTGTATTATGGGTTTACATCAGATACAAATATCAAAATTTATAGTGATGCAGATTGGGTAGGTAATCCAGATGATAGAAGATCAACCTATGGATACATGTGTTATGTGGGAGATAAACTTATCTCATGGTGTTCCAAGAAGCAACATACAGTTGCTTTGTCTTCTACAGAAGCTGAATATAAAGGCATGGTTGAAGCTGCAAAGGAAGTGATTTGGCTCAAGACCTTGATGAAGAGTTTTGACATTGTGCATGGGATACCAATTATATATGGAGATAACATGAGTTCATTGTATTTAGCTGCTAATCCTGTTTTTCATGCCAGGACCAAACACATTGAGATTCAATATCACTTTCTAAGAGAGAAAGTGATGGATAAGGAGATTGAAGTCATACATACTTCAACTAAAGATCAGATAGCTGATATGCTTACAAAAGGTTTGGATGGACCAAAGTTACAGAAGTTTAAAGACATGGCAGGCATAAAGAAGATAAGAGAAACCTCAATTGATGATTGAGGGGGAGCTGTTGGTGCAGACCAATCACCAATTGAATGTTTGGAAGATTAAAGAATGAAGGATGATTCAATTCTTGAAGCTTGGAAGAAGGATACAGTCAGAGGATATGAGGAATGTACACATATGTACATTAGTATAGTTATAGTTCACTTAGATCTTTGATTAGTCATAGACTTGTACAAATTTCTCTATAAATACCTTGAAAATGTCGAGGCGTGATATGAGAGCATATGAAAGAATAGATGAGTGAGTATAGAAGTCAAGAAAGAAGAAGTTAGATGTCATGAGACATGTCAAATGTTAGTTGAGTTTTCCTCTCATCACTCAACTGTAATTTTTCTGAGTAATCGAAGAAATATTGCGCCCGATGTTTCTGTGTCTGCTCCGTCTGTGTTAGATCATTTGTGAAATCCTTTTGAGGATATCTAAGTTCATAGTTAATGAGTCTATGACTTGAGTTTCAGAGTCTAATTGTAAACAGGCTAGGAGAATTGTTAATAGGAACATTCATATGTGATGAGTGTTCACAGTTCTCTGAAACAGGCGCAAATTTCGATCTTGATGTTTTGGTCAGTTCTCACTCCACAGTTTAAAGTTTTGTGCAAGCAAGCACTTAATCTTTAAGTTAGAAGTTAAGCTACCTGTATCTACAAGCATTTGTTTAAACGGGTTCGAGATTGATAGAACTATGTGTTAGAAGTTAGGGGTGTCAAAATCGACTTCTCAGAAGTGCAGATTTAGACATAGGTAACTTGTGAAGTTGATTTCTCAAGTTATACTAAACCTTTTGAAGAAATTTAACTTGGAAGAGGTGCACAACTTCTAGGCAACATTCCATACAAAATTTCATAGAAAACGTTACATGTTTGATAGGTCAATGAGAAGAAATTGTGCAGCAGACTTTCTGTGTTTTATCTTCTTCATAGAATTTTTCAACTTTTGATAATTTGGAGATTGAACCTCTAATTTGGTGAAGATTTTGACTTACTCTTGGTATAGAGGTGCTCTAATCATAAGAGTAGGTTATTCTTTTGGAGATTAACACTCTCCATCAATAGTGCTTAGACCATATCAAGTAGCCAAATGCATGAAAAATCAATATGAAGGGTGTTCTCATCCTCATGCTCATGCTGCAGAGTTTAGGCAATTAATTAGAGCTGAGGAGGTGGAAGATTACAAAGTCCAATTTGAAGCATTTGGTCTAACCCTAACAAGACCAGCATTATCTTGGTTCATCCCTTTGAGAAAGGAAATGTACCTAGATATTGAATCTTTCCTAGAAGCCTTCATAGGGGAATTCTCAAAGACTGGAATAAAACATAGCACAGCCACTCTGATACACAGTTTTAAACAACAAAAAGATGAAAGTGTCAGAGAGGCAGCGAGGAGATGTAAGCAATACATTGACAGATGTTCTAAAGAAGAAGTACCTTCCATGGCAAGACAAGTATCCTTGTTCATAGAAGGATTAAGAAGTGCTCAATTAAGGACCCTAGTGTACTATAGGAGATGCCCCGACCTAGGAGCTTGTGTAAAAGAAGCAATAGATTTAGAAGATAACAGAGGCCAAGATCTATTAGCATTTGATCAACCCAGATCAAATGAAGATAAAATCCCACCAGTAGAAGAATTGGCTCAGGCCATTGCTAAAGCCCTGGAGGTAAGCACTAAAACCGATTTGATAAACTCCAGGATAAACACAAATAAAAAATGCTACAATTGCGGAGAAAGCCATTTGGTACAACAATGCCCATATCAAAAGACTCCACATTTGCAAGATAGAAAAACACTCAAATATTGTACACTAGAGAGGAAATGGACAAATCATACTAGGGAGGAATGCTTCTATAATAAACAACCCATAAAGGAAAGAGATTATGGGGGTCAAAGAGAATCAACATATATTGAGCAACCAAGACCTGTGCTTGGGCAACAACCTCCTATACCAACAAATGTGGTACTTATCAAATACACACCAATAGAGGAGGGAAACTCAAGAACAAAGTCACCATACAAGGAAGATTATCAATGGAATGAAGGATATCAAGAAGAATGGGAAGGTTATGAATTAAGAGAACCAGAATTACAAGCCCTAGACTTGGGAAATGGAAGAATTGAGATGGACACTGCCACTTTCATGTATATAACCAATAATTATATGTCCAACCAAAAACCTCAATTCAAAGGGGGACCAAAGATAACTTGTTATAGGTGTGGGGGAGAACATTTCATTAGAGACTGTCCACAACCTCCTACATTAAGAATAGAAGGAGCTTATTGCAAGGATTGTGGCAGGGAGCATTTGATAAAGGATTGTCTAAAAAATCCTCAAAAACTACAAGACACACCTAATAACATACCACTAAAAGCAGTCAATATCATGGAACAAGAAGAATTGAGTTACATTGACCAAGTGAATGTAAATGCTATAACAAGGTCACAAACAAAACAAAAAAGAACAACTAAGGAACAAAATGAAGGTTCAATCTCAAAGGTGAAGAAAAATAGACAAAAAGGGAAATGGGAAAGGAAACAAAGAATGGGTAAAAATTTGGAAGAAGAAAATAGGGAACAATCAAACAATACTTCTCCTCAGAAGACACAAACCCAGTTGGAGATAGGAAGTTCACAAAGTTTAGACACTCTAATAAAAGCATACAAGGGAACAATTCAAGAGGGACCAAGCCCTGCTGATCATACAATGGCTTATCCTATGCCAGACTTAGAACATGAAAGGATGCAGAAGTGTAAACAAATCATAAAGAAGTGCAACTCAAAATGGGGGAAGAAGACAATTCTCAAAAAACAGTTGAGGAATCTGAGACAACAAAAACAAGAGGAAATAGTATCAAGGAAGAAAACCCACAAGTAATATTCCAGGTGAATATAGATAAACAATGCACAATTCTTTATCATACCACATGGGAAGAGTTAGTGAAACAAAATCCTCACTTACAGAACCAAATGAAAAAATGGGAAACAACACCAGAAAACCTTCACCCAGGAGTTGTGGTATATTCCCATTGATAAGATAGGAGGATATTTTGAAGGAGAAGAGGGAAACTCAACCTAAAAAATACAATTTGGTAAAAACTAGGCCAAAGCTATTCTTGATAGTGGATCAGGAGTGGCCATCATGACTAAACAAACTTGGGAGAAATGGGGAAAAAATGAATTATTACCCACCAAAATGAGATTGCAACTTGCAGATGGACACATAGAAAAACCCCTAAGAATATGGGAAAAAGTGATTGTGGACATATGTGGAATAGAGATAGAGCATACCTTTGCTATAGTTGAATTCCCATAATCCACTTCATATGAAATTATCCTAGGAAGACCATTTATGAGACAAATGCAAATTGTGCAAGATTGGGGTAATGATTGCTTATACCTGCAGAACAAAGGAAGAATAACCAAAGTAAATCTAAGAAATGGGCACTACTGTGACATATCTCCTCAAGAATGGTATAAAATTCATCAGAATCAAGCGTTGAGTGAGGAATCAGAAATGGAAGACCAGGATGAAGCTGAATCATCAGTATGGAAGTTCAATATGATAAGAAATCTTACCAGTAGGAAAAGGAGATTAAGAAGAGAAGATTGTGTGAATGGAAGGAAGTTACAAGATGAGAACTATGTACCACAACAATTCAAAGATGAGGAATTTGAGCCCTATGGGTGGAATCAAATTTTGGCTACCATGGATCTAGCCAGTGATGAATATGTGGGAGTGGAATTTCAAAATGAACAAGGATATGATGTCTTTCACATTGGAATTCAAATGATAAAGGTATCTGGAACAGAAGAGGACAAAGAAGAAGAAATGATATTAGAAAAAGGGAAGACCCAATTTTTGGAAGAAGTAAAAGCTGAAGATGCTATTAAAGATAAAATTTCAGGCAAGTATATGAGGAACATGCACAGGGAAATAGAAGAAAATTAGGAGGATGAGAAGAAGAAAAGGGAAACAAACAAAGATCAACAGTTTGATGTACCAGCAAATTTCAAGACTTATGAAGTAGAAAGCAGACTACTTCTCAAGAGGAAACCAAAGAGGGAAAAGAAGAAAGGGGAGGCTTATGATAATGAGGAGCAAACCAAAAAGATCATGATCACTCAGGAAGAGGGAGAAGAAAGACATATTGTAGTGGCTGATGACATGACAACTCAAGAAGAGGAGGCACAAAAAAACTTGGCAAGAAACTATAGGGATGTGTTTGCTTATAGTTATAAGGATTTGAAAGGAATTGATCCTAAAATCTGTGAGCATAAGATTCCTATTACACCTGAGGCAAAACCTAGCAAACAGAGACATTACACATTCAATGATAAATACTCTGCTAAAATAAAGGAAGAAATTGACAAGCTATTAGCTGCCAATTTCATCTATGAAATTGAGTATACAAAATGGATATCTCCTATAGTTGTGGTACCAAAGAAGAATGGGAAACTTAGGGTATGCATTAACTTGAAAAAGGTAAATGCAGCAACTATAAGAGATAATTATCCACTGCCTATAACAGATCATCTTTTAGAAAGAGTTGCAGGGAAGGAGGTTTATAGTTTTTTAGATGGTTTTTCAAGATACAACCAAGTTCCTATAGCATTGGAAGACCAACATAAAATTGCCTTTTCCATAGAATGGGGAATTTATGCTTTTAGGGTTATGCCCTTTGGGTTAACCAATGCTCCAACAACTTTTTAGAGGTTGATGTGTCATATCTTCAAAGAGTTCTTGAGGAATGTAATGGAAATCTATGTAGATGATCTTTGTACTTTTTCATTACAAAGACAAGATCACTTGCTGGATTTAGAAAATATATTCAGGAAATGCAGAACCTACAGGGTATGTTTAAATCCAGAAAAATGTGTATTCTTTGTAAGACAAGGAAGAATGTTAGGTCACATAGTCTCTAAAAATGGAATTTCAACTGATGACAAGAAAATAAAGGCCATAGTAGAGCTTCCAAGACCTACAAGTGTAAAGGAACTTCAAACTTTCATGGGACATTGTGGGTACTATAGGAAATTTGTACACAAATTTGCTGACATAGCCAAACCCTTATATGCCCTAATTACAAAGTTTGAGTGGACCAAGGAGTGTGACCAAGCCTTTGAAACTTTAAAAACTTGTTTGATAACAGCCCCAATTCCGAAAACACCTCAATGGGATAAAATTTTTCATGTCCATATGGATGCTTCAAATTATGCTTTAGGATGTGTGTTAGCACAACCAATAGAAGGAAGCAAGTTAGATTTTCCAGTGGCTTATGCTAGTAGGCAATTGAATCTAGCAGAAAAAAATTACACAACCACTGAAAGAGAGGGATTGGGCATGGTATTTGCTGTAAAAAAATACAGAAATTACATTTTGGCCAACAAGTTTAAGTTTTTTGTAGACCATCAAGCTTTATTATATTTGGTAAATAAACCTTGTCACACTGGGAGAATAGTCAGATGGTTTCTTTTGCTAATGGAATTTGAGTTTGAAGTGGTGGTCAGACAAGGGAAAACACACTTGAGAGCAGATCATTTATCTCGAATTCATTCTAAAGAACCCAGTTCACCTTTAGATGACAACTTGCCAGACACTTATTTGTTCAAAATAGAGACTGTTCCTGAGTGGGCCATGACTTTAGTACCATTATTAACCATGGGACCTTGCAGAACAGTTGGGAACAATACACACTTAGTGTTACAAAGCAGAAACTTTATGTTACTAGCTGGGCATTTGTATCATCTCAACCACACAGGCATCTTGGAATATTGTACTCCTGAGGAAGAGCAACAAGAATATCTGAGGAGAGCTCATTGTTGGAATCCTTGCACTCATGCTTCTAGGGTAGTCACCCTAAGTAATCTCAATAGGATGGGGGTACATTGGCCTAATAAGATTCAAGATGTAACAAAATACATTGCTAATTGCAAGACGTGCCAAATATTGCAAGATTCAGAATTCATAACTCTATATTGGTTCCAGAAAAATTCAGATTGGAGTGAAAATATCATTGAAGAATTGAAAAAGAAGAAGAAAGGAAAACAAGTGATAGCTGGTACAGATTCAAAAAATCTACAAGTAATCTCTGAAGAATATCAATTGATAGAAGAACAGTTGTATAAGAGAGGAATGGATGGATACCTAAGAATTTGTGTTCTTGAGAATAAATATCTGGAAATGTTGGAAATGGCACATTCTGGAGTGGCAGGAGGACACTTGTCAAGTGACAGAACTGCTAAACTCATTTTATATTCTGGCTTTTGGTGGCCAATGCTATTTCTTGATGCAAGAACCTATGTGAAAAGGTGTGATGTCTGTCAGAGGGTGAGTCAACCAAATAAAAGAAATGATATGCCATTAGTTCCAATCATTTCAGCTAGAGCCTTTAGTAAATGGGGGTTGGATTTCATTGGACCCATACATCCTCCAGCAAAACTCTTGGTGCAGACCAATCACCAATTGAAGATTTGAAAGACAAAGGATGGAGATAAGATCAAGTCTTGAAGCAAAGAAGGTGGTTACATTCACAGGATGAATGATATAACAAAAGTATAAGTGATCTATGTCTTCACTAATGTACATATTTGCCTATAAATACTTTGGAAAAATGTCGCGGCAAGAGGGGAGACAATAGAAGAGTATGAGAATAGTGCATTTTTAAGTTGTAAGACTCATTAGAGTTCCTAGAAATGAAGAGAAGTCTCTCTCATAACTCAGTTGTAATTTTTCTGAGAAATAGAAGAAAATTTGCGCCCGAAATTTTCGTGTCTTCTCCTTCTGTGATAGATCTTCTATGGAATGCTTTTGTACAAGTCTAAGTCTAGAGTTGATCAACCTCTGTACAAAATTTCAGCTTCCAATTGTAATCAAGTTAAGAGAATTGTGTGTAGGAACATTCATATGTAAAGAATGTTCACAGTCTCCTGAAACAGGCGCAGATTTCGAGTTCAATGAAATGACTAGTGCTCAGTGCACAGTGTAAAGTTTTACACATATGATAGCTCAAAATCTAAGTTGAGAGATAAGCTATCTATAGCTAAAAGGATTTGATCAAACGGGTTCGACATTGAGAGAATTATAGCTAAGAAGTTACAGGTGTCAAAGTCGCTACTGCAGAGAAGGTGATTTACACATAGGTAAATTGTTTGTGTGATTTCTCAGAGTATACTGAATCATTTGCAGAGATTTAAGTTGGAGAAGGTGCGCAACCTTAAGGCAAAGCAACCTACAAAGTTTTATCAAAAACTTTACACAAATGATTAGTCAATCAAGGATTAATCTGCAGCAGACTTTTATGAGAAGTTGAATTTTTCAGAATAATCAATTTTCTGATAAGTTGATGAATGTTCTCTAAATATGGTGGAGTCTGAAGTTGTTCTTGATATAGAGGTGGTCTAAATTCAAGGTCAACTTGTTCTTTTGGAGATTAACACTCTCCATCAGTGGTATCAGAGCAGGAAGCATCAGAATCAAGGAAAGGGAGACTCCGACTACTGCAGAAATACAAACTTTACATCTTGAAGGATCAAAAGGACAAAGATTGAAGAAAGCTTGAAGGAAGACACATTGAAGTTGTCAAAAGGATCAGAAGAAGTAATATTCGAAGTCAAGGTACATTTATTCTTCATAAAGTTTAAAGATCTGTTAATACAGGTGAAGGAAGATGGGAGATTCTCTTCAGATAGAGAAATTGGATAGAGAAAACTATCCTGCATGGTCAATGAGGATGGAAGCTCATCTAATGAGCAAGGATTTGATAGCTTACATTACAGGAGAAGAAGAAAAGCCACAATTCAGAGATCCTAGTGTTCCAACTAGGGAAGAATTATCAGATTTGAAGAATTGGATGAAAAGAGATGCTCAAGCTAGGAGCATAATCTATATGGCAGTCAATGACTACTTGCTACCTCACATTAGAGGTCTTGAAAGTGCAAGTGAGATATGGAATGCTTTGGAGGAGCATTTCCAAAACACTACAAAGTCAAGGAAGGCATCCCTATGGGCAGAGTTTACCACTTTTAAGAAGAAGGCTTCACAATCAATATCTGATTATGTGACAAAAATGAAGGACATTGCAGATGCATGAGCAGTGGATGAAGACATTGAAGAAGATAAATTGGTAAGGCAAATTCTCACAGGACTAAGAGGTGATGAGAAGTGGAAGCCTTTTATTTTATCTACAGAACTTTCATTGGATCATTTCAATCCTGATTTGAATCAATTGTTAGGACATATGCTAACTTTTGAGAATGATGTAAAAAGGAGATGTTGACAAGAGTGCAGGTCATGCAATGTACTCTAAAGACAAGAAGAAAACTAACAAAGGAAAGCAACAAGCAAATGAAGAAGAAGGCACAACTAGTCAAGCCAACTTCCTAAGAGGAAGAGGAGGTGGCAAAGGTAGAGGAAGAGGCAGGAATAACAAAGATGGATCCAAAGCTTGCTGGATTTGTGGTAAGACAAATCATTTAGCTAATGATTGTTGGCATAATAATCAGAGTAATGGTGGATACAATCAAAACTATAATTCAAGAGGAAGAGGTGGCAGAATTCAAAGCGGTAATTTCAGAGGCAGAGGTAGTAGGGGTTATTTTGGAAGAAATGCAGGTAGGGGTTTCCAAAGTCAACAATATAACAATACCTACTACAATTATGCTTCAGATTAAAAGGAAGATTCAACATTGATAATGAATGCAACTTGTGAAAGGCAGAATGAAGATCAAAGAGTCTTCTACATTGACTCAGGGTGTAGCAATCACCTGAGTGGTAACATAGCCTTGAGGACTGATTTGGAGAATAAGGTATCTAATCATGTTGTTCAAACAGGTGACAACACAAAGCACAATGTGAAGTCAATTGGATCAGTGAAGGCTAAGGATGGAAGCACCTTATTGAGTAAGGTCTTGTATGTTCCTACAATTCCTAAGAATTTGATAAGTGTAGGACAAATTGTGGAAAAAGGTTATGAAGTGAGGTTCACTAATGAAGGAGTGTTTGTGGAAGACCCTAGCAATGGGTATAAACAAATTGTTTCAGGGAAGAAGGAAGGAAGATTGTTCACATTGAAGATTCAAGGTAATGTTGGTCATGCCTTGTTCACTTATGGAGGACATAAGATCTCTGAGTTAGATCTTTGGCACAAGAGGCTTGGACATTTCAATGAAAGAGGTATCAAAGATATGATTAACAATGGTTCAGTGCTTGGATTGCCTAATGTTGTAGGTCAACATATGACATACAGATGTGAGGCATGTCAATTAGGTAAGGCTCATAAGCAACCCTATTCCAAGCATGGTTTTATGTATTCAGAGAAACTTGAGTTGGTACACACAGATGTGTGGGAACCATCAAAGGATTTCAGTATCAATGGTTCAAGGTATTATGTGATTTATGTTGATGATGCTACCAGATGGACTACTATCCATGTGATCAAAGATAAGTCAGAAGTATTCAATACATTCAAACATTATCATGTGTATGCAGAGAGAATTACAGGACATAAATTGAAAAGACTAAGGTCAGATGGAGGGGGAGAGTATTTCTCTAATGAGTTCAGTGATTACTTGTGGAATGCAGGTATAAAAAGAGAGGTTACATGCAGGTACTCTCCTCAACAAAATGGTGTAGCAGAAAGGAGGAATAGGACTCTTGTTGAGTTTGCAAGGTCATGATGAAGGAGAAAAATTGCCCAAATTATTTGTGGGCCGAGGCTGTAAATAGAGCTACTTATTTGGTCAATAGGCTACCTTGTAAAGCCTTGCAGGGTATGACATCATATGAGGCATGGTGGGGTAAGAAACCTACACTAGACCATTGCAAAGTATTTGGATGCTTGGCCTATGCATATGTGCCATCACAATTAAGGCCCAAATTGGAACCTAAAGCTGAAAAATATGTGTTTATTGGTTATGATGATAAGCAGATGGGATATAGGTTGTGGAATCCATCCACAAAACATTTTCTTGTATCAAAAGATGTTACATTTGATGAGCAAGGTACTTGGTATGCAGGTACTATCAATATTAATACAGATGATGAAGAAATTGTGAGTCAAAGGAAAGGTAAATCAAAGGTTCAGATATTTGATGAGCAAGAGAATAATGAAGTGCAGGTTGAAGTGGAAGAGACACCAAGATTTGATCCTGAATGTGAAGAACCAGAAACCTCAAGAAGTGGAGAACTTAGGGGATCTACAAGGAAAAAATGGCAACCTACAAGGTATAACTATGATACTTCATTCTTGACTACTAAGGATTATGCTTACATGATTAAAGCAGATGAAGACCCTTCTACATATGAAGAGGCAAAAGGTAAAGAGATTTGGGAAAAAGCTATGCAAGAAGAATATGATGCATTGATGGAGAATCAAACATGGGATTTGGTTCCAAAGCCAAATAGCCAGAAGATCATTGGATGCAAATGGGTCTATAAGACAAAGAGATTTGCAGATGGAAGTGTGTCTAGGTACAAAGCTAGACTTGTTGTAAAAGGGTTTGCTCAGACATATGGTATTGACTATGATGAGACTTATAGTCCAGTGGCAAAGATGACAACCATCAGAACACTCATAGCAATTGCTGCATGCAAAGGTTGGAAATTGTGTCAATTAGATGTGAAGAATGCTTTTTTGAATGGTTATATTTCAGATGATGTTTTCATGGAGCAACCTCAAGGATTTAGAGATGGAAGATATCTAGATCATGTGTGTAAGCTTAAGAGAGCTTTATATGGCTTGAAGCAGGCCCCAAGGGCATGGAATTATAGACTTGTAAAGTTCTTGAAAGAACTTGGATTTCAAGTATCAAAAGCAGATAGTAGCTTGCTTGTCAAAGCAAGTGATGATGGGTTTATTTACATGTGCATATATGTTGATGATATTATTCTTACAGGTACAGATGAGAAAGGCATTCAAAGCCTAAAGAAGCAAATGGAGAAAGAGTTCAAAATCAGTGACTTGGGAGATTTGTCATACTTCTTGGGCATGGAGATTTCATACACTCAACATGGAGTGTATGTGACTCAAGAGGGGTACTTGAAGAACTTGTTAACCAAGTTTAAAATGAATGATTGCAGAGTAGCACCTACTCCAATGGAGGTGAATCACAAATTAAGCAGATTTGGAGGTGAAGAGTTCAAGGACATGAAGCAATATCAGAGTTTGGTTGGTAGTCTTATCTATGCTACATTAACTAGGCCTGATTTATCATATGCAGTTGGGGTGTTGTCTCAATTCATGCATTGTCCTAGGAAAGAGCATTGGATTGCAGGTCAAAGAGTGTTGAGGTACATTAAGGGTACACTCAAGGAAGGTTTGTATTATGGTTTTACATCAGATACAAATATCAAGATCTATAGTGATGCAGATTGGGCAGGTAATCCAGATGATAGAAGGTCAACCTATGGGTACATGTGTTATGTGGGAGATAAGTTGATATCTTGGTGCTCAAAGAAGCAACATACAGTTGCTTTGTCATTTACAGAAGTAGAGTACAAAGGCATGGTTGAAGCTGCAAAAGAAGTGATATGGCTTAAGACTCTCATGAAGAGTTTTGACACTATAGAGAGCATACCTATCATTTATGATGATAACATGAGTTCATTATATCTAGCTGCTAATCCTGTTTTTCATGCCAGGACTAAGTACATTGAGATACAGTATCACTTTCTAAGAGAGAAGGTGATGGATAAGGAGATTGAAGTTATACATACTTCAACAAAAGATCAGATAGCTGATATGCTTACAAAAAGTTTAGATGGACCTAAGTTACAGAAGTTCAAAGACATGGCATGTATAAAGAAAATAAGAGAAACCTCAATTGATGATTGAGGGGGAGCTGTTGGTGCAGACCAATCACCAGTTGAAGATTTGAAAGACAAAGGATGGAGATAAGATCAAGTCTTGAAGCAAAGAAGGTGGTTACATTCACAGGATGAATGATATGTATACATATGTACATTAGTGAAGACATAGATCACTTATACTTTTGACTAGTTATAAGCTTGTACATATTTGCCTATAAATACTTTGGAAAAATGTCGGGGCAAGAGGGGAGACAATAGAAGAGTATGAGAATAGTGCATTTTTAAGTTGTAAGACTCATTAGAGTTCATAGGAATGAAGAGAAGTCTCTCTCATAACTCAGTTGTAATTTTTCTGAGAAATAGAAGAAAATTTGCACCCAAACTTTTCGTGTCTTCTCCTTCTGTGATAGATCTTCTGTGGAATGCTTTTGTACAAGTCTAAGTCTAGAGTTGATCAACCTCTGTACAAAATTTCAGCTTCCAATTGTAATCAGGTTAAGAGAATTGTGTGTAGGAACATTCATATGTAAAGAATGTTCACAGTCTCCTGAAACAGGCGCAGATTTCGAGTTCAATGAAATGAGTAGTGCTCAGTGCACAGTGTAAAGTTTTACACATATGATAGCTCAAAATCTAAGTTGAGAGATAAGCTATCTATAGCTAAAAGGATTTGATCAAACGGGTTCGACATTGAGAGAATTATAGCTAAGAAGTTACAGGTGTCAAAGTCGCTACTGCAGAGAAGGTGATTTACACATAGGTAAATTGTTTGTGTGATTTCTCAGAGTATACTGAATCATTTGCAGAGATTTAAGTTGGAAAAGGTGTGCAACCTTAAGGCGAAGCAACCTACAAAGTTTTATCAAAAACTTTACACAAATGATTAGTCAATCAAGGATTAATCTGCAGCAGACTTTTCTGAGAAGTTGAATTTTTCACAATAATCAATTTTCTGATAAGTTGATGAATGTTCTCTAAATATGGTGGAGTCTGAAGTTGTTCTTGATATAGAGGTGGTCTAAATTCAAGGTCAACTTGTTCTTTTGGAGATTAACACTCTCCATAAAAAACAATCCCATGCTGAATACATCATAGTGGCTACAGACTACCTGACAAAGTGGGCTGAGGCCAAAGCCACAAGAAGGAATGATGCTCATACTACTGCCAGATTCCTATATGAAAATATTATCACCAGATTTGGACTTCCAGTTGAATTATTAAGTGATAGGGGGACCCATTTTGTAAACCAAATCATAGAAAACATCACTGAATATTTCTTGATCAGTCATAGAAAGTCAGCCCCATATCACCCACAAGCCAATGGGTTAGCAGAAAGTACTAATAAAGTACTTTGCACTGTATTATCAAAATTAGTAAACACAAACAGGAATGATTGGAATTTACAACTTAATCATGTCCTATGGGCTTATAGAGTGGCTTATAAAACTGCAATAGGAAATACACCATTCAATCTAGTATATGGACAAAATGCAGTTTTACCTATGGAATTTCTTATTCCAACATTAAAAGTAGGAAGTCACTACAATTGGACAGGACATGAACTATCAGAGAGAGTAATAGAATTGGAAAAATTGGGAGCGTCTAGACTCCAAGCCATTATGTGTGGACAAGAAGAGGCAAAAAGCTTATCATGATGTTCAGATAAAAGAAAAAGATCTACAGGAAGGAGATCTAGTTTTGGCTTACACAGTCAGAGAACATCAGAAAAAGTTCCAGAAAAAAGGACATGGACCGTATATTATACATCAGATAAGCAACAGTGGAGCCATTCAATTAGCTAACATAGACGGAGAAATCATGCCAAACTTCATAAGTGGATGTAGGGTTAAGAGGTATGATTGCCCATTAACTGTTGATGAATGGAGAAGGTTGCAACAAGCTCAAAACAGGAAAAGAGAAGAGGAAGACATTAGAAAAGAGGCTCAACAGGAAGCTATGGAAAGAATAAGAAAAATCAAAGAGCTTAGGGAAGTCTGTTTGTGTGAAACTCCTCTAAAACCAAAAGAACATGTGCCTGTGATAAAAATGGATTTTCAAAATGAAAGCATTAGGGTTTTGATAGATTCTAGAGCACAAGTAAATCTGATTAGTTCAGCTTTGGTAAGTAAATTTAACATAAAAAGAACTAAAAGTAGAACCTTAATCAAACCTTTGGAAGGTCAAATAGTACAGAGCATGTCTTCACTGTCTATTGAAGTTACGTTTAATGAAGAATATATGAAAATAGACTGTGAAGAATGGCCAGATCATTAGATGTGTGAAAAAGTGATTTTAGGTCAACCATGGCTCCAACAAGGTAAAGTGGATTTGGATTTTGAAAAAATGAAGCTTAAATTGAACATAAATGACAAAAGGTTGTTAATATTTTTATTGAGTAATGAAGAACAGGAAATTCAATCAGATGTTCATGATATACACTTGGAAGGATTCACTTTTGCATTTGAAGATACACAGACATTACCAATACAAATGTTAAATGATCAAGCTTCATATAACCAAAATCAGCAAAAGATTGGAAGAACAAAGAAGGGTGGAGAGATAGGAAGAAAGTGGCAATCATGGCATTGTCTAAAGCATCAAAACATCAGAACAAGAAGCACATGGAATCAAAGTCTACAGGAGGTCTGCTCATCAAAACAGAAATCGAGGACAAAATGGATATGGAGACCAAAAAATCCTACAAAAAGCTTATCCAAAGGGAATGGTGGTTTGTCTGAAATCAGAACAATTAAAGTCAGGAAGTATTGGGTCAAAAAATCAGAGTTGTTCCAATGGAAAAAAGATCACCCATATTTAATCTATATTTAGAAAATCATAACATGTTGAAAAATTATGACAAAAATATTGGACTTGATCCTCTTTTCTAAAAAAGAGAATTAGGAGGGGAAGAAAAGAAATAGAAAAAAATTATTATTATTAAAAAAAAAAAGAGAAAAAGAAAAAAAGAGAGAAAGAAAAGTTGAAAAAAAGTGTTTATTTTCCCTTCTTTTTTACAAAAATTATATAGCACAAAGCAAGATCTAGGTAGAAGAGTAGTAGAGTTCTATTTATTTTTTATTAATTAATTTTTTTTCTCTATCATTGATATATGTTTTGTTTTTCTCCAAAAGAGTTGTTAGGAAAAGGGACTGCACTAGACATCTTGCTACACCTGTAATGATCACTTTTTGAGTCTTTCCGAAGAAAGAGAATTTATTTTGGATTTTATTTTCATTCTTATGTCATGACATCTCAAAATAAATATTACTCTTTGATTTCTTGTGACTTATGTGGGTGGAGTTTTTCTTTGTGCATTTTATTTTTCTCAGAATGGTGAATGCAAAGGAGTTAGCAATTCATGACTTCAAGGCAGAATCAGTCACTCTATCAAAAGGTCATTGGTTCCTAGACACTGAAGCTGTGGAAGAACAGGTGGACCTAGAGTCAGATGAAGAGCCAGAAATTCTAGAAGCTGAGAAGGTGGTGAAGGAACTCAAGGAGACCTTAAGCATAATTAGTTAGCACATATTCACAGTGGGAGTAGGAGGATATAAATATACAATGTTGTGTCAGGAGTTCTACAGGTTCCAAAGAGTTGTTGTCAATATGAAAAGATGGAAGGCAGTAGGGTTGCACAAATTACTGGAAGAGCCCATCTTCTTCATTGATTTTGAAAGAGTGGCACAAGTAATGAGAAGTCTGCTGGAAATAGGAAAAGGGAATGATGCTTATTTCCGGTGCAAAGTCAAGAACAAGGATAATCAAGAGGTGGGTATCACTATCAAAGCAGAACATATCAGAGCAGCATTACAATTCTACCCTATGGGAACTAAGCTTGATCCCAGCTTTGTAAAGAAGAATAAGGAAACTTATACAAGGTATACAAAATTCACTGATTTCAAAGGAAGAGAGAATGAGGAATATGCCACAAGGATGTTCTTACAATATTTTTGCTTTCCAAAGCTACCAAGGTATACCATGCCACATAAGTCTGTTACACTGCTGATGTTCAACAACAAGGACATAACCAAACCCTTTGGAGTAATGGATGTGACACCATACATTCATGAACAGCTAAAAGAAGCAGCAAAACATTGGGAACAGAAGAAATTCATGAATGGAGCTCAGTTTTTAACCACGATCATTTATCATGTCCTAGGAATGGAAGATCAGTTGAAACTGGCTCCAGAAGCACAATATTTTAGAAATCTTATGTCAGGAATCAAGAGTCCTCCAAGGAAAATGGCTGTGAGGGAAATAGAAGGACAAACCCGTATGAGGGGAACATGAATGAAAAGAAAGGTAATATCTGAGGAAGTGATTCCTGTAAAGAAAAGGAGGTTGGACCCAAGAAAGGTTGAACTAGAGATGGATGAAGCTACAAAAGAAGAACATGAAGAGGCGCAGAAGCAGGTCCAATCCTCCAGTGATCCTCATCCACCACAAACAAGCAAAGAACAATTATATACTTATCTAACTCAAGGAAATAACAAAAGAGCAATGTATGAGGCACAATATCAGAAGATGCTGGAAGATTATTCATGCAAGGCTACAGATTGGGTTCAAGAGGAGGTAGAGCATTATGAAGCACTTCATGATCAGATGATGGCAGCTGAAACAGAAGAGGTGTTTGTTAGAAAGGAAGTTGAGTTGCTAGCTTACTTCAAAGAATTGCAAGGACCTCCAGAAACTAGAACCACTATTGTTGTAAAAAAAGAAGGTTCCAAAGAAACCAGTGCAAAAGAAGAAGTTGATCAAGAAGGGAAAGGGGAAATCAGTAGTGGAAACTATAATCACAAAAGAAATGGAGGAAGTGATAGTGGAAGAAACACAGAAGCAATCCATTGTGGTAGAAGCATCAAGACTGAAAGAACCAGAAATAGGAGGACCTTCACATTTTTCCTCTGATTCTGAAAGTAATATTGAGAGTTTTTTATTAAAGAGTTTGAATTTATCAATACCAAATACTCCTGATGTGATTACACAGGCCCCTCAGAAATAGAAAACACCCGAAGAGTTGAAGAAGAAGTCTCAGGAGAAGCAGATGCAGGAACAGGCAGTGAAACAGCTCAGTTCTGAAGATGAAAGAAGGTTGATGAAAGGAAAAGCAGTTATGAACAAGAAAGTGAAATAAGAGAAGAAGTCAGTTGTGGGCTAGTGCATACAAGAATAAAATCAGTATGGATAAAACCCTCACAAACCTACTTCAAATTAGATGAGAGCATAACAGAAATAGCAAAAAAAGCACAGATAAGCAGTCCAGCTATAAATCAAAAAGGTACAGATCAAGTTCAAATTCAGGAAGAGGAGGAAATAGTAGTGAAAAACAATATTCAAGAAGTCACAGGAGGAGTAGTGGAAAAGGAAATTATCCAAAGTATAAAAGATGTACTTCATGATTTGAGGAAATAACAAAAGAGCAATGTATGAGGCACAATATCAGAAGATGCTGGAAGATTATTCATGCAAGGCTACAGATTGGGTTCAAGAGGAGGTAGAGCATTATGAAGCACTTCATGATCAGATGATGGCAGCTGAAACAGAAGAGGTGTTTGTTAGAAAGGAAGTTGAGTTGCTAGCTTACTTCAAAGAATTGCAAGGACCTCCAGAAACTAGAACCACTATTGTTGTAAAAAAGAAGGTTCCAAAGAAACCAGTGCAAAAGAAGAAGTTGATCAAGAAGGGAAACGGGAAATCAGTAGTGGAAACTATAATCACAAAAGAAATGGAGGAAGTGATAGTGGAAGAAACACAGAAGCAATCCATTGTGGTAGAAGCATCAAGACTGAAAGAACCAGAAATAGGAGGACCTTCACATTTTTCCTCTGATTCTGAAAGTAATATTGAGAGTTTTTTATTAAAGAGTTTGAATTTATCAATACCAAATACTCCTAATGTGATTACACAGGCCCCTGAGAAATAGAAAACACCCGAAGAGTTGAAGAAGAAGTCTCAGGAGAAGCAGATGCAGGAACAGGCAGTGAAACAACTCAGTTCTGAAGATGAAAGAAGGTTGATGAAAGGAAAAGCAGTTATGAACAAGAAAGTGAAATAAGAGAAGAAGTCAGTTGTGGGCTGGTGCATACAGGAATAAAATCAGTATGGATAAAACCCTCACAAACCTACTTCAAATTAGATGAGAGCATAACAGAAATAGCCAAAAAAGCACAGATAAGCAGTCCAGCTATAAATCAAAAAGGTACAGATCAAGTTCAAATTCAGGAAGAGGAGGAAATAGTAGTGAAAAACAATATTCAAGAAGTCATAGGAGGAGTAGTGGAAAAGGAAATTATCCAAAGTATAAAAGATGTACTTCATGATTTGAGGAATAATGAAGAATTTACAACCAATGAAGATCAAGAACAAGAGGGAGCAATGGATCTCATGGACATTGATAAGCAGGAAGAAGAACACAAAGAACAAAAAAGTAATGATCAGGTCGAAATTTTTGAGGAGACTGAATCAGTTCTAGTCCAGGAAAAGGAAGGACAAGAAGAGCAAACAGATAAAGGTCAAGTAAACTCTGTTGAGGAAATTGAATATACTCTGGTTCAGGAAACCCTTATCCAGGAAAAGGAGGTACAAATAAAGGAAGGACACCTCTCTGAAGAGAAGCAACACTTGATGGAGAACAAAAAGGTACAGGGAATAAAGCTGACTTCAGATGTCTTAGAGCAGAAGAATCTGGGTGCTCAGATTTTGGAACATGAAGAAGACATGGCAGATCCAGAAACATTGGAGACTCATCCAAGCAATGAGGAACACCAGGCCAAGGATTTAGAATATGAAGAAGAAGAGGAAGAGGAGGATGAATGCAAAGAAGATAAACAAATAGAAGCCAAACAAATGGAAATGGAAGGGGGATTGGAAAGAATACCCAAGAATATAAGATCAGCTTGTCAGATTATTATGAATAACATTGAACAGTTCAGACCTTCAAGCAGGAACATGATCATTTCAAGAATGGTAGCAGAGTCTGAATTTGAGAAAGGCAGTATGATTATTAAAGAGCACAAAAGGGAGAAGGAACAAATGTCAAAACAACTGAGGAAGGTGCAAGAGAAAAATGAGGAATTTACAAACAGAATAATTGCTTTGGAAGAGTTAGAAGTACAGAAACAAAATAAGATTCAATATCTAGAAGAAAAGAGTGTAAAACTAACAGAGCAGAATAATAAACTGGAAATGGAGCTGAGAAAAGTTGAAGGAAGATATAGAACCTTGCAGACTTCTTATCAGATTTTGACCAAAGCAAATGAAGAAATCAACAAGTTATTATTGGAGGAAGGTCAGTTAAAGGAGGAAAGTCAGACAGCTCAGATGACAGAGGAAGAAAAGGAAGAATTACACAAAGAGATTAAGAGATTACAGATAGAATTGAAAGAAGCCAATGAACTAGAGAAGCAGGCAAGTATACATGCTGCTACATCAATGAGAGGATATAATAAGTTGCACATAGATATGGAAAAAGAAGAAGTGATTGGCAGACAAGGAGGGAAAAGGAAAAGAATGAATGGATAAAAGAAAGAGAGTTATGGGCAAAACAGAATGGAAGTCTGATGTTGACAATAGAGGAATTATAGAAAAAGCTGGATAAGCCACAAGTTCAAGAAGAAACACCTGTAGAGACCACATATACAGAAGAATATGAGGTAGAAAATAATGATGGAATACAATATGGCAGTGAACCAGCAAATAAAAGACCAGAGGGAGAATATTCAGAAGAATTTGTAAAAAGATTGCTGACAAATAGAGATTCCAGAATGGATTTTATCAGGAAAATGCATGATGAATATGAAGATCAAATTGTCACATTTGCATTGAATAAGGGGATTAATCCAGACCAACATCATTGGGCCGTAGATGGATTGGGTATACCATTGTGTATGATCATGGAGAGTATCAAGAACTATCAGTTGGCCAGAGTTGGGCTACCTCCAAATAAATATCTAGAGTATGAAGAGGATATCAATGTGACTAAAGAATTATTTGAAAGAGCCAATCCAAAGTGGAGGAACAAATGGTTGGATGCAAATAAAGAATGTAGGAAAATTTGGAAGGAGGCACCTCTTCACTTGAAAATTAATCCAGCTTACTGTCTAGTGGCAAGAAGAAGAGAATGGACAATTTTTTGGGAAAGATAGAGACAAGGTCAAATCCCACCTAAATGGTTGAATTTCCCAAAAATAGCCGGTCCAGAGGCAAGCACATGGCCTACAAAAAACTACATGGTGAATACAGTTGAGTCTATTATAGCTACATACAAAGATGTAAACGACCCTGCATGCATTCTACTTATCAGAATAATGAGATTAATTTTGGCCTGTATAGAAACATACACCGATATAGATATTAGAACATTAAATTACATTGGCTTCAATTCTCCAACAGATGCATTATTGTTTGATCTTAGCGAAACACCTGATAGAATCTGTTTAATGGCATATTACGGCAGAGTAATATTTTTGGGCAGTCATTACTTACAAATTTTTGAAGATGCATTTGATTACGGGTTTTTTGATGGATAGAATCTTATGTAATTTTTCTAGAATTTTTGGAAACTCCTAGATAGCATACTTTTAGAATAATAGAGGAAAGGAACAAAATTCAAGTGTGAAAAGGGACACTTGAAAATGTATATAAGATAATTTCCTCTATTATGAGGGGGTTGGTTAATCATTTGTTTACATGCTATCCAAGTGAATAGAGAAAGCGTTTCCTGCTGAAAATCGTGTTTTCTACTCTTTGTGTGGTTTCTTTGATTTGTGAGTTCAATTCTTGTGTATCCATGGAGATTTGTGAGCTTCTATTGTGTAATTCTGTTGAATGTGTATGAAGAGAGCTGAATATTGATGTGTTGAGTGATAAGTTGATGAAGAAAGGTGCTGGAGATGAAAATCGTCTATTTTCACAGAATCGCGATTGTCTCGTCTGTATGGTAGAGGTAATATTTTTGAGTTTTGACTTCATAATTATGTTCTGCTGATGAAATAGCATGTATTAGACACCAAGATTGTGGAAAATGGTGGAGATTTGCTAAAGATAATCCAAACCCTAGAAATTCCTCTTCATTTTCACCATTCTCAGAAATTCAGCCATTATTCTCTTATTTCTTGGATTCTATCATCTAAAAGGGGTTGTGGTCTCTTGAATACTTCCAGGATTGACAAAATAAAGATGTATTGTTAATTCTTTATGCTAAATGATTGGAGAGGACAACTCCAAAGATCAATAACAAACAGATACCCATGACTTCAGAGGCTAGGCCCTCTAAGCAAAAGCCATACACATACAATGACAACTATGCGGCCAAGATCAAGGAAGAGATAGATCGCTTGGTTGAAGTTGGATTTATCTATGAAATTGAGCATACTGAGTGGGTATTGTTGGTGCATTTTACCCAAGCCTACATGCTTGATATATTTGATATTATCCTCATTTGTAAGTCACATGAGTAGTCATGTGAACACCTCTTGTAAAAGAGTACATTTTATCTTTTGTAAATGGAAAAAGAAAAAAGGAAAAGGTTGGCTTACCTCATGCATGATGTAAAAGAAAACTCATGGCTCTAACTACTAAAATCACGAATTTTTGAGCTGAGGGAATATCTCCTAACTTTGGGGGTCACTTTTAGGTGGAGCCATTCGAATTCGAATTCAAAACTCCCTCCAAGAATAGCTATAAAAGGAGCAAGAAGGAAGAGGCGATTAACAAGCCTTGTACGTGACCACTTCATGTCATTTTGTAGAGATTGAAGAGCTTACTCCATAGCTCTATCATTCTACTCCCATTGTGCAAAGATTCATTGCCAATGTGGTTGTAATCATATGTGAATCTATACATTTATTATCATCTACTTCTCTGTTTTGTTCTCTGCTATACTCACTCAGAGCAGTACCTTCAGAAGGTCATATCTCGAGTTTTACGGAACCTTTTTCAGTGTTTTAAAGTGCGTTGGATAGCTCTTACGGTGTAGTTTGTACGTATAAAGTTTCACGGTCATTGGAATAATATTTTGGGAGATATATGCATTTTACTGATCACTGGTCTATCTCTGCAGAGCCCCGAGAATTATGGGAATGTTCCAGAAATTGATGAAACTTGTTCTCAGTGCTCATTCCATCATTTGAAGTGTTTATTTGCTATGTCCAAAAGGAATTTTTCTAATTCCTTCCAGGTTGAGAGCACTATTCATTTTTTCCAGCAGGTGTATGTTCAAAAAATAGCAAGTTTTGGGAGCTAGTCATTTCGCAACTAGTCTGTCTTGACTTAAACTTTTGGAATACATGTTCCAAAGTACTTGGCTGATATTTTGGTGGATTTAGGAAGATCAAAGGGTCTACTAATCAACTCTGAAGTCTCAGTTGGCTGGTGTGAAGCTGGTTGTAGCGGCACCTACTCATCTTTGGATTGCATCCACCATCTCTCTTCACAGGTATCCCCCATCGTAGTGGTGCCCAAGAAAAATGGAAAGTTGCGTGTATGCATTAACTGGAAGAAGGTCAACGCAGCCACAATTCGAGATAACTATCCGCTCCCTATCACAGAACATCTCTTAGAAAGAGTAGCAGGCAAGGAAGTGTACAGCTTCCTTGATGGATTTTCGGGCTACAATCAAGTAGCCATAGCTCCAGAAGATCTGCATAAGACGGCTTTTGCCACTGAATGGGGCATTTTTTCCTTTAGAGTAATGCCATTTGGGCTTATCAATGCACCGGCTACCTTCCAGAGACTAATGTGCCATGTATTTAAAGAGTTCCTGAGGAAGAACTTAGATGTCTATGTTGATGATCTTTGTGCTCATTCCAACATTAGGCAAACCCATATTCCTGAACTCAGACAAATCTTTGACAAATGTAGAGAATATCAAGTCTGCCTGAACCCAGAAAAGTGTGTTTTTATGGTCAGGCAAGGCAAGATTCTAGGACACATAGTGTCAAAGAATGGCATATCCACTGATGAAGAGAAAGTGAGAGCCATAGCCGAGTTACCTAGGCCAAAGAATGTCAAGGAAGTACGAGCTTTCATGGGGCATTGTGGTTACTACCGCCGGTTCATTCACATGTATGCTGTCATTGCAAAGCCCATGTACGGACTTCTGACTAACTTTGAGTGGACTGATGAATGTGAAAATTCCTTCAATGAGCTTAAATGACGATTATGTTCAGCCCCAATCTTGACTACAACAGATTGGAATAAACCATTTCATGTTCATGTGGATGCATCCAATTATGCTATTGGATGTGTACTCGCATGATGGAGAGTGTTAATCTCCAAAAGAACAAGTTGACCTTGAATTTAGACCACCTCTATATCAAGAACAACTTCAGACTCCACCATATTTAGAGAACATTCATCAACTTATCAGAAAATTGATTATTCTGAAAAATTCAACTTCTCAGAAAAGTCTGCTGCAGATTAATCCTTGATTGACTAATCATTTGTGTAAAGTTTTTGATAAAACTTTGTAGGTTGCTTCGCCTTAAGGTTGCGCACCTTCTGCAACTTAAATCTCTGCAAATGATTCACTATACTCTGAGAAATCACACAAACAATTTACCTATGTGTAAATCACCTTCTCTGCAGTAGCGACTTTGACACCTGTAACTTCTTAGCTATAATTCTCTCAATGTCGAACCCATTTGATCAAATCCTTTTAGCTATAGATAGCTTATCTCTCAACTTAGATTTTGAGCTATCATATGTGTAAAACTTTACACTGTGCACTGAGCACTACTCATTTCATTGAACTCGAAATCTGCGCCTGTTTCAGGAGACTGTGAACATTCTTTACATATGAATGTTCCTACACACAATTCTCTTAACCAGATTACAATTGGAAGCTGAAATTTTATACAGAGGTTGATCAACTCTAGACTTAGACTTGTACAAAAGCATTCCACAGAAGATCTATCACAGAAGGAGAAGACACGAAAATTTCGGGCGCAAATTTTCTTCTATTTCTCAGAAAAATTACAACTGAGTTATGAGAGAGACTTCTCTTCATTCCTATGAACTCTAATGAGTCTTACAACTTAAAAATGCACTATTCTCATACTCTCCTATTGTCTCCCCTCTTTCCCCGACATTTTTCGAAAGTATTTATAGGCAAATATGTACAAGCTTATAACTAGACAAAAGTATAAGTGATCTATGTCTTCACTAATGTACATATGTGTACATATCATTCATCCTGTGAATGTAACCACCTTTTTTGCTTCAAGAATTGATCTTATCTCCATCCTTTGTCTTTCAAATCTTCAATTGGTGATTGGTCTGCACCAACAGCTCCCCCTCAATCATCAATTGAGGTTTCTCTTATTTTCTTTATACCTGCCATGTCTTTGAACTTCTGTAACTTAGGTCCATCTAAACTTTTTGTAAGCATATCAGCTATCTGATCTTTTGTTGAAGTATGTATAACTTCAATCTCCTTATCCATCACCTTCTCTCTTAGAAAGTGATACTGTATCTCAATGTGTTTAGTCCTGGCATGAAAAACAGGATTAGCAACTAGATATAATGAACTCATGTTATCACCATAAATGATAGGTATGCTCTGTATAGTGTCAAAACTCTTCATGAGAGTCTTAAGCCATATCACTTCTTTTGCAGCTTCAACCATGCCTTTGTACTCTGCTTCTGTAGATGACAAAGCAACTGTATGTTGCTTCTTTGAGCACCAAGATATCAACTTATCTCCCACATAACACATGCACCCATAGGTTGACCTTCTATCATCTGGATTACCTGCCCAATCTGCATCACTATAGATCTTGATATTTGTATCTGATGTAAAACCATAATACAAACCTTCCTTGAGTGTACCCTTAATGTACCTCAACACTCTTTGACCTGCAATCCAATGCTCTTTCCTAGGACAATGCATGAATTGAGACAACACCCCAACTGCATATGATAAATCAGGCCTAGTTAATGTAGCATAGATAAGACTACCAACCAAACTCTGATATTGCTTCATGTCCTTGAACTCTTCACCTCCAAATCTGCTTAATTTGTGATTCACCTCCATTGGAGTAGGTGCTACTCTGCAATCATTCATTTTAAACTTGGTTAACAAGTTCTTCAAGTACCTCTCTTGAGTCACATACACTCCATGTTGAGTGTATGAAATCTCCATGCCCAAGAAGTATGACAAATCTCCCAAGTCACTGATTTTGAACTCTTTCTCCATTTGCTTCTTTAGGCTTTGAATGCCTTTCTCATCTGTACCTGTAAGAATAATATCATCAACATATATGCACATGTAAATAAACCCATCATCACTTGCTTTGACAAGCAAGCTACTATCTGCTTTTGATACTTGAAATCCAAGTTCTTTCAAGAACTTTACAAGTCTATAATTCCATGCCCTTGGGGCCTGCTTCAAGCCATATAAAGCTCTCTTAAGCTTACACACATGATCTGGATATCTTCCATCTCTAAATCCTTGAGGTTGCTCCATGAAAACAGCATCTGAAATATAACCATTCAAAAAAGCATTCTTCACATCTAATTGACACAATTTCCAACCTTTGCATGCAGCAATTGCTATGAGTGTTCTGATGGTTGTCATCTTCGCCACTGGACTATAAGTCTCATCATAGTCAATACCATATGTCTGAGCAAACCCTTTTACAACAAGTCTAGCTTTGTACCTAGACACACTTCCATCTGCAAATCTCTTTGTCTTATAGACCCATTTGCATCCAATGATCTTCTGGCTATTTGGCTTTGGAACCAAATCCCATGTTTGATTCTCCATCAATGCATCATATTCTTCTTGCATAGCTTTTTCCCAAATCTCTTTACCTTTTGCCTCTTCATATGTAGAAGGGTCTTCATCTGCTTTAATCATGTAAGCATAATCCTTAGTAGTCAAGAATGAAGTATCATAGCTATACCTTGTAGGTTGCCATTTGTTCCTTGTAGACCTCCTAAGTTCTCCACTTCTTGAGGTTTCTGGTTCTTCACATTCAGGATCAAATCTTGGTGTCTCTTCCACTTCAACCTGCACTTCATTATTCTCTTGCTCATCAAATATCTGAACCTTTTATTTACCTTTCCTTTGACTCACAATTTCTTCATCATCTGTATTAATATTGATAGTACCTGCATACCAAGTACCTTGCTCATCAAATGTAACATCTTTTGATACAAGAAAATGTTTTTTGGATGGATTCCACAACCTATATCCCATCTGCTTATCATCATAACCAATAAACACATATTTTTCAGCTTTAGGTTCCAATTTGTGCCTTAATTGTGATGGCACATATGCATAGGCCAAGCATCCAAATACTTTGCAATGGTCTAGTGTAGGTTTCTTACCCCACCATGCCTCATATGATGTCATACCCTACAAGGCTTTACAAGGTAGCCTATTGACCAAATAAGTAGCTGTATTTACAGCCTCAGCCCACAAATAATTTGGGCAATTTTTCTCCTTCATCATGGACCTTGCAAACTCAACAAGAGTCCTATTCCTCCTTTCTGCTACACCATTTTGTTGAGGAGAGTACCTGCAAGTAACCTCTCTTTTTATACCTGCATTCCACAAGTAATCACAGAACTCATTAGAGAAATACTCTCCCCCTCCATCTGACCTTAGTCTTTTCAATTTATGTCCTGTAATTCTCTCTGCATACACATGATAATGTTTGAATGTATTGAATACTTCTGACTTATCTTTGATCACATAGATAGTAATCCATCTGGTAGCATCATCAACATAAATCACATAATACCTTGAACCATTGATACTGAAATCCTTTGATGGTCCCCACACATCTGTGTGTACCAAGTCAAGTTTCTCTGAATACATAAAACCATGCTTGGAATAGGGTTGCTTATGAGCCTTACCTAATTGACATGCCTCACATCCGTATGTCATATGTTGACCTGCAACATTAGGCAATCCAAGCACTGAACCATTGTTAATCATATCTTTGATACCTCTTTCATTGAAATGTCCAAGCCTCTTGTGCCAAAGATCTAACTCAGAGATCTTATGTCCTCCATATGTGAACAAGGCATGACCAACATTACCTTGAATCTTCAATGTGAACAATCTTCCTTCCTTCTTCCCTGAAACAATTTGTTTATACCCATTGCTAGGGTCTTCCACAAACACTCCTTCATTAGTGAACCTCACTTCATAACCTTTTTCCACAATTTGTCCTACACTTATCAAATTCTTAGGAATTGTAGGAACATACAAGACCTTACTCAATAAGGTGCTTCCATCCTTAGCCTTCACTGATCCAATTGACTTCACATTGTGCTTTGTGTTGTCACCTGTTTGAACAACATGATTAGATACCTTATTCTCCAAATCAGTCATCAAGGCTATGTTACCACTCAGGTGATTGCTACACCCTGAGTCAATGTAGAAGACTCTTTGATCTTCATTCTGCCTTTCACAAGTTGCATTCATTATCAATGTTGAATCTTCCTTTTGATCTGAAGCATAATTGTAGTAGGTATTGTTATATTGTTGACTTTGGAAACCCCTACCTGCATTTCTTCCAAAATAACCCCTACTACCTCTGCCTCTGAAATTACCTCTTTGATTTCTGCCACCTCTTCCTCTTGAATTATAGTTTTGATTGTATCCACCATTACTCTGATTATTATGCCAACAATCATTAGCTAAATGATTTGTCTTACCACAAATCCAGCAAGCTTTGGATCCATCTTTGTTATTCCTACCTCTTCCTCTACCTTTGCCACCTCCTCTTCCTCTTAGGAAGTTGGCTTGACTAGTTGTGCCTTCTTCTTCATTTGCTTGTTGCTTTCCTTTGTTAGTTTTCTTCTTGTCTTTAGAGTACATTGCATGACATGCACTCTTGTCAACATCTCCTTTGATATCATTCTCAAAAGTTAGCATATGTCCTAACAATTGATTCAAATCAGGATTGAAATGATCCAATGAAAGTTCTGTAGATAAAATAAAAGGCTTCCACTTCTCATCACCTCTTAGTCCTGTGAGAATTTGCCTTACCAATTTATCTTCTTCAATGTCTTCATCCACTACTCCTAATGCATCTGCAATGTCCTTCATTTTTGTCACATAATCAGATATTGATTGTGAAGCCTTCTTCTTAAAAGTGGTAAACTCTGCCCATAGGGATGCCTTCCTTGACTTTGTAGTGTTTTGGAAATGCTCCTCCAAAGCATTCCATATCTCACTTGCACTTTCAAGACCTCTAATGTGAGGTAGCAAGTAGTCATTGACTGCCATATAGATTATGCTCCTAGCTTGAGCATCTCTTTTCATCCAATTCTTCAAATCTGATAATTCTTCCCTATTTGGAACACTAGGATCTCTGAATTGTGGCTTTTCTTCTTCTCCTGTAATGTAAGCTATCAAACCCTTGCTCATTAGATGAGCTTCCATCCTCATTGACCATGCAGGATAGTTTTCTCTATCCAATTTCTCTATCTGAAGAGAATCTCCCATCTTCCTTCACCTGTATTAACAGATCTTTAAACTTTATGAAGAATAAATGTACCTTGACTTCGAATATTACTTCTTCTGATCCTTTTGACAACTTCAATGTGTCTTCCTTCAAGCTTTCTTCAATCTTTGTCCTTTTGATCCTTCAAGATGTAAAGTTTGTATTTCTGTAGTAGTCGGAGTCTCCCTTTCCTTGATTCTGATGCTTCCTGCTCTGATACCACTGATGGAGAGTGTTAATCTCCAAAAGAACAAGTTGACCTTGAATTTAGACCACCTCTATATCAAGAACAACTTCAGACTCCACCATATTTAGAGAACATTCATCAACTTATCAGAAAATTGATTATTCTGAAAAATTCAACTTCTCAGAAAAGTCTGCTGCAGATTAATCCTTGATTGACTAATCATTTGTGTAAAGTTTTTGATAAAACTTTGTAGGTTGCTTTGCCTTAAGGTTCGCACCTTCTCCAACTTAAATCTCTGCAAATGATTCAGTATACTCTGAGAAATCACACAAACAATTTACCTATGTGTAAATCACCTTCTCTGCAGTAGCGACTTTGACACCTGTAACTTCTTAGCTATAATTCTCTCAATATCGAACCCGTTTGATCAAATCCTTTTAGCTATAGATAGCTTATCTCTCAACTTAGATTTTGAGCTATCATATGTGTAAAACTTTACACTATGCACTGAGCACTACTCATTTCATTGAACTCGAAATCTGCGCCTGTTTCAGGAGACTGTGAACATTTTTTACATATGAATGTTCCTACACACAATTCTCTTAACCTGATTACAATTGGAATCTGAAATTTTGTATAGAGGTTGATCAACTCTAGACTTAGAATTGTACAAAAGCATTCCACAGAAGATCTATCACAGAAGGAGAAGACACGAAAATTTCGGGCGCAAATTTTCTTCTATTTCTCAGAAAAATTACAACTGAGTTATGAGAGAGACTTCTCTTCATTCCTTTGAACTCTAATGAGTCTTACAACTTAAAAATGCACTATTCTCATACTCTCCTATTGTCTCCCCTCTTGCCCCGACATTTTTCCAAAGTATTTATAGGCAGATATGTACAAGCTTATAACTAGACAAAAGTATAAGTGATCTATGTCTTCACTAATGTACATATGTGTACATATCATTCATCTTGTGAATGTAACCACCTTCTTTGCTTCAAGACTTGATCTTATCTCCATCCTTTGTCTTTCAAATCTTCAATTGGTGATTGGTCTGCACCAACATCGCACAACCTACCGGTGAAGGTAACATGGATCTTCCAATTGCCTATGCTAGTAGACAATTGAATGCAGCTGAACGAAATTATACCACCATTGAGAGAGAGGGATTAGGCATGGTATATGCAGTTAAGAAATTTAGACACTATTTGCTTGCAAACAAGTTTAAATATTTTACTGATCACCAAGCATTGTTATATCTCGTGAACAAGCCATGCAATACAGGAAGATTAGTAAGATGGTTTCTCTTGCTAATGGAATATGATTTCGAGGTTGTAGTAAGGAAAGGGAAGACTCACTTGAGAGCAGATCATCTCTCCAGACTCACATCAGGAGAGGCCCCACAAGGAGTGTTAGATGACCTTCCCGATGCTTACTTGTTTAATTTGGAAGTGGTGCCGCAGTGGGCTAAGCCATTAGTGCCAGTATTGACATACGGGCCTAACCACCCAGTAATAAACACACAGGATAAAGAGGTAGTAAAAGCCCAAAAGTATCACATCATGGCAGGAAGTATGTACAAGCACACGGATCAAGGGATCTTGGCGTGTTGTGTGGAAGAGGATGAGTATGCTAAATGGTTGCAATTAGCACATGTAGGTGCATTAGAGCAACACTACTCAAAGCAACAAACCCTGCAGACACTAAGGAGACTCGGAGTGCATTGGCTGACGATGGAAGCTGATGTCCAAAAGTTGTGCAAGGAATGCCCAATCTGTTGCACTAAACCACCTGCGGAACATGCCACACTTTATCAAGTGTCCATAGTGCCAGATTGGAGTGAACCATTAGTGGCCTTTCTAAGGACAAAAATATTTCCTCCAGATATGACTTTGGCTAGGAAAAGAAGTTTAGAGCAAGAGGCCCTAGAGTACTCACTCGTTGGTGATAATCTGTACAAGCGAGGTAAAGATGGTTACCTAAGACTATGCATCCATGAGAGTGAATATCTCAAGATCTTGGAAACTGCTCACCAAGGTGTAGCAGGAGGACACTTTGGACCAGATCGGGTGATCAAGGCAATACTATTTGCAGGCTTTTGGTGGCCGACCCTTCACATGGATGCACATACCTATGTGAAATGGTGTGCTGTCTGTCAGCAAACTCAGTATCCTATACGCAAAGATGAGATGCCACTGAAACCTATGATGGGTGGACGTGCATTCTCTAAGTGGGGAATAGACTTTGTAGGTCCTATTAATCCCCCAGCCAAGGGTTCACATGCTGAATACATCATTGTTGTGACAGACTATCTAACCAAGTGGGTAGAAGTGAAAGCTACCACGAAGAACGATGCGCACAAACAACAACTAAGTTCTTATTTGAGAATGTGTTCACTAGATATGGGCTACCTATAGAGCTAGTTAGTGATAGAGGCACTCACTTTTAGAATGAAGTTATTGAAAATCTGCTCCGAGAATTCTTGGTAGTACATAAGAAGTTTGCCCCCTATCACCCTCAAGCTAATGGCCAGGCTGAGAGCACCAATAAGATCTTATGCAATGTACTGACGAAATTAGTGAACAATAAACGCTCTGATTGGGACAAACAGCTACACCATGCTGTTTGGGCATACCGAGTCGCCTACAAAACGGTACTCCAAGCCACCCCCTTTCAGATGGTATTTGGCCAAAATGCAGTGCTACCGTTGGACTTCTTAATACCTACATTGAAAGTGGCACAAAAGCATGAATGGACGGGTCATGAACTCTCCTCTAGACTTTTTGACCTTGAACGATTAGGAGAAACAAGATTAAGGGCGGCTGCAGGGATATATGCAGCTAAGAAATGTCAGAAGGCATATTTTGATGCCCACGTTAAGGATAAAGGTTTGAAGGCAGGTGACCTAGTACTAGTATATACTTTGAAACAACATGCGAGGAAACTAGAGAAGAGAGGCTATGGAGCCATGATCATTAATAGAATCTCAACAAGTGGAGCAGTGCAACTAGCCACATTAGAAGGCGATGTTCTCCTGAGCTACATAAGCGGATGCAGAATCAAGTTATATCAAGAACCTCTCACAGAGGAAATGCTAAGTCGACTCAATATTGCTAAGAAACGCAAAGAAGAAGAAAAGCGAATTCGAGAAGAAGCTCAAGCAGAAGCTTTAGAGCGCATACAGAGAATGAAATTAAGAAGACAAGGCAGAGAGCAACCTAGGCCAGATGCATATGCAGATCAAGGATATCATGTGGCTATGTGTGAAGTTTCATATGTCAGCTCTCATAGGATAATCGATCGACGTCCTTTTATAACCTTAGAGATAGGATGCATGGGCGAGGTGGAACTTCCCCTCTATATTCAAGATGAAGCAATGACAGTTAAAGTACTAGTGTGTCAAGATGAAGACCTCACTGAGCCTCTTGTCTTGGGTCAGGACTGGATCTATGATCATGCAGTCAACCTAAACCTAAGAAGTGGACTTCTTCAGGTATGGGTAAATCATAGTCAAATTATAGTTGAATTGGAAAATGAGGCACTCAAGGAACTAAGTAAGGCACGAACTCCTGGTCCTTCCAGGGGCGCACATGAAGTTGACAATGCTATTCTTGTCCAAAACTGTATGATGCAGAATGAGGATTGTCTCAACAACGGAGTCAAGGATAAGACGGCACTCCCTTCTTTCCCAAAGATGAGAGGGATGCAGCAACCAAAGGCAGATCAAATACAGGAGGAGCAGCACACAACCTATACTGGAGGCCAGAAACACGTGCGAAGCAGAATGTCTCAGCCGTCGAAACGAGTGTGGGTGCGGAAAGGCGAACACCCTGTTGCGACCATGCCAACCCCACGGCCAAAACCTCTTATCAGTAATCAGCAACACGATACTAATAAGAACTCTTTCATAAATTCTTCTCCGAAAGTAAAGTCTATTTGGGTACCCAAGAAGTCAATGAAGGCCAGCCCACAATCACGACAAATCTGGGTGCCTAAGGCTTGCTTGCAGGCTCAAATAGCTACACCAAGGCCACACCCGGTACAACACGTTTCACTCACTCAAACATCCGATGCCCATTCTTACACATCACGCACAAACACATATTCTTCCATGAGCACAAGTAGAATCACTCGTAAATGGGCCCCGAAGAAGCCTCATTTCCAAGCCGATACTCCTAACAAACTCTCCAGAGTCTCCACAAAGTCAAGATCAAAACCCATCCATTGCATTTGGCAACCTAAAACTTGTAATAAACCCCCGGACCCAAGTTGTAAATCCATGCCCACCTACTAACTACGTCACTCTCACACTACATCATTCCACCTAGCTCCTAGGTCTACCCAGCTCCTAACTACACACACAAGCACCGAGCACTTAATAACCTCCTAATCTCTCCCAAACCTCATGTTAATGTTGTAATGAGGACAAAAACGGTTCTATCTTGTCCTTTACAATGTTAACACATGTTTCTATATTCTCACAGAATCAGGAGACAAGAAGTAACATGGCAGATACGGCAGGAACTAGCTCCCAGGCAGGCACCAGCCCCCAAGTCGTGGACATTGAAAGTCTTCCAGTTGAGGAGGAACTGAAGGAACCCCTAGTGGCATTGAGGGCATTACACGCCATACCGGTTCAGAATCCTCCACAGGGGCACACAGTGCCGGTCAGCAAAAACTCACATTGGTTCAATGATGTGGCAGGACCCCTGGGTGAAGGCACTTACATGTGGGAGGCCGAGATAGAATTCAATGGGCGCTGGGGCAGATATCACTTTTTCACCAGGGAATTTGAGAAACTGCAGAATAATGAAGGACTGAAACCTATATGGAAGAAGGCGGGACTCTACGATTACTTCAAATTCCAATCACCAAAGCCCAATTTTCTAAGGTGCTCTTATTTGATTAGCACCCTCACTCCGAGCAAAGACAAAAAGGGATACAGCTCCTTTGTCCTCCCATCTCTCACAAGGGGCAATGAATTGAAGCGTTTCAGGTTGACTATCAATTTGGTAAGGGAAGCTCTAGACCTGAAAGGTATGCACATTCCTACAGAGAAAGAGACTATGGTCCCCGACAATATGAAGAACGGGAATCTGACGAAATTAAAGGACATGGTGGCAATAACACCTACAATTGCCATTCACTTGCAAATGGTCATGCAACATTTTGCATTTCCCACTCAAGAGAGGTTCACAATGCCACCTAAGAAGATATGGTTTAGTCTATACTTGGCTAATGCCTTTGATTTGACAATCAACATGCCCCACTGGATTATCGACCAAATCCACTTTGCTCATCAAAGGTGGTATAAGAAACAAAAGTTTGTACTCTATGGATGTTGTGCCCTCACCAGGATTGTGTATAGATGTCTGGCGTATGATGTGCCAGTGCATAGGGCACTCATTTGGACCAGGGTACAGGAGTTTCAACGCATATTATCCACCGTAGGGCCACCCTCCAAGAAAATGAGAGGCGCCGTTCAGATGCCCTGTTCACAAGCCCGCGGTGCGACACTGAAACCAGAGACAACACCACGACTCTTGAGGCGGGTACAACCCTTTACTATCAGATTACCAAGACACAGCACTGAGGGACCAAATCTAGTGTTTCCACCTGTACCAACCGACCTAGAGTTCCCTCACGGATTCACTTTAGAAGACCTAACTGATGAGGAGGTAGCCAGAATCATCGAGGCTGTTAACACGGCAGTCAAGGCAGAGCAAGCTAGTGGACAACAAACTGCTATAGACCAACCTCACCCCAGACAACCAGAGGTCGTTGAAGTGGAGGATGAAGAAGAAGAAGAACAAGAGGAGGAACATGATGGACAATCCGAGGAAGAAGAGCAGGAATATGATCAGGAAGCTCTGCAGGTACTTGAAGGTGCTCCAGCTTACACAAAGGCATTGAAAAAGCTCTATGATATCATGAACAGAGTTCAAGAGCAACATAGACTGTCCCTAGCAGCAGGCAAAGCCCTCATGAATCAAATCCTTGAGGAGGAAGGCGTAGACGAGCAATACCGCGCCACTCTTGACATGATATCTGATGCTTTAGGAGTACCTGAGACGGTTCATACCGCCCTTGCACAATCACGAAGAACGGAGCGACAATACGGCAGACGCCCCCCTCGATCAGGAAAGCAGATGAATGTATTAGTATCAGAACCACAAGGCACATCCACAACCACGGGCACTGCACACACCGTTCAAGATACTGAGGAAACCCATATATCAAGTGCACCTCCGTCACCCCCTTTGCCACCCCTGCCTCCAACTCCACCACATTCACCTCCCACTACCAGTGTAACCACTACTGTCACTGCCTCCAAGTCCACTACCCATACCGAAGCACAGAGCGTCAGTCAACCCACACAACCCACACACCCCATCTCCACCTCTCTTGTCTATACGGCCACTGAAACAGTAATTCTAAGTGCAGCCACAGAAAATCTCATTCCCCCGATCACACTTCCGGACAGTTCGTATTCACAATTGCACACACCACTGTACACTTTCACCACTATCACCGCACCCACAATTCCAATATTCACAATCACTCCCACTACTGCATCCACTGTTGATTTTATGGACATATCACCCACCTCCGCACCTCTCCCTCCCCCCATACACCCACCATCTCCCATTCCCCCACCTCCCACTTCACCATTTTCCAGCACCGCATCCACACTTCCATTCCCCTTCCCCTTTCCCTTCCCTTCTGCATTCAACACCCTTCCCGCATCCACCCCTATTAATAATGTATTTAATAATATGTATTAGTGTATGTCGCAACTACAACAGCACTACCAGCATCTTGATAACCAACATACGCAACTCTTTCAAAGCCATGAAGAACTTCAAGTACGATTCATTGATCTCGAAAGGGAAAAGCGGCTACTACAACAACAGTATGCCACTTTACAGGAACAACATGAACAGCTAGTAGCCAATCCACCCCAATCAGATGCAGAAGAAAGGCAACATATGGATGATTTGCTACACTCCCAGATAACGGAGATCACTGCCGCAGACGACACATCGGAAGAAGTCACAAAACTCAGAGCAGAACTCGAAGAAGTACGCAGTAAAGTCATGCAATACGAGCGTCAACCCTCTCCCCTTGTAGAGCCCAAGCCTGAGGACTTAGTGCCAATTGAAATCAAGGAAACGTTCGAAGATCCATATGTTCCCATGCCTGCACCAGGGGGCAAGCAAACAGAAGAGGGCATGGACACCATCGAGATAGAGGCTCCTGAATGGATGCAGAGGTTAGAGAAAGTGGCCACAACCCATGATGATAGAGTGGCAGTTCAGATAGCGTCAATGTCACGTTTGGAAGAGGTAGTTATAAAATCGGAGTACTTTCGAAACCTCTCCCATCATAGGTGGATCGGTACATCCGACGATTTATATGTTCCTTTCTGTGTCTTAATGGCGGACTACAATGCCGAAATCAAGCACCACACCTCAAAAGAACCAACCTCGGCTACACAGTTTGCACCGGACGACATCCCAACAAGTGCCAAGCAGGGCAATATACATCAACCGACGTGGAGGATTCGTCTACTGGAAACCTACTCAGAGATGGTAAGAACATGGAATAACATGCCTTTGTACATCAAATACAACCCATGCTACTGCCCTGTATTTCGAAGAAGGTCGTGGCCGGAATACACAAAAACTGTGCTGACAACCAAAGGATGCGAGAAATGGCTCAATTATGTCTACTTAGCACCACCTAAAGGCCCACCTACCATAGGATATATGATTTCAACGATTCGGCACTAGGGGGTCCGGTTAAAAAATGTACCAGATGTCATGGCCCAAATGTGCCTTAAAATTTTTGAACTCATGTTGGTCACCTTCAAGACTTTCAAGAATGTCAAGGAACCTCATCTGTCAGCTCTTGGATTTAATGAAGGTAATCAGGACCTTGTTTACGACATGAGCGCAACACCATCTATTAATGTTGTATATGCATGGCACGCACGTATCAAGTATCTACCAGCCTGCTTCAACAGACGTTTGAAGAAATGTTTGTCACAGGATTCTTGGAATATCATTCAGAGATATTCATTCCCAGACCATCACATTTATTGCAGTTGTTTGCAGTGGAACAAGCTCTCCATTCAAAAAAATTACGTATACCACATCCAGAGGTTCCCGGGCCGGTAGATTGGGATGCTCTACTCATGGACTTGGCCAAAGGGTTACGGATTGCAAAACATCACTTAGCACAAGATGTTGTTGAGTACTACATCCAATGACCCACCCAACAAGGGTCTGTCAGGGACAACAGACGCGAGAGAGGGGGGGCTGTTGGAACTGAAGGACTCACAAGGCAAGGAAGCTTATGAAGGGAGTCAGAGAGAAGAGAAAGTACAAGCAGACAGAGCAGTGAACGATGATGTGGCAAGTAGGCCAATATTTTTTTCAGGACACTAACGCATATAAAAGAGGTGGACACACAAGGAGAAGGAGCAAGTAGGGAGCTCCAGGAAATGTATGTCAAAATGTTAATAGAAACCCCTACAAAAATAGTGATTTTCATCACTAAAAACCATTGTAAATACCATTTCATATTTTTGTAGCTCCATTTTGTGCAAGCCAAGGAGTCCTTGAGCTTGACGAGCTTTAGAAGTACCTACCTGTCAGTTTTCACATTTTTTAGACTTCGTTTGAACCTCCAAATAGGGTAGAGAACCTAATTTTTAACTAGGCCGGACACTAGGTCTGGACACGGCCAAAACCTAGTCAAAAACTATAAATAGAGCTAGAGAGCTCATTTTTGAGGTTAGCTTGTAATTGATCTAAACTTGTATGAGCTTTCTGAAAGTAATCTAAAGAACTCCATTGCTTCTCACTCTTTGTCTTGCCTTGTGTGCGCGTGTGTGTATGTGTGTGCATGTTAGTGTGCTTCGCACTCACACACTTGTGCCTTCACTTGCTCGAGGTCATCATACCATCCTCACGTCTTCCCGGATTGACATTAAAGGAGGTGCTACTCATCACTGAGCTACAAGGTAACATAGATCTCCCCATTGCTTATGCGAGCAGACAGTTGAACGCAACAAAAAGAAATTACACCACTACGGAACGAGAAGGATTAGGAATGATCTATGCGGTGAAGAAATTCAGACATTATTTGTTGGCAAATAAGTTCAAGTTCTTTACAGATCATCAAGCATTATTGTACTTAGTCAATAAGCCTTGTAACACAAGACGATTGATACGTTGGTCTCTATTACTCAATGAGTATGACTTTGAAGTAGTAGTCAGGAAAGGAAAGACACATCTTAGAGCTGACCACCTTTCAAGATTAACCTTAGGAGAAGCTCCTCAAGGAGTAGCGGATGAATTACCAGATGCATATTTGTTTAACCTTGAGATAGGACCAGAATGGGCTAAGCTGATAGTCCCTATTCTCACATATGGACCCAAGGATCCTAGGATAAGGATCAATGAAGGAGAGATTACCAAGTCTCAGAGATATCAAATCATAGTAGGAAGTATATATAAATAGGATAATGAAAAGATTCTTGTCTGTTGAGTAGATGATTCAGGTCATGCAAATTGGTTGCAATTAGCACATGTAGGTGCATTAAAGCAACATCATTCGAAATATCGTACATTGGAGAGGCTGCATAGACTAGGAGTATATTGGCCTTCTATGGAAGCAGATGTCTACAAGTTGTATAAAGAATGCCCTGTTTGTTGTGAAAAACCACGAGTAGAACATGCTACATTATATCATGTGTCTCTCACACCGGACTGGCGTGAACCTTTAGTGACATACTTGAGGACGAAAACATTCCCTAAAGGAATGTCTTTAGCACGACAACGAAGTCTAGAGCAGGAAGCTCAAGACTATTCACTTATTGGTGATAATCTATACAAAAGAGGACAAGACGGATACCTAAGACAGTGTGTTCATGAAAGTGATTATTTGAGCGTACTAGAGATTGCACACCAAGGTGTTGCAGGAGGTCATTTTGGACCTGATAGAGTAATCAAAGCCATCCTCTTTGCAGGATTATGGTGGCCCACTCTTCACATGGATGAACATATCTATGTAAAAAGATGTGATGTGTGCCAAAGAACTCATTTTCCAACTCGCAGAGATGAAATGCCATTGAAACCCATGATGGGAGGACATGCATTTTCTAAGTGGGGTATAGACTTTGTAGGACCCATTAATCCCCTTGCAAAAGGTATACATGCTGAATACATTATTGTTGCAACAGATTATCTTACCAAATGGGTAGAGGCCAAGGCCACAAAAAAGAATGATGCACACATGACTGCAAAATTCTTATTTGAAAATGTCTTTACAAGATATGGATTGCCTATAGAGTTAGTGAGCGATCGAGGAACTCACTTTCTAAACCAAGTCATTGAATATTTGTTACAGGATTTTATGGTGATTCACAAGAAATCCGCACCATATCATCCTCACGCCAATGGTCAGGCTGAAAGCACTAACAAGATCCTTTGTAACATACTGAAGAAACTTGTGAACAACAAACGTTCAGATTGGGACAAAGAGTTACGCCACGCTGTTTGGGCATATCGAGTGGCCTACAAGACCGTACTCAATGCAACTCCCTTTTAGATGGTTTTTGGTCAGAATGTTGTGCTTCCTCTGGACTTCTTGATACCGACCCTTAAGGTTGCACAAGAACATTAGTGGACCAGCCATGAATTATCATCAAGGATAATGGACTTGGAACGATTAGGAGAAACCAGGCTGAAAGCAGCAACAGGAATATATGCAGCGAAGAAGCGATAGAAAGCATATTTTGATGCGCATGTGAAAGATAAAGGCTTAAAAGAAGGAGATTTAGTCCTAGTATATATGATGAAACAACATGCACGGAAGTTAGAAAAGCGAGGTTATGGATCTATGATCATTAACAGACTCTCGACAAGTGGAGCATTACAATTAGCCACCCTTGAAGGAGACATAATGCCTAATTACATTAGTGGCTGTAGAGTCAAGCTATATCAGGAACCTCTTACTGAGGATATGCTTAGACGACTCACATTGGCAGAGAAGCGTAAGGAGGAAGAAAGTAGGATACGTGCGGAAGCTCAGGCAGAAGCTATAGAATGCATTAAGCGCATGAAGTTAAGAAGACAAGGACAGGGGAGAGAACATTATAACCATCTCGAAACAACACCCAGATACCTCATGGACATGTGTCAAGTAAAATTAGCCACTCATCCTAGCATAGTGGATAGGTGTTAGAAGAAGCATTTTTTGAAAGGAATTATTTGTAAAATGTCAAAAAATTTTAGAGATATTTATGCAAATGATGTAAAAATGAGGAAGAGTCTTCCTCATATAAATTAGAATCACATATATTTTTTCTAGAATTTTTGGAAGCTCTTTGATAGCATATTTTTAGATTAGAAGGGAAAAGAACCAAAATTCAAGTGTGAAAAGGGACACTTGAAAATGTATAAAAGATAATTTCCTCTATTTTGAGAGGGTTGGTTGTATTATTTTTGCTATCCAAGTAATGTGAAGAGATCTCCTGCAAGAAATTGTGTTTTCTACTTCCATGTGATTTTCTTTGATTTGTTCAGTCTATTCTATGTGTGATCCATGGAATTTGCAAGCTTCTATTGTGTATTTCTGATTAATGTGTATGGAGAGAGGATTCTTAGAGTATTGAGTGAGATAATGCTGAAGAATAGAGCTGGAGATGGAAATTATCAAATTTCACAGAATCGTGATTGTCTCCTCTAAAGGTTAGAGGTATCATTTTTGAGATTTAACTCCAGAATTGTGATCTGCTGAAAAGATAACACACTTTAGGGACCAAGATTATTGAAAATGATGTAGTGTAGATCAAGATAATCAAAACCCTAGAAATTTCTCTTCATCTTTATCATTTCTCATAAAAACAGTCATTTTCCTCTTATTCTTGGATTCCATCAAATTAGAAGGGGTTGTGGTCTTTGTATACTTCCCGGATTGACAAATGTAAGATGTATTGTTGATCCTTTATGCTAAAATGATTGGAGAGGACAACTCCAAAGGGTAACAATAAACAATAGGAGACCATTCATTACAGTCAGGCTAGAGCACGACAACCCTTGCCAAGAGCTCAGGGCATTAATTGACTTAGGAGCTGTGACTAGTGCGATTAGATGGTCCCACTATAAGGACTCAGGAATAGAAATGTGGCCAATTGAGGCATACCTCATAGGTCTAGGAGGCATGGAAACCCCTTGCATGGGTGAGGTGGACCTTTCTATCCTCATAAACAAAGTGACCATGACAGCGAGGCTACTAGTGTGCCATGATGAGGACTTGATAGAACCCCTAATCCTTGGGCCAAGATTGGCTATAGGATCACCCAATGGACCTAAGTCTTAGACAAGGCTCCTTGCAGATTAGAACCTTAGATCAGCAGCGAGTGATACCTCTTGACTTCCCTAACAACCCTCCACCTGTGGTATGTAACCCTAGACCCTATGAAACGCTTGCGACGGAGGACCGAAAGATTTTTGGTCAGATCCCTCGGCTAAGCACGCTCCTTCCAAAGTCAACCCATGAGAGCTTGGTGATGGATCATTGCCAGATAGTAGATTGTCAGGAGACTTTCCCTTGGTCTTCCTGCAAACTAGAAGGGGTCACCACTGATGGAGAGTGTTAATCTCCAAAAGAACAAGTTAACCTTGAATTTAGATCACCTCTATATCAAGATCAACTTTAGACTCCACCTAATTTAGAAAATTTTCACCAAATTATCAGAAAATTGATTATTCTGAAAATTTCAGTTTCTTCAGAAAAGTCTGCTGCAGATTAGTCACTCATTGACTAATCAATCCTGTAAAGTTTTTGATAAAACTTTGCACAACACTTCGCCTTAAGGTTGCGCAACTTTGCCAAGTTAAATCTCTCAAAAAGATTAAGTACACACTGAGAAATATGTGAAACACTTTACCTATGTCTGAAAGTGCTTCTCTGCAATGGCGACTTTGACACCTGCAACTTCTTAGCACTGGTTCTCCCAAAGTAAATCCCGTTTGATCAAGATCTTTTAGCCATAGATAGCTTACCTTCCAACTTAGATTTTAAGCCCTCATTTGTGTAAAACTTTACACTGTAGACTGAGCAATGATCATTTCATTGAAGATGAAATGTGCGCCAGATTTCTCGACTGTTAGAACATTCTTACATATGAATGTTCCTAATCAAAATTCTCACAGCCTGATTACAATTAACCTCTCAAATTCTAGCCATAGATGGATTAGCTATGGACTTAGACACATGCAAAAGGATTTCTCAAAAGATTAAACACAGAGGGAGCAGACAGCAAAATATCGGGCGCAAAATTTTTCGATTTCTCAGAAAATTTACATCTAAGTGAGGATGGACAATTCACTCACTCTTCATGTGTCTAATGACACTAATTTCTCTCTTCCTATTCTCAAATCTCTTCTGCTCTACTTGCCCGACATTTTCAAACATATTTATAGATGAATATATACAAGTGTATGACTTAAACAAGGGTATAAGTCAGCTAATGTACATATGTGTACATATCTTTGAGTTTTCTGAAAATGTCCTTCCTTCAACCATCTGACTTTGTTTCCTTCTTGACTCCTTGACTTCATTTCTCCATAATCCTTCAATTGATGATTGTCATGCACCAACAGCTCCCCCTCAATCATTAATTGAGGTTCTTTTCTTTCTTCTTTACTCCAGCCATATCCTTGAATCTTTGTAGTTTTGGTCCATCTAGACTTTTAGTCATCATATCTGCAACTTGATCTTTTGTGGGAGTGTGTATGACTTCAATCTCTTTCTCAATGACCTTCTCTCTCAGAAAATGATACTGTATTTCAATATGCTTAGTTCTAGCATGAAATACAGGATTAGCTGCCAAGTATAATGAACTCATATTGTCTCCACAAATAATAGGAGTACTCTGAATCACATCAAAAACTTTCAAAAGTGTCTTTAGCCATATTACCTCTTTTGCAGCTTCCACCATACCTTTATATTCTGCTTCTGTAGATGACAAAGCAACTGTATGTTGCTTCTTGGAACACCATGAAATCAATTTGTCTCCTACATAACACAAGTATCCATGTGTTGATCTTCTATCATCCACATTACCTGCCCAATCTGCATCACTATATATCTTGATTCTTGTATCTGAAGTAAACCCATAGTACAACCCTTCTCTGAGTGTACCCTTGATGTACCTAAGTACTCTTTGTCCTGCAATCCAATGTTCCTTTCTAGGACAATGCATGAATTGTGAAAGCACACCAACTGCATATGACAAGTCAGGCCTTGTCAATGTAGCATAAATCAAGCTACCAACCAAACTTTGATAGAGTTTCATATCTCTGAACTCTTCTCCTCCAAACCTAGACAATTTATGGTTCACTTCCAAAGGTGTAGGTGCAACCCTGCAATCTTCCATTTTAAATTTGGTTAACAAATTTTTAAGATACCTTTCTTGGGTCACATATACTCCATGTTGAGTATAAGAGATCTCCATTCCCAAGAAGAATGATAGGTTCCCCAAATCACTGATTTTGAACTCTTTCTCCATCTGCTTCTTGATCATTTGTATCCCCTTATCATCTGTTCCTGTAAGTATTATGTCATCAACATAAATACACACATAAATGAATCCATTTTCACTTGCTTTGACTAGCAAGCTACTATCTGCCTTTGATGCTTGAAATCCAAGATCATTCAAAAATTTTACAAGCCTATAATTCCAAGCCCTTGGGGCTTGCTTCAACCCATACAAAGCTCTCTTGAGCTTACACACATAATTTGGACTCACTTGATCTTTGAATCCATCTGGTTGCTCCATGTAGACTTCATCTGAAATGTAACCATTCAAGAAAGCATTTTTAACATCTAATTGAGACAACTTCCAACCTTTACAAGCAGCAATTGCAATGAGTGTCCTGATGGTTGTCATCTTTGCCACAGGACTATAAGTCTCATCATAGTCCACTCCATATGTCTGTGCATACCCTTTCACAACAAGTCTAGCTTTGTACCTAGACACACTTCCATCTGCAAATCTTTTAGTCTTGTAAACCCACTTACATCCAATGATCTTCTGACTATTAGGTTTAGGAACCAAATCCCATGTTTGATTCTCTATCAATGCATCATACTCTTCTTGCATAGCATCTTCCCAATTCTTCTTCCCTTTGGCTTCTTCATATGTAGAAGGGTCTTCATCTGCTTTTACCAAATAAGCATAATCTTTAGTAGTCAAGAATGAAGTGTCATAGCTATACCTTGTAGGTTGCCATTTGTGCCTAGATGATCTCCTAACTTCTGCACTTCTTGAGGTCTCTGGTTCATCACATTCTGGATCAAACCTTGGCCTCTCTTCAACTTCAATCTGCACTTCATTACTCTCACTTTCATCAAGTAATTGAACCTTTGCTTTACCTTTTCTTTGTTCCACTACTTCTTCATCATCTGCATGTACATTATATTTACCTGCATACCAAGTACCTTGCTCATCAAATGTAACATCCTTGGATACAATAAATTGCTTTGTGGATGGACTCCACAACCTGTATCCCATTTGCTTATCATCATAACCAATGAATACATACTTCTCTGCCTTAGGCTCCAACTTATGCCTTAATTGAGATGGCACATATGCATATGCCAAGCATCCAAATATTCTGCAATCATCCAAGGTAGGTTTCTTACCCCACCAAGCTTCATATGGTGTCATACCCTGCAAAGCTTTACAAGGCAATCTATTAACCAAATATGTAGCTGTATTAACAGCCTCAGCCCACAAATAATTTGGGCAATTCTTCTCTTTCATCATGGACCTTGCAAACTCAACAAGAGTCCTATTTCTTCTTTCTGCTACCCCATTTTGTTGAGGAGAGTACCTGCAAGTAACTTCTCTCTTTATACCTGCATTCCACAAATAATCATTGAACTCATTTGAAAAATACTCTCCCCCTCCATCTGACCTTAGTCTCTTCAATTTTTGACCTGTAATCCTTTCTGCATATGCATGATAGTGTTTAAATGTATTAAACACTTCTGACTTTTCCTTAATCACATAAATTGTGATCCACTTCGTAGCATCATCAACATATATGACATAATATCTTGAACCATTTATACTAAAGTCCTTTGAAGGACCCCACACATCTGTATGCACCAATTCAAGTCTTTCTGAATACATAAATCCATGCTTGGAATAGGATTGCTTATGAGCCTTACCTAATTGACATGCCTCACATCTGTATGTCATGTGTTGACCTGCAATGTTAGGCATTCCAAGCACTGAATCATTGTTAATCATTTCTTTGATACCTCTTTCATTAAAGTGTCCAAGTCTTTTGTGCCAAAGATCCAATTCTGACACCTTCTGCTCTCCATATGTGAACATAGCATGTCCAACATTTCCTTGTACCTTCAATGTGAAAAGCCTTCCTTCTTTCTTTCCTGCAATAACTTGTTTATACCCTTGACTAGGGTCTTCCACATAAACTCCATCATTTGTGAACCTTACCTCATATCCTTTTTCCACAATTTGACCTACACTGATCAAATTCTTTGGAATTGTGGGAACATAGAGTACCTTACTCAGAAGAGTGCTCCCATCCTTAGCTTTGACTGAACCAATTGACTTTACCTTATGCTTTGTATTATCACCTGTCTGCACTGTATGATTAATTGCATTATGATCTAGGTCAGTCATCAAAGCAATATTTCCACTTAAATGATTACTACATCCTGAATCAATATAGAACACTCTCATGTCCTCATGTGAGGTTTCACATGTATTCATAATGAGAGTTGAATCCTCCTTTTGATCTGATGCATAATTGTAGTAGGTGTTATTATAGGATTGACTTTGGAAGTTTCTTCCACCACCTCTTCCAAAAGAATTCCTACCACCTCTACCTCTGAAATTTCCTCTCTGAAATCTACCTCCTCTTGCTCTTTGATTAAAGTTCTGATAATTACCATTGTTTTGATTATTGTGCCAACAATCATGAGATAGATGATTGGTCTTACCACATATCCAACAAGCTCTTGCATTATCTTTGTTGTTTCTGCCTCTTCCTCTACTTTTGCCATTTCCTCTTCCTCTTATGAAGTTTGCTTGGTTTGATGTACCTTCTTCTTCACCTGATTGTTGCTTCCCTTTGTTGGCTTTCTTCTTGTCTTTAGAATACATTGCATGACCTGCACTCTTATCAACATCTCCTTTGATATCATTCTCAAAAGTTAACATATGACCTAACAATTGATTCAAATCAGGAGTAAAGTGATCTAATGAAAGTTCTGTAGATAAAATGAAAGGCTTCCATTTCTCATCTCCTCTTAGTCCTGTGAGTATTTGTCTTACCAATTTGTCTTCTTCAATATCTTCATCAACTGCACCTAAAGAATCTGCAATGTCCATCTTTGTCACATAATCAGAAATTGATTGTGAGGCCTTCTTCTTGAAGGTAGTAAACTCTGCCCATAGTGAAGCCTTCCTTGATTTGGTTGTATTTTGGAAATGCTCTTCCAAAGCATTCCAAATATCACAAGGACTCTCAAGTCCTCTAATGTGAGGAAGCAAATAGTCATTGACTGCCATGTAAATGATGCTTCTTGCTTGAGCATCCTTCTTCATCCAATTCTTCAAATCTGCAAGCTCCTCCCTAGTTGGAACACTAGGATCTCTGAATTCTGGCTTTTCTTCATCTCCTGTGATGTATCCTATCAGATCTTTGCTCATAAGATGAGCTTCCATCCTCATAGACCATGCAGGATAGTTCTCTCTATCCAACTTTTCAATTTGGAGACTATCTCCCATCTTTACTTCACCTGTAGCTTCAAATCTTTAACCTTTACAGATAATAAATGTACCTTTACTTCGAATGTTGCTCCTTCTAATCCTTTTGATGCTCTTTGTATGTCTTCCTTCAATCTTTCTTCAACCTTTACCCTTCTGCACCTTCAAAATGTAAAGATTTGTACTTCTGCAATAGTCGGAGTCTTCTTCTTCTCAATTTTGACACAACCTGCTCTGATACCACTGATGGAGAGTGTTAATCTCCAAAAGAACAAGTTAACCTTGAATTTAGATCACCTCTATATCAAGATCAACTTTAGACTCCACCTAATTTAGAAAATTTTCACCAAATTATCAGAAAATTGATTATTCTGAAAATTTCAGTTTCTTCAGAAAAGTCTGCTGCAGATTAGTCACTCATTGACTAATCAATCCTGTAAAGTTTTTGATAAAACTTTGCACAACACTTCGCCTTAAGGTTGCGCAACTTTGCCAAGTTAAATCTCTCAAAAAGATTAAGTACACACTGAGAAATATGTGAAACACTTTACCTATGTCTGAAAGTGCTTCTCTGCAATGGCGACTTTGACACCTGCAACTTCTTAGCACTGGTTCTCCCAAAGTAAATCCCATTTGATCAAGATCTTTTAGCCATAGATAGCTTACCTTCCAACTTATATTTTAAGCCCTCATTTGTGTAAAACTTTACACTGTAGACTGAGCAATGATCATTTCATTGAAGATGAAATGTGCGCCAGATTTCTCGACTGTTAGAACATTCTTACATATGAATGTTCCTAATCAAAATTCTCACAGCCTGATTACAATTAACCTCTCAAATTCTAGCCATAGATGGATTAGCTATGGACTTAGACACGTGCAAAAGGATTTCTCAAAAGATTAAACACAGAGGGAGCAGACAGCAAAATATCGGGCGCAAAATTTTTCGATTTCTCAGAAAATTTACATCTAAGTGAGGATGGACAATTCACTCACTCTTCATGTGTCTAATGACACTAATTTCTCTCTTCCTATTCTCAAATCTCTTCTGCTCTACTTGCCCGACATTTTCAAACATATTTATAGATGAATATATACAAGTGTATGACTTAAACAAGGGTATAAGTCAGCTAATGTACATATGTGTACATATCTTTGAGTTTTCTGAAAATGTCCTTCCTTCAACCATCTGACTTTGTTTCCTTCTTGACTCCTTGACTTCATTTCTCCATAATCCTTCAATTGATGATTGTCATGCACCAACAACCACCCAAAAAATTGGTCAAGTGGGTTACATCAGCGGATAGGTGGACTGCATCAGTAGCCACATGGGCAAAACACCCTGTAGAGCCCATCCTTCCACACTTACTACGGACTGGCCTAGATTAATAGTACAAAATAGAGCACTTCCTAATGGGTAGGTTTCGCAAGTGTTGTGTTGGAGCATGACAATCATCAATTGAAGAATTATGGAGGAATGAAGTCAAGGAGTCAAGAAGAAAACAAAGTCAGATGGTTGAAGGAAGGACATATTCAGAAAATCCAAAGACATGAACACATATGTACATTAGCTGACTTATACCTTTGTCTAGTCATACACTTGTATATATTCATCTATAAATATGTTAGAAAAGGTCGGGCAAATAGAGCAGAAGAAGATTTGAGAATAGGGAGAGAGAAATCAGTGTCATTAGACACATGAAAAGTGAGTGAATTGTCCATCCTCACTTAGATGTAAGTTTTCTGAGAAATCGAGAAATTTTGCGCCCGATATTTTGCTGTCTGCTCCTTCTGTGTTTAAGCTTTTGAGAAATCCTTCTGCACGTGTTTAAGTTCATAGCTAATCTATCTATGGCTAGAATTTGAGAGGTTAATTGTAATAAGGCTGAGAGAATTTTGATTAGGAACATTCATATGTAAGAATGTTCTAAGAGTCGTAAAATCTGGCGCACATTTCATCTTCAATGAAATGATCATTGCTCAGTCCACAGTGTAAAGTTTTACACAAATGAGGGCTTAAAGTCTAAGTTGAAAGGTAAGCCATCTATGGCTAAAAGATCTTGATCAAACGGGTTCAGAGTTGGGAGAACCAGTGCTAAGAAATTGCAGGTGTCAAAGTCGCTATTGCAGAGAAGTACTTTCAGACATAGGTAAAGTGTTTCACACATTTCTCAGTGTGTACTTAATCTTTTTGAGAGATTTAACTTGGCAAAGTTGCGCAACCTTAAGGCAAAGTGTTGTGCAAAGTTTTATCAAAAACTTTACAGGATTGATTAGTCAATGAGTGATTAATCTGCAGCAGATTTTTCTGAAGAAGTTGAATTTGTCAGAACTTTCAATTTCCTGATAAATTGGTGAATGATCTCTAAGTTTGGTGGAGTCTAAAGTTAATCTTGATATAGAGGTGATCTAAATTCAAGGTTAACTTGTTCTTTTGGAGATTAACACTCTCCATCAGTGGTATCAGAGCAGGTTGTGTCAAAATTGAAGTGAAGGAGACTCCAACTACTGCAGAAGTACAAATCTTTACATTTTGAAGGTGCAGAAGGGTAAAGGTTGAAGAAAGATTGAAGAAAGACATACAAAGAGCATCAAAAGGATCAGAAGGAGCAACATTCGAAGTAAAGGTACATTCATTATCTGTAAAGGTTAAAGTTTTGAAGCTACAGGTGAAGTAAAGATGGGAGATAGTCTCCAAATTGAGAAGCTGGATAGAGAGAACTATCCTGCATGGTCTATGAGGATGGAAGCTCACCTTATGAGCAAAGATCTGATAGGATACATCACAGGAGATGAAGAAAAGCCAGAATTCAGAGATCCTAGTGTTCCAACTAGGGAGGAGCTTGCAGATTTGAAGAATTGGATGAAGAAGGATGCTCAAGCAAGAAGCATCATCTACATGGCAGTCAATGACTATTTGCTTCCTCACATTAGAGGACTTGAGAGTGCTTGTGACATTTGGAATGCTTTGGAAGAGCATTTCCAAAATACAACCAAATCAAGGAAGGCTTCACTATGGGCAGAATTTACTACCTTCAAGAAGAAGGCCTCACAATCAATCTCTGATTATGTGACAAAGATGAAGGACATTGCAGATTCTTTAGGTGCAGTTGATGAAGATATTGAAGAAGACAAATTGGTAAGACAAATACTCACAGGGCTAAGAGGAGATGAGAAATGGAAGCCTTTCATTTTATCTACAGAACTTTCATTAGATCATTTTACTCCTGATTTGAATCAATTGTTAGGTCATATGCTAACTTTTGAGAATGATGTCAAAGGAGATGTTGATAAGAGTGCAGGTCATGCAATGTATTCTAAAGACAAGAAGAAAGCCAACAAAGGGAAGCAACAATCAGGTGAAGAAGAAGGTACTTCAAACCAAGCAAACTTCATAAGAGGAAGAGGAAATGGCAGAAGTAGAGGAAGAGGCAGAAACAACAAAGATAATGCAAGAGCTTGTTGGATATGTGGTAAGACCAATCATCTATCTCATGATTGTTGGCATAATAATCAAAACAATGGCAATTATCAGAACTTTAATCAAAGAGCAAGAGGTGGTAGATTTCAGAGAGGAAATTTCAGAGGTAGAGGTGGTAGGAATTCTTTTGGAAGAGGTGGTGGAAGAAACTTCCAAAGTCAATCCTATAATAACACCTACTACAACTATGCATCAGATCAAAAGGAGGACTCAACTCTCATTATGAATACATGTGAAACCTCACATGAGGACATGAGAGTGTTTTATATTGATTCAGGATGTAGTAATCATTTGAGTGGAAATATTGCTTTGATGACTAACCTAGATCACAATGCAATTAATCATACAGTGCAGACAGGTGATAATACAAAGCATAAGGTAAAGTCAATTGGTTCAGTCAAAGCTAAGGATGGGAGCACTCTTCTGAGTAAGGTACTTTATGTTCCCACAATTCCAAAGAATTTGATCAGTGTAGGTCAAATTGTGGAAAAAGGTTATGAGGTAAGGTTTACCAATGATGGAGTTTATGTGGAAGACCCTAGTCAAGGGTATAAACAAGTTATTGCAGGAAAGAAAGAAGGAAGGCTTTTCACATTGAAGGTACAAGGAAATGTTGGACATGCTATGTTCACATATGGAGAGCAGAAGGTGTCAGAATTGGATCTTTGGCATAAAAGACTTGGACACTTTAATGAAAGAGGTATCAAAGAAATGATTAACAATGATTCAGTGCTTGGAATGCCTAACATTGCAGGTCAACACATGACATACAGATGTGAGGCATGTCAATTAGGTAAGGCTCATAAGCAATCCTATTCCAAGCATGGGTTTATGTATTCAGAAAGACTTGAATTGGTGCATACAGATGTGTGGGGTCCTTCAAAGGACTTTAGTATAAATGGTTCAAGATATTATGTCATATATGTTGATGATGCTACTAGGTGGATCACAATTTATGTGATTAAGGAAAAGTCAGAAGTGTTTAATACATTTAAACACTATCATGCATATGCAGAAAGGATTACAGGTCAAAAATTGAAGAGACTAAGGTCAGATGGAGGGGGAGAGTATTTTTCAAATGAGTTCAATGATTATTTGTGGAATGCAGGTATAAAGAGAGAAGTTACTTGCAGGTACTCTCCTCAACAAAATGGGGTAGCAGAAAGAAGAAATAGGACTCTTGTTGAATTTGCAAGGTCCATGATGAAAGAGAAGAATTGCCCAAATTATTTGTGGGCTGAGGCTGTTAATACAGCTACATATTTGGTTAATAGATTGCCTTGTAAAGCTTTGCAGGGTATGACACCATATGAAGCTTGGTGGGGTAAGAAACCTACCTTGGATCATTGCAGAATATTTGGATGCTTGGCATATGCATATGTGCCATCACAATTGAGGCATAAGTTGGAGCCTAAGGCAGAGAAGTATGTATTCATTGGTTATGATGATAAGCAAATGGGATACAGGTTGTGGAGTCCATCCACAAAGCAATTTATTGTATCCAAGGATGTTACATTTGATGAGCAAGGTACTTGGTATGCAGGTAAATATAATGTACATGCAGATGATGAAGAAGTAGTGGAACAAAGGAAAGGTAAAGCAAAGATTCAATTACTTGATGAAAGTGAGAGTAATGAAGTGCAGATTGAAGTTGAAGAGAGGCCAAGGTTTGATCCAGAATGTGATGAACCAGAGACCTCAAGAAGTGCAGAAGTTAGGAGATCATCTAGGCACAAATGGCAACCTACAAGGTATAGCTATGACACTTCATTCTTGACTACTAAAGATTATGCTTATTTGGTAAAAGCAGATGAAGACCCTTCTACATATGAAGAGGCCAAAGGGAAGAAGAATTGGGAAGATGCTATGCAAGAGGAGTATGATGCATTGATAGAGAATCAAACATGGGATTTGGTTCCTAAACCTAATAGTCAGAAAATCATTGGTTGTAAGTGGGTTTACAAGACTAAAAGGTTTGCAGATGGAAGTGTGTCTAGATACAAAGCTAGACTTGTTGTGAAAGGGTATGCACAGACATATGGAGTGGACTATGATGAGACTTATAGTCCTGTGGCAAAGATGACAACCATCAGGACACTCATAGCAATTGCTGCTTGTAAAGGTTGGAAGTTGTCTCAATTAGATGTTAAAAATGCTTTCTTAAATGGTTACATTTCAGATGAAGTCTACATGGAGCAACCAGATGGGTTCAAAGATCAAGTGAGTCCAAATTATGTATGTAAGCTCAAGAGAGCTTTGTATGGGTTGAAGCAAGCCCCAAGGGCTTGGAATTATAGGCTTGTAAAATCCTTGAATGATCTTGGATTTCAAGCATCAAAGGCAGATAGTAGCTTGCTAGTCAAAGCAAGTGAAAATGGATTCATTTATGTGTGTATTTATGTTGATGACATAATACTTACAGGAACAGATGATAAGGGAATACAAATGATCAAGAAGCAGATGGAGAAAGAGTTCAAAATCAGTGATTTGGGGAACCTATCATTCTTCTTGGGAATGGAGATCTCTTATACTCAACATGGAGTATATGTGACCCAAGAAAGGTATCTTAAAAATTTGCTAACCAAATTTAAAATGGAAGATTGCAGGGTTGCACCTACACCTTTGGAAGTGAACCATAAATTGTCTAGGTTTGGAGGAGAAGAGTTCAGAGATATGAAACTCTATCAAAGTTTGGTTGGTAGCTTGATTTATGCTACATTGACAAGGCCTGACTTGTCATATGCAGTTGGTGTGCTTTCACAATTTATGCATTGTCCTAGGAAGGAACATTGGATTGCAGGACAAAGAGTACTTAGGTACATCAAGGGTACACTCAGAGAAGGGTTGTATTATGGATTTACTTCAGATACAAGAATCAAGATATATAGTGATGCAGATTGGGCAGGTAATGTGGATGATAGAAGATCAACACATGGATACTTGTGCTATGTAGGAGACAAATTGATTTCATGGTGTTCCAAGAAGCAACATACAGTTGCTTTGTCATCTACAGAGGCAGAATATAAAGGTATGGTGGAAGCTGCAAAAGAGGTAATATGGCTAAAGACACTTTTGAAAGTTTTTGATGTGATTCAGAGTACTCCTATTATTTATGGAGACAATATGAGTTCATTATACTTGGCAGCTAATCCTGTATTTCATGCTAGAACTAAGCATATTGAAATACAGTATCATTTTCTGAGAGAGAAGGTCATTGAGAAGGAGATTGAAGTCATACACACTCCCACAAAAGATCAAGTTGCAGATATGATGACAAAAATTCTAGATGGACCAAAAATACAAAGATTCAAGGATATGGCTGAAGTAAAGAAGATAGAGAAGAGCCTCAATTAATGATTGAGGGGGAGCTGTTGGAGCATGACAATCATCAATTGAAGAATTATGGAGGAATGAAGTCAAGGAGTCAAGAAGAAAACAAAGTCAGATGGTTGAAGGAAGGACATATTCAGAAAATCCAAAGACATGAACACATATGTACATTAGCTGACTTATACCTTTGTCTAGTCATACACTTGTATATATTCATCTATAAATATGTTAGAAAATGTCGGGCAAATAGAGCAGAAGAAGATTTGAGAATAGGGAGAGAGAAATCAGTGTCATTAGACACATGAAAAGTGAGTGAATTGTCCATCCTCACTTAGATGTAAGTTTTCTGAGAAATCGAGAAATTTTGCGCCCGATATTTTGCTGTCTGCTCCTTCTGTGTTTAATCTTTTGAGAAATCCTTCTGCACGTGTTTAAGTTCATAGCTAATCTATCTATGGCTAGAATTTGAGAGGTTAATTGTAATCAGGCTGAGAGAATTTTGATTAGGAACATTCATATGTAAGAATGTTCTAAGAGTCGTAAAATCTGGCGCACATTTCATCTTCAATGAAATGATCATTGCTCAGTCCACAGTGTAAAGTTTTACACAAATGAGGGCTTAAAATCTAAGTTGAAAGGTAAGCCATCTATGGCTAAAAGATCTTGATCAAACGGGTTCAGAGTTGGGAGAACCAGTGCTAAGAAATTGCAGGTGTCAAAGTCGCTATTGCAGAGAAGTACTTTCAGACATAGGTAAAGTGTTTCACACATTTCTCAGTGTGTACTTAATCTTTTTGAGAGATTTAACTTGGCAAAGTTGCGCAACCTTAAGGCAAAGTGTTGTGCAAAGTTTTATCAAAAACTTTACAGGATTGATTAGTCAATGAGTGATTAATCTGCAGCAGATTTTTCTGAAGAAGTTGAATTTGTCAGAACTTTCAATTTCCTGATAAATTGGTGAATGATCTCTAAGTTTGGTGGAGTCTAAAGTTAATCTTGATATAGAGGTGATCTAAATTCAAGGTTAACTTGTTCTTTTGGAGATTAACACTCTCCATCATGTTGGACCTCCCTTCTTTTCCAAAGCAGAGTGTTCCGACCTCTCAACCTAAACCACAAAGGAGTCATCCACAATGGAGGAACCCAGACCGACAACCATATCAGATGACACAAGGAGAAAAGTAGTATCAGTATCACAAATCAAGAGGCACGCGACAAATATGGGTGCCAAAAGGACAGAGTGCACCACCAGAATTCAACAAAGCAGACATTGGAAAGAAGAAGTTGCGATAGAATCAGAAGCAATATCCAAATCCTTCTCGACCTTCTTCCACGAGTACGAACATTCGACAGATTTGGATCGCCAAGAAGTACCTAACAAATCGACCTACATCCGTGTAGATTTGGATACCCAGACACTGTACTATAGCTCAACCCTCAAGCCATGTAATATATACCCCTCAGAAATCTCTTCACCCTTCAATACCACCACATCCGATATCACCTTTTGTCCCTCAGCAGAAACATTCCACCCACTGAGAAACTCTTAGGAAGTGGATACCGAAACGTATCCAATCGTCTTCTCCGACCCCCTTATCTAACGTTACTCCCATCCCGACTAAACACTACCCTTGTAATAACTCACTCACAACTAAACCTTGTACAAAGCCACACACCATAACCCAACATCACTTGTAATAACACTCATCAAGAAATGTATGCATCATCTGAAGCATGTAGGTGTCTAGAGACATGCATTAGTTTTGCAACAATCATTCCATCAACCACATCACAACACTCGGCTACACGGGTTACACATCGATTATGGAAAGGGATTGCGGTCTCACTTTAATGGGATCATGATTAATTTCCATACTAATGTGTTAATCTTTTGTAGAAGATCTTCTATGCACTCGCATCACTCATCATGCAGGCAGAAGGACCATCAAAAGCTGGCCCTAGTGTACCCATGGAAAATACTAGCAAATTACTAGTTGAACCACATCCTACGGCTCAACCACCAGAATTTTAGGGATTTCTAGGACCTATGCCAATTGGCGACCCTCCTAGGGGATATACTGAACAAATTCATCGCAACTCTCTGTTAGTCGGCCGCCGGAGTGGGACAGATGTAACGGATGCCAGATGTAACGGAGTTTTTTGAAATACGCGCGAAAAGTTGGTACGCGCATCTTGTAAAGTGTATATAAAGCAATGTAAAGAGAATGGTCGAGAGAGACGTCTTTTTTGGAATTGCCAGACTGGTCGTCTGAATATGTGTGAGAGTGTTGTTTAATACTGTTGTGAAGTTTTGAGTACTGTTGGTGTTGAGTACGTTCTGCATCGTCTGCTCATACTGTAGTTCACCGTCACGAGTGTTTGAGTAACGGATTGTGTGTCTGATTACTGTCATCGTGTTGCGTTGTTGTGTGTTCTTCAGTTGTTCAAGTACACTGAGTCAGTCTGAGTAGCGATATTACGGTGTGAGTGAATAGGCAACTTGAAGCATTGTTGTAGTGTATCCTGTTTGTTCTACCTAATTCATTGCATTCGGTGTTATTATCTGTTAACTCCGAATACGAGGAAGAACTAGTACCTTCGGGTAACGTGAACCTTTTATCTGAAGATCACTGTAAAGTGTTGGGACGAATGAATCTATCGGCTATAGTGTTATCTCTGGTTGATTTACTACATACTGTTGAGTCTGTAGATCGGACTACTACTCTGTTCCAATAGCAGGTCCGTCTGAAGAAGTTCGGCACCCAGGACACAGAAATTGAGTATTGTCCAATTGATGTTAGTAACTGAGCTAAGACACGTATTAGTGCTTGTGTTGTTGTGACGAAGATTTGGGAAATAAGTACAGGGCCTCTGTCTAACAGACCCCTACCACTCCCAAGAACCCACGTTGGTCTGGTAACGACTTTCGGATAGTCAGAGACGTTACGATCTAAGGGATTCATTTAACACTCGTAACACATTTAAAGTTTGAACATTTAACACTTAACACTTGGCGCCGTCTGTGGGAAGGTGGCATCAAGAGTGCCAGTTACCTGACGAAAGTGCTAGCTATGGAAAGAAGCAGCAAGATCGTTATTCGTCTGTCAAGATCGAACATCAAGATTACTGTTCGATAAGCGATAGTAATACTACGCGATTAGTACAAAAGATGATACATGCCGGTTACCCGATCCGGTGAAAACGTATCCCAAGAACCATCAGTCTGGAGTACTTAATGTACTAAAGACAACTCGGGGAAGTAGAAGTACAACTAGGTCTGACCCAATTGTCAAGAAAGTTAAGAACGTTAGAACTGATTCTGGTCATATTTCGGTGGAACTTGTTATGCCTCTAGTACATTCTGATACTATTTCGGCACAGTCTGTCGGAGATATAGTAACTCCAAAATCTACCAGAACGCAGTCTGAAGTTAGTTTAACAATCTTGGATAAAGATTCAAACTTGTCTACGATTTGAAACACATTACCCAAAGAAATCGACGAAAGCGAAAAAACACCTTATTTTGGCGAAATTTCGGTACATTCCGGTGATATTTCGGTAACAGAATCATAGTTTTTCGGTGACGGTTTACCATTTTTTGGTGAATCTTCAGCCTTGCCACCACTTTTTGAAGTGAGTTCCCCTACACTAGACATCAAGAAGGAAGGAAAGCTGTTCGAGACAGAGATTCGAAGCATAATAAGCAAGATCATCGCATCGGAAAGTGCACCATTCGACGATACAGATTTCGATAGTTCAGATATTCAGCCCCGAGATAGAGAAGGAAGGTATAATACACTCACGATGAACGGGCAACAACAACAACAACAATAGTTATGTCCACCCAGGCCGCCTCCAACAGGTGTGACATACACGAAATTTGGTGGATTCCCAGGAGATGATCCGGATGCTCACGTACGCACTTTCGAGATATGCTACGCAGTTCTCAACCATCCACCGCATCCGGCCTATAAGGCTATTGTCTTTCAAGCAACACTGGTCAATGAAGCAGCTAGATGGCTTACAGAATATGATATTAATCATTTCGGCACCTATGAAGCAGTACGAGATGCTTTTCTGCAGCGATTCAGACTAAAAAAGAATCTAGCCGAAATTTTTGACTATCTACAGAACAACAGACAGAAGGCAAATCAAACCGTACAGGAGTATGCTACTCTCTTCAGAACGCACTTAAGGCAGCTACCACCGGCCCATGCTAACTTACCAGATGACGTTATCACTCAGTGGTTCATCAATGGCTTGACTCCACAACTTAAGCAGATCATGATCATAAGATGTGTCGGAGCTATGACACTCCATGCAGTCATCGCAATGACTCTGCAACTGGAAAACAAAGTCGGTGAATTTACAGAAGATCTGGAGTGGTTAAAAACAAACAAAAATGTTACCGAAGATATGACCAGACAAGTATACTACATCACATGCAAAAATTCAGGACATACTAGTGCCAATTGTGCACTTAATCAGACATTTTGTGCTATCTGCAACACTGCCGGACATACCACCGAAAACTGTGCATACAACGCTAGAGTACACGGAACAACGACTGTCAATGCAATTATCCAGGAACAAGGGCAGCCAGCCAACCACTATGTGCCTCCGCAAATGAGAAACAACGAGCAGCAAGGATATCGAAATTACAGAGGACAGAGGAATAACAACTATAATACAAACCGATGGCAGAACGGACCACCACCGGAAAATCCCAATTTACCACCACTGCGCTGCCATTTTTGTGGTGAGTATGGACATATTAGGAGATTTTGTAAGGATGCAGCTGAGTATGATCAAAGGAAGAAGGAACGTCAAAATCCAATGGCCAACATGGTACAAATCACACCGGTGGAAACATAGGCTGCTGCAGTCCAGACCCGATCCGGTAAACAACTGCAGCCGGCAGCAGAAATATTTGAACCAGAGATACGTGAACAACACAGAATGTACAACAAGGCTAGTCAATGGACCACAACAGAACCACCAGTCTTCCCAGAGCCTATTCCGGTAACCCAGCCCTCATTAACAAGGGAAGAAACACAACAACGGAAGTCAGCAGTAGGAACATCATCAGTAGTAGACACATTACCAGCAGTAGACACCTCTGCATCAGTAGAGGCATCAACTTCAACATCGGTGGAGCCTGTCAACCAATCTCAAGAAGCTTGGGAAATCTTATCTAAGGCATCTATCACCCTGCCTCTGGGCCAACTACTGGTATTAGTGCCTAGAATTCGACAACAGTTCCAACAACAGTTCAGTCCGGTGCCTTCTTGTATTCCAGCGACAGCAGCAGTTCAACCGGAACCTGATTCTACGGTTGATCACTCAGTTCCCTTGATTACAGTATGGTATAAGAATCATAAGATTACGCAGGTATTAATTGATGGAGGCTCTGGTGTTAACATTACGATTGCGACATTATGCAAAAGGTTAGGATGGACCGAAATCAAACCAGTTCAATTTTTCGTCAGAATGGCAGATCAATCAAGAGTTCATCCCTTAGGACTTGTGCGGAATGTACCCATCACTTTACAAGGTACGACCTTTAAAATGACCTTTGTTATACTAGATCTACCGGAATCCACTTTGGATTACAACCTTCTTTTCGGCCGACCTTGGTTGAAGCATGCGAAGGTAATACAGGACTGGTCTGCACAAGAGCTTATGTTTAAAGATGCCAATCGTAGATATGTGGTAAAATTAGATGCTATACAACCTTGCGAGCTACACGCTAGACCGTATTTTGCTGAACCAGTCCATATGCTAGATGGATTGTCAGATGATGAAGAAGAAGAGTTTCTGAAGAGTAACGCTGACTTAATTTCCTTAGGGACTGTTGATCTACAGTCCGTTGTAGATAATTGGAACGCTTCAGTCTGTACAGTAATACCCATCACAGAAGAGGCTAAGAAGGAAGACACTGTTTCGACACATGACGATGAACTGTAGCAACTTCTTAAACCAACAGACGACACAGAGAAATCTCAACAGTTCTATGTCCCCGAAGATCAGCTGATCATTTACAATTTAGGAGATGAAGATCACCCGTGTCCTGTAAAGATAAAGCAAAATTTATCGGAATTATTTGAAGCTGATCTAATCCAACTACTCCGCAAATTTTCCGATGTGTTTGCATGGGACTACAAGGACATGAAAGGATTGGACCCCCGCATCTACCAGCATAGGGTCATGCTGAAGCTAGAAGCAAGACCGATAAAGCAACCCAGCTACCGGATGAATCCCCATTATGCATCTTAGGTAAAGGCAGAACTTGACAGGCTATTAAAAGTCGGATTCATCGTGCCAGTAGAGCATGCTGAATGGATCTCTCTGATTGTGATTGTGCCAAAGAAAAACAAGCAACTACGAATCTGTGTAGATTACAGGAAATTAAACGTAGCAACCATACCGGATCCCTTTCCAATCCCCTTTCTAGATACTATGCTGGATAAAGTAGTAGGCCACGAGATGTATTCATTCCTAGATGGATACAGTGGCTATAATCAAGTTAGAATGGCTGAACAGGATATACGGAAAACTGCATTCATTACCAACTGGGGTGTATTTGCTTGTACTGTAATGTGGTTTGGATTGAGAAACGCACCAAGCACATTTCAAAGATGTATGCAGGAAATATTTTCTCCTTACCTCACCTCTTTTATGCAAGTTTAGCTTGACGATTTCTCAATTTTCGGTAAGATGATAGCACACCTGTTCCATTTACGGTGCTACTTTCATAAATGCAGAGAGTATAGACTTTGTTTGAATCCAAACAAATCTGTGTTTGCGGTTTCATGTGGCAAGTTACTTGGCCACATTGTATCTGCACAAGGTATACAGGTGGATCTAGATAAAATTTCGGCAGTATTAGAAGCTCTGGTGCCCACTACACCAAAGGAAGTTATGCGATTCATGGGCCAAGTACGGTGGCATGGAAGACACTTACGGTGGCTTGCTCATTTGGCAATACCACTAAACAAGCTAATCACCAAGACTCCTCGACAATTTGAATGGACCCAGGAATGTCATATAGCATTTCATCGTTTAAAGAATTTATTAACACAAGTTCCTATCTTACAGCCGTCGGACTGGGATCACCCATTTCATGTATTTGTTGATGCTTCAGATATAGCAATAGGAAGTGTGTTGATGCAACAAATTGATAAGTGGTTTAGAACAGTATATTATGCAAGTCGAAGATTAGCCCCTGCTGAGAAGAATTACTCTGTAACAGAAAGAGAATGTCTAGGACTAGTATATTCTGTCAAGAAATTCAGACATTACTTGTTGGGCCGTAATTTCACATTTCATGTAGATCATGCTGCACTTGTCTATCTAGTTCGGCAACAACATCTAGGTGGTCGATTAGTGCGATGGGTACTACTCTTGCAGGAATTTGACTACAAAGTCATTCACCGACCAGGCAGTTCACATGCCTTAGCAGATTTCTTATCCCGCTTAGATTTCGGTGAAGCTCCGGTAGGTATAGATGACACAACTCCAGCAATCTATAGCTCTGAACCAATGAATGATGAGATTACAGACCCACATACACCATCTACATATTATGATCAGATCCTGACTTTTCTCACCGAAGGCCGTCTTCAATCTCAGACTTCTACGGCAGTATGCAGGAAAATTGCAGTCTTTAGCCGCCAATTTCGGTTAATTGCTGGAGAACTATATTATGTAGATCATACCGGAATCCTACTTCGTTGTATTCCACCGCATGAAGCTAACTCAGTTATTACTTTGGCTCACTCGATTCCTTCCGGTGGCCATTTTGCAGCAGACTTAACTCACCGGAAAATTCTATAGAGTGGTCTCTGGTGGCCAACTATGTACAGAGATATATCACAGTTTGTCAAACAGTGTGATACTTGTCAAAGATCTGGACAGCCCTTGCAACGTCATCTTTTTCCTCTGCAACCCATCTTACCATTAGAACCTTTCCAGAAGTGGGGTCTAGATTTTATCGGTCCGATTACACCTCCAGCAGTCTTCAGTAACAACCGTTACATACTAACCTGTACAGACTATGCAACCAGATGGGCAGAAGCCTGGGCTTTACGGTCTGCTACAGCAGTTGCGGTAGCAAAATGTCTGCTAACCGATGTCTTTCCACGTTTTGGTTTACCACTGGAACTTGTCTCAGATCGAGGCACTCATTTTGTAAACAATTTAATGAAGGCACTTACTCAGTCGTTCCAGGTCACACATAAATTTAGTTCTCCTTATTATCCTCGTGCTAATGGTTTGGCCGAAAGCACAAACAAATCTCTATTGAATATGCTTCGAAAATTGATCATGGAAGCACCGAAAAGATGGGATCAACTGCTACCTGCAGTGTTATGGGCATACCGGACTACCTACAAGGTAACAACAGGACTGACACCTTTCAAACTAGCTTATGGCTTAGAAGCAATAGCACCAATGGAAGTAGTTATACCAAGCCTGCGTGTAGCCATTACCCAGAAACTGCTACCGGAAGACTCACTGTCATTTCGGTTGGACACACTCAGAGAGTTAGACGAGCATCGATGGCTCAGTTTTTTAACCATGCACGAAGTCCAACTAAGACAGGCTAGGATGCACAATCCACACTTGAAGAATCCAGTTTTTTCGGTGGGACAACTTGTACTTTTCTATAATGCAAAGTCAAATAGATCCGCAGGCAAATTCAAATTACGGTGGTTCGGCCCTTACAAGATCTCAGAGCAAATCGGTCCAGCAACTTTTCGGTTGACTACGTTAACTGGAAACCCACTTCCAAAAGCAATCAACGGTCCGAAGCTGCGGCCGTATCAACACGCTGCTAGCCCGCATTAAAACATTCGGCGGTGGACCGCATTTTTTGGTTTTTACTTTACTTTTCCTTTTGTTCTTTCCTTTTCTTTTTGTAAATAGCCGCGTTTTTAAAAGCACAAAAATCTTTATGTCATAAGCCGCCCTCCTTACCAGTTACTCGAGCATGCACACCAAATTGAAAGCAGTATCATTCCAACACCGCACAATGATAACCATCACGTCCGACCCCCCCCACCGTAATGTCTCTACTTAATCTCTTCTGTTGCGCCAAAAATCGCTATTGTGTTTTTGTGTTTGTAATCTGTGCGCCCACTGTATTCTGTGTACTCGTGTGCTGTGCTCTGTTTTCGTGTGCGCCATGGAAGCACTGGCGAACTACGCAGCCTTCCGTGATGGTATCCCTACCGAGGTAGGAGAATACCTATGCACCCGTGGGTTGGCCAACTTCGCTGAGCTGCCTTGGCACTCAGTGGAAGCCCATTCCTTTTTTCGCACAGATCATACCTGCCATCGCTCAATCCCCCATCACTGAGAGAAAATGGATCTTCCTCTCCCTACCATCTCGAACCATAGTAACCTTCCAAGCCTTTGTCGAATCCTTCCGCCTCACTCCACAAGGCCGCGAGAATGGCCCAAGCATCCCCGTAGCTCGCATGATAGAACTCTTTCCCCGCTATTCATCGAACGAATACGCTATCCTCTGCCGCCCTGAACCCGAAAGAACTGCACTCCAGTTCTTAGTCGCCATCCTGAACCTCCAGAAACGCACCTACGGCATATCCCGCCCTTTCTACTCCGCCATCGACCTAGCTTCCCGAGAACCCGTTAACTTCGCCTCCTATTTCTTTCACCGGATCCATAAAGAATGTGTAGCCATAGTGAAACAGGTTAATAAAGGAACTACCCCTCGGTCTCCATTACCCCACATCCTTTCCTTTCTCTTTCCGGCCATTCTAGCAGCTCAACCACCATCCAGAGGCCCCGTCCTATGACACGAAGAATCTGTCCAACCATTAGCAGACGACGAAGAAGAAGATGAAGAAGAGATCCAACAGCTTTTCCGCCGAAAACGCATTAGAATCAGCTCCTCCAAAAGTGACGTACAGAAATCCACCGGACAAGACAAGGAAGCCGAAGATGAAACTTTCCACGACACGGCCACGTCCATACAACACAACTCGACAGCGCAATCCACATCATCCGAGCACCAGGAACAAGAACGACAAACAGAAACAGAACCCATCTTGACCGAAGAAGTCTCTCAGCAACATAACGAGCAAGAACATCAAACTGAGGAACATGAAGCTTTCGACAGACTGCTCAAAGCCGTAGAATCCGCCATAGACAACGCCGAAACAACACAACAAAAGGTAATACAATCTATCGCTACTACTATCACTCCACCGTCGGAACCTCCCATAGCACCTGTCGAGCCCACCGCATCTTCCACCTCATCACCCAATTATTCTCCACCGACCTCCCAACAGATTCACACCTCATCCTCTTCACCACCACGGCACCCTCTTCTCCTCCCATCAATACCGGTATTCTCTGAGCTTGCTTCCATGGGGCAATTGCTCATTAATCTCTCCCAGCAGCTCCCTGTCCAAATTCGCGAAGTCACAGATACTATTCGACATGACCTGCAGCATAAAGTAGATTTACTGGAAGCAGATATCACACCACTCCAGGAGGAAGTTGACGCCGTCAGGGCTGAAAACCACCAGCTCCAGGCGCAGGTCTCCCAGCTCCAGGCTTAGTTGGCAGAACAACAACTGCTAATCCAACAAAAAGATACAGCACTGGAACAGCTCGCTGCAAAGGACCAATTATTAAACGAAGCACAGGACGAAATCAAGCAATTGAAGTTAGATATGCAAGATAAGGAAGATGCCAAAATTGCACTTGGAAATCTATTACAAGAAACAAGAGTCCAGCTGCAAGAAGCAGTATAGAAGAACCAAGAGCAACAGAGAGAAGCTAAGCAGGCAGAAGAACAACTACATAGAACAAAAGAATCCTTAGACGATGTCAATAATATGCTGTTGCAGAGCTAAAGAGCGCACAAAGCAAAGAAAAAGACGGGCCCCAAAATTTTTCCGATTTGGACATCACATTTTTTGTATCATATTCATTCTTGTAATATATTTTCCCTTGTAAATGCACTAGAGGAGTCCTCTAGATGCATCCCCACAGAAAAGTAGAGAATACCCATGTACAATAGTAGGAAATTAGTCTCTTAGTGAATAAAGTGCCGGTCACTTGTGTGAAAGGACCATTTTTAGGGCACTAGTATATAAGTCAAATGTGACTCTTTGTAAAGAACTTTTTGCCATTGTGAGAATAGAGAGCACAGAAATTCGAATTTGTGTCTTCTTCCCTCCTTATCTTCTTCTTCCTGAGCTTGTATGCATGTGTATTGCTTGGAAAGAGTGCTTGTGAGTGTTGTCTATCCTTGAGAGTGTTTCTTTGCTGTAGGAAAGGTGCGTGCAAAGTGTAGGAAGTGCTGAAGTGTAGGAAAGTATTCCCGTGACTCAGTATTTCGCTCATAACTTGAAGTAGGAGCGTCGGAATTGAGTGAAACCACTGCCATTGGATGCGTCTTCTCGAGAGCTTCGAAACGCATATGCTATTCGCTATATTTGGAGTTCGGAGCGGGGAGAAAAGTCCAAAATACTGACGGCTGCTCCACCAAGTATCGTTTCGCCTTGACCAACAGTTGGAGCTTGTTTGGATAAGTCTTTGCCTCATTTACATTCTTTGAGTAGTTCATTTGCATTGACCATTACATGATTGCATGTCTTCATACACTCGGCTAGGTTTGTATACTCTTTGGATTGATATTTAAAAGCGTGTATCCCCACTATATGCACTTGTGAGGGGATTGACGTATAGTCTCTTTCTCCGCAAGTCCCTAAGTTGATACTTAGGTCAACACACTTTTTGGCGCCGTTGCCGGGGAGTGACGAATCAAACCGAGGCATTCGTGTGATGGTAAGTAGCTTTTTGCATTGAAGTAAGTGGAGGAGCGGAAATCTTCTCTTCTTTGGTAAGTCATTTTCAGCCGCACTTGCTACTTCTCATTCTTGGAGTGTGTGTAGTGAGTTGTTAGTTTAGGGAAGTGAGTAGAAGGAGTAGAGTAGGAGTGAGTAGAGAGTGGACCAAATCATTAGAGTAGGTTTTAGTTTTGTTCAAAAAAAAAAGGTTCTTTTTTGTAAGCTAGAAACTTCCAACTATAAAAGCCAAAAAATCTCATTTTGCAAATCACTTGTTTAAGCAAGTATCGTGAGTGCCAGTGTCGAGTATCGTGAGCAGCGCCAGCGATCGTAAGAGAGTATACAAGCAAGCTGGGTTTGCACAGAGCTAGGGGAAGCAACAAAGAGGTTAGAGGAGCTACCAAGGTAAGCTAACCCATCTTTGGATCACAAATTTTCTGTAAAATCAAACTAGGAAAGAAAAAACAATCTGTGCTGAGTATCGTCTGAGAGCTACAGGGGGTAAGAAGAGTATTTTGCTTGATACAGTGAGGGAGGATAAGAGAGAAGAGCTAGGTGATCAAGGGGGTAAAATCAAAAACTCAAAAACTTTGGTTAAAATTGGTCTAAGGGTCGAGTATCGTTTGGCTCCCACGGTCGAGTATCGTTTGCTCCTGTGGTCGAGTATCGCGATACTCCCCTTCGATCGTCGATCGTTTCGCTAGATATCGTTGATCGTAGATCGTTCCAGCTAAAGATCGGTATCGTTTTGGCTCAAGTATCGTCGATCATCTCAGTGAGAGATCGTTTACCAGAGATCGCGATACTCGGAAGAGATCGGTATCGTTTCGCTTAGAGATCGTTTACATCAAAGATCGTCGATCGTTTCGATAAGATATCGTAGATCGTGTATCGTTGAATGCTAGAGATCGGTATTGTTAATCCAAAGATCGTTTACTAGCGATCGTTTCTGGTCAAAGATCGTAGATCGTTTCACTCAGAGGTCGTGTATCGTTTTTGTCAACGATCGTTTGGGTCCAGAGATTTTTTCAGCTATCGTTTGCCAAATATTGTTTCGTGTGAGATCGTGTATCGTTTTGGACCGATCGCGATACTTCACAAGTATCGTGTATCGTTTTCATCCAGATATCGTGTATCGTGTCGGTCAAGTATCGTTTTGGTCCAAGTATCGTGTATCGCGTCTCAGAGATCGCGATACTTGCCAGCGATCGAGTATCGTTTTGAACCAAGTATCGAGTATCGTTTCAGACTCAGAGATCGTGTATCGTGGGATTTGGAAAGCCAAGTATCGTGGTCTGGAAATTTCTGCTTCAGTCATTTTCCAGCCTAATTTTTCCTAGAATTCTAAGCCATAGCTTGGGGTTCTAGAAGCTAGAGGTTAGCAAGGGCTGATCTGAGCTTTTAAGTGGATGAACCTGAGATCCGGAAGAACCCTAGGAAGCCGAAGAAGTGTGATTTCTTCTGTAGGGAGTGTAGCCGAGCCAACTAGCCGTTCACACTATTCTGAGACCTCCAATGAGTCAGAAGGAGAAATTCCCATGGCTTCAGAGGATATGCAAAACACTGTACCCATGATTGGCATGATGTCAATCATTGAGGGAGAATACAGAACCTCCTTGGAGTATGTGAACACCAACCACAACGAGATCCCTATCTATGTGGATGGCTTAAACAGATCTGTGGCCAGGTTACAGAAAGCATCAGAAGCCTGCATAGTGCCTAGACCAGCAGTCAAATACGTAGGAGGACTGTACATGGACAAACAAGATATTCAATACATGGTCACAGAACACCCGGAAATCATTAATGACCGTGGTGAAGAAAATAATGCTTCAAGCCTAAATAGAGATGGAAACGAAGAGCAAGTAACTACACCTAGAGGGAGGTCTACAATTACTAAAATTTGGAGAGGAGACCTGATTCCCCAGGATGATACTCTAATAGATGTGTATTTAATCAATGGAATGGAGCACCTGCTCAGAGCCCATTCCTCTATATGGGAAGCTGCTCCTAATCCAGTTACCATCTATGAGTTACAAGACCCTGAGTTCCCCACCATCATCACATATTTGGATAAAAATCACAGAAGATATTGGCCAATAACAGAATTAGAGAGAGCTGAGTTGAAATATCAGAACATCCCAGTGTTTCCCCCTAGGGACCAAGCCACTACGTCACGGAATCCACTAGGAATATCGCAGAATGATTCATATCAACAATCGGGACAAACACAACAAACACAACAAAACCAGATACCAGACCACATGTACAATTTGCAATGCCTGCCACTAATCCTAATTACCGGCCACAACCAGCTATTGACCCAAGACATGGAGTTCATGCTCCAGTCAGACCGCAGGTAGTGAGAGGACCAGGTATACCAATAGGAAGACCCATTTTCCCAGTAATGCCTAGACAACCTGAAGCAGGAAGATGGCTAAGGCCGATCCAAGTGGCCAAGTGCATGAGAAATCATTATGATGGCTCTAGTGAACCTTACAATCACATAGCAGAATTTAAACAAGTAGTTAGAGCCGAGCAGGTACATGACTTTCTGATTCAGTATGAGTCTTTTGGCCTTACCTTGTCAGACACAGCTTTGGCCTGGTTTCAGCCATTGGACCCGAATACCTTTCAGAACATGGAGCAGGTATATCAAGAAATGATTGAAGAATTTACCAAATCGGGAATTAAAAACAATTCTTCGTCATTAATCCACAGCTTCAAACAAGTCCCTACCGAGTCAGTAAGATTGGCAGCAAGGAGATTCAAACAGTACGTAGATAGATGCCCAGTGGAAGAGAGACCGACGCAAAACAAAATGGTATCATTGTTCTTGGAAGGACTGTTGAACGGAACCTTGAGGTCATTAGTGTACGTAAAGAGAGTTCAAACCTTGCAAGAGTGTATGAAGGAATGTATAGACCTAGAAGATAACCTTGCAGAAGACTTGAAAATACCTCCAGGTAGTTTGAAAAGCGAAGAGTCAGCCAGTAGCACATCAAACTCTAAAAACAACGTGGAGGAAATTGCCGACTTGTTAGCAAAAAAGCTGAACGTCCAAGGACAGAGGAATTATCCCACTAATCCCACAAGACTGCCTATGCTTAGAAGATGTATGCAGTGCGGAGGAGATCATCCTTCTCATTTGTGTACTAGGGGAGTAGTCCCACCACCTGCCTATGCTCCTCATAGACCCTCTGTTCCCGGACCACTACAATACTGCAGTATAGAGCAGAGATACACAAACCATAGCACTGAGAATTGCCCTTACAATAGGCAAACCAGACCCACCCAGCCTTATGTGAGACCATATGGATACCCTCAGAATCAGCAGGGAGGTGAAGCCTTTAGGTATCCTTCTTATCAGCCGCAGGCACCCATACCAAGACCATACGCATATCAGGGATATACGCAACCACAGCCAGTACTAGGACAACAACCGCCCCATCCTCAGAACGTTGTCCCAGTTAAGATAGCACAACCAGAGGAAAACCTAGAGAGAGCTATAGTGCCAGCCACACCTTTGACTAGTAGTGAACCATATGACTCATTTTATGACCCTAGTCAAGGAGCATACCCTAGTTATGAAAGCTCAATAATGGAATATGGACAACTGCATGAACCATATGCTTGTGGCATGGAGACACCAGAGAGTTCATATAATTATGAGAAGGACAATGTGTCCTTAATGTACACAGCTCCTAGAGCAACCATGCCACCTCGACCAATGAATAGACAGCCTGTACCCAGAGGACCATGCTACAGATGTGGAGGTGACCACTATATTAGAGAATGTACATTGCCAAACCCACCACCACCACAACGATTTTGGGAAGGCTACTGTAGCGATTGTGGTAAGGAACATCTTTTCAGAGATTGTCCTAAGAACCCCAACAAAGTCACATCTAACGTGCAGATTAATGTGATAGAAGTGATTGAATCATCAGGGAGCGACAAAGAATACACTGTACCTTTAAAAGCCATAACAAGAGCCAAGGCCAGAGAAAACCCTAATAAAACAGACGAGAGTAATCAAAGCGACAAAGAGGGGAATACACCCATCCCACACAGAGTAGAAGACTCTGAAGAACCAGAGAAAAGTATCATCAGTAAAAGATCCCAGAGATGGAAAAACCGGAGAGATAAGATAAAAGAAAAAAAATTATTACAAAAAAAGGAAAACGAAAAGAGTAAACAGAAATCAACGAAGGAACCGCAAGTGGAAGAAGAAAATAGAAATGAGAGGAAAAGGGAGGAGGTAGGATCAGTATTAGCAGACCCAATGCCTGAAGAATTAGCCATGTGGATTCAGGCATACAAGGCGAGAATAAAAGCAGGACCTACCATAGAGCATCATGAGAGAGAATATCCGAGAGGCGACTTAGAGAAGGAAAGACTAGAAATCTGCAAAAGATTGATAGAAGTTGCCCAACAAACCTTAGAAAAACCCGCAACACCTTTACCAAATAACCGAATTTCTGAAGGAGAATTCCAAGAGTGCCTAAACGCTCAGGAAAAGCCTGAAGTATATATACCACAAAACGATGAACTTGGTATTGAGAGAAAGGACGGATCCATAGTCCCCGAAGTAGAAGGAGACTGGACTAAGGATCTTTGGGCACGAGTCCAAGAGGACAAATGGAGAAAGGTAGAAGGAATGGAACCGCCCTTTGAAGAACTAGAAGCAGAAAACGAAATAGAGGGTTCAATACCTGAACTGAATTCAGAAGAAATTTTCCCGATGGATGCAAGTGACAAGGAAGATGTAAAGGAACTACCCAACTACACAGGGGAGTACGAGCACAACTCAGAATTTTATCGCATTCCATCAATAAGGAGACGGGAAATGAACCCATCAGTCCAAACATCTGAGATCATACAACGTCTTAGAGAGGTGAAAATCCCATGTACCCTAACATTCGAGGAACTGTTAAAGATAAAACCACACTTAAAAGAGAAATTGATCAATCAATGGGAAGTCAAGGAGGAAAAGAAAGAGGTAGCTGACGAAGTGAAAACAGTGAGAATTCCAGTGGATAAAGTAGGAGACTTTAGTGAAGGAGATGAAGGAAATACCTGTCTTCCAATCACCTATAGGGGTTACACTACCAAAGCCATTCTAGATTCAGGAGCTGGTGTTGGCATTGCTACCAAAGAAATTTGGGAGAAATGGGGACAACCAGCATTAAGACCAACGCGCATGAAAATACAAATGGCAGATGGACATACGGAGAGACCCTTAGGATTGTTGGAACGAGTAGTCTTCACTACGTGCGGAGTGGAATTTGAACACACTTTAGCAATATGTCACTTCGAAAGGCCAAGCAATTATGAAATGATCTTGGGAAGGCCATTCATGAGACAGCTAAAGGTCGTACAAGATTGGGGAAAAGATGCAGTATACCTACAACATGCAGGAACCACCACTAGGATAAACCTACATACGTACACTTATCAAGATGTGCCACCTCTGCAATGGAATCAAATCCATAAAGAGGAAGATGATCAGTCTGTTCATAGTGCAGGTTCTAGTGATCAGTCCTGGATGAACGAGGACACTCATCTGTGGATATGTCAAGCTGCAAAGAAGGAAGAAGAGAGAGGAAAAAGTTGGCAGCAGAAACAAGGAATAGTGAGGTCTGTACAAGATCCAGCCTATATGCCACAAGTATTCCCGGATGAAGAATTCGAACCTCACGGTTGGATGGAAATCTTAGCTACCCTCGATGTCTGTGTAAACGAAGAAGTAGTGACCATGAACGAATGTATCGATGAGGAAGGTTATGATGTTAGTTTGTATATGGTAGTCCTTCAGGAGGCAGAAGGAGGAGAAGTGATCCAGAAAGACTGGAAGGAGGACTACGAGAGCATTGAAATGGAACCAGAACCCATGGATCTAGGGATTAGTACCACCAACATAGATATCATTGCCAATGAAAAACATAAGGAACTCACACAAAAAGAGGAATTAGAAGTTGAAAGCGACGTAGAAGGGGAAGAAAACAAACCCCAAGACCAATTTGAGGTACCAGCTCATTTCAAAAGATACGAAGTAGAGGAGAGGAAAATTGCTATTCAAATGCCTAAAAGAGAAGCACAACCTGGAATAGCATATGATAATAAGGAACAAACCAAGAAAATAGTTGTAACTATGGAAGGAGGAGAGGAACGATGTACCTTCATAGGACAGGATGTCTCATTAGAAGAAGAACAAGAGTTAATTCGACTCATAAGAGAATACCGGGATGTCTTTGCTTGGACTTATAAGGACTTAAAGGGAGTAGATCCATCTATATGTGCGCATAGAATCCCCATGACATCCGAAGCTAAGCCTTCAAAACAGAGACCATATACCTATAATGATGTATATTCAGCCAAGATAAAAGAAGAAATAGATAAGTTGTTAGATGCTGGATTCATCTACGAAATTGAGCACACGGAATGGGTATCACCCTTGGTGGTTGTACCAAAGAAAAATGGAAAGTTAAGAGTGTGCATCAATTTGAAAAAAGTGAACGCCGCAACCATAAGGGATAGCTATCCCTTACCAATCACTGATCATCTCTTGGAAAGGGTAGCAGGAAAGGAAGTCTATAGTTTTCTGGATGGCTTTTCAGGGTATAATCAGGTAGCCATTGCTCCTGAGGACCAACATAAGACTGCATTTGCAACTGAATGGGGAGTATACGCCTTTAGAGTCATGCCTTTCGGTTTAACGAATGCCCCAGCTACATTCCAGAGATTGATGTGTCATGTGTTCAAAGAATTTCTGAGAAAAAGTATGGAGGTATACATGGACGATCTTTGTACATATTCAGCTATACGATCAGAGCACATCCCTGAACTTGAAAAGATTTTTGCTAAATGTCGACAATATCGAGTATGCCTCAATCCTGAAAAATGTGTCTTCATGGTGCGACAAGGGAAAATCTTAGGACATATTGTTTCTAAGAATGGAATTTCCACAGATGAAGACAAAATCAAGGTAATTTTGGATTTACCAAGACCTAAGACTGCTAAAGCAGTTCAAGCATTTATGGGACATTGTGGTTACTATCGAAGATTCATACATATGTACGCCATAATTGCTAGACCTCTTTATGCATTATTGACTCTATTTAATTGGACTGAAGAATGTGAAAAAGCCTTTAATGAGTTAAAGAATCGATTGAGTTCAGCACCCATCCTTCGAGTCCCCAACTGGAATAAACCGTTTCACATCCATGTTGATGCTTCCAAGTTTGCCATTGGTTGCATCTTAGCTCAACCAGCTGACACAGGAAAATTAGACCACCCGATAGCCTATGCCAGTAGACAGTTAAATCAAGCAGAACGCAATTATACTACTACGGAGAGAGAAGGCCTAGGGATGGTATACGCAGTCAAGAAATTCAGACATTACTTACTGGCAAACAAATTCAAATTCTTCATAGATCATCAAGCCTTATTGTACTTAGTCAACAAGCCTTGCAATATAGGAAGACTAGTACGATGGTTTTTATTGCTAATGGAATTTGATTTTGAGGTAATAGTCAAGAAAGGAAACACCCACATAAGAGCAGACCACTTATCTCGTATGACCCATGGAGAACCACCCATAGGAGTACCCGATGACCTGCCAGATACCTATCTTTTTAACCTGGAAGTATGTCCTCAGTGAGCACAAAAATTGATCCCTATACTTACACATGGACCTAAAGATGGGATCATGCCAAACCAAACGCAAGATCTCTGGAAGACTAAAAACCTTCACATCATTGCGGGAAGTTTGTACCACCAGGATTCAAGCGGATTACTAATGAGATGCGTAGAAGAAGAGGAACAAGAAATGTGGCTTCAGAAAGCACACATAAACCAATGGAACACCCATTTGAATACAAATGGAACGTGGCAAACACTCAAGAGATTTGGCATATATTGGCCAACCATGCAACGAGATGCACATAACTATGTGTCAGCCTGTCAAACCTGTCAAGAACAAGTCCCAGACGAGAACTCTACATTATGCTATTCTACAATAGCACCAAGGTGGAGCATGCCTCTAGTAAAGTTCTTGAAAACTCGAGAGTACCCTGACGGAGCTACCTTGGCAAGGAAGCGTGCTCTTGAAGAACAGAGTAAAGATTATGCCATCATAGGAAAACAACTCTTTAAACGCGGGAAAGATAACCAACTAAGAATGTGCATTCATGAAAATGAATATCTCTCTGTCTTAGAGCTGGCCCATACAGGAGCTGCAGGAGGACACTTCTCTGCAGACAAAACAGCAAAAATGATCCTCTTTGCGGGAATGTGGTGGCCAACTCTACATCAAGATGCCATAACATATGTGCAGCGGTGTGATACTTGTCAACGAACGAAATATCCTATTAGAAGAGATGAGATGCCGCTTAGACCCATGATGAGTGCTAGAGCTTTCACGAAGTGGGGAATAGACTTCATAGGACCTATTAGCCCACCAGCAAAAGGTTCACATGCCGAATACATAATTGTAGCCACAGACTACCTGACCAAATGGGTTGAAGCAAAAGCAACAAAGAAGAATGACGCAAGAACTACAGCCAAGTTTCTCTTCGAGAACGTCTTCACTAGATTTGGACTACCTATAGAGATTGTGAGTGATAGAGGTACACACTTTGTTAATGAAGTGATAGAAGCCTTGTTGAATGAATTCTTAGTAATTCATAAGAAATCTGCCCCTTATCACCCACAAGCAAATGGACAAGCAGAAAGTTCAAATAAAATCTTGTGTACTGTTCTCACCAAAATTGTCGACAATGGTAGATCAGATTGGGATAAGCAGTTACATCATGCTTTATGGGCATTCCGAGTAGCCTATAAAACTGCAATAGGCACTACTCCTTTTAACTTAGTATATGGACAAAACGCTATTTTGCCAATTGATTTCTTGATTCCCACTCTTAGAGTTGCAACTACTTACGAGTGGACCGGACATGAATTATCAGCACAATTGGACCAAATAGAGAAGCTTCATGAAACTAGGTTACAAGCAGTAGCGGGTATTTATGCTGCGAAAAGACGACAAAAGGCCTATTTTGACGCGCATATCAAGGACAAACAATTGAAGGAAGGAGATTTAGTTCTGGTATACACTTTGAAACAACATGCTAAGAAGTTGCAAAAGAGAGGATATGGTCCACTAATCATCAATCGTATATCTACAGGTGGAGCCATCAGCTTAGCAACTCTAGATGGAGATGTGTTACCAAACTACATCAGCGGGTGTAGAGTAAAGAAATACCTAGAACCATTAACTGACGAAATTATGTCACGATTACTCAAAGGTAAAAATAGACGCATAGAAGAGGAGAGAATACGGGAAGAGGCGAGACAAGAAGCATTGGAAAGGATAAAGAAACGAAAAGAGTGGATGAGAGAGCGAGATGAAAGATATCGTCAAGGAGAAGAACTCATCCCAATGGCCAATTTTAGAGCCACTGAGAACTCAGGGCAACAAAGAAGACAACCATACTTGAATCTGGGAGCAGGACGAAAAGAGTACCACTTAGTGGATGCTCTCATAGACACAGGAGCAGCCATAAGCTGCATCAGATTTTCTTTGTCTCAGAGACTTAAAGAGGAGTTACGCCCATCAAAGGCACTGCTGATAGGAATAGGAGGAAAAATTACTCAATGTATAGGTGAGATAACCTTACCTTTACATATGGGGAACAACACTATGGAGCAGAGACTCTTAGTATGTCATGATCAGGATTTGCTCGAAGATGTTGTGTTAGGACAAGATTGGATTTATGAATATGAGGTAACCATTCAATTGGCCTTAGGATACATCTCAGCCAGGATAGGACCTCGTGAGGTATTTAGTTTGCTAGACGAACGACCACTCAAAACCGCTAATATAGAGCCAGAAGTTCATTCCAATGAACAAAGCCATGATTGTCTGAGCACTAGCAATATAGAAACCCCATTGTCTAGTGTTTCTCGTGAGAATACTGTAAATTCTGTGTGCTTTCCGTCTTTGAGTATAGAGAGTCACAAGAGTGCACATGAACATGAAATCAAGCCCAGTGAACCACAATGCACACGAGAGCATATTACTTTGAAAGAATTGAAGCCTACACCTATGAGAGTATACCCTATTCCATATTCTACACTAGCTTGGATAAGCAAGGATCAAAAGAAGGCATATCTTCAACAACAGAAAAGTCTTCGACATCAGCGTGTCCAATCGAATAAGAAGACAAAGAATTTCGAACACTTCAGTCAACCACAACTCACTAGAATATGGATTCCAAAGAAAGTGATAACTGCACAACCTGATCGAACACAAATATGGATCCCAAAGTCATGTACTCCAAGGACGACCATTCAAAACAAGGATCATCCTCAGAAGGGCAATCACCATCCACAGGGCCCACAGACACACAAGCCCAAAAGGAATAGCTATTGGAGAAAGAAGGAGTCTGCAGCTGCAACACAAGGAAGACCGAAAGTCCAAAAGCAGATAGAGCAAACGCACTATAAAGGAAGAATCACATTTATCAAGAAGGTTCCGAAGGAAATACATCCCCACCAAATGAAGCAGATTTGGGTGCCGAAGGATCCCGCAACTTGTATGCATAGAGCTACAAAATCCAATTGCACACATGAGGAGTTATCAGGACCCAAAGTATGCATGATAGGGCCACATTACAAGGCCAAGCATTCGGCACGTCTTTCTTCTATTTCAGGATAGTCAAGCACATTTTCCCTTTGGAAATAGGAGAGCACTTGTACATACATTAAGGAAATTACTCCAGAAATAATAACCGCTTCGGCTATGAACTAACGTTTATGTTTTCTTTTCAGCAAAAAAAAAATATAAAAATACATGAAAAAAAAATCCAGGTATTACCTTTCTCACACACACGGGAAAGGGACGACACCATTCACTCGGAGCAATGTCAAGCTTAAGACAAATAAAGGAACATTTCTGATAATATATGGCCACTAATTCACACTCTAATTTGAGTGCAGATGTCATCAACAAATTCTGAAGCCACTCAAGAGGAAGAAGTCCAACTTTTTCCATTAGAGTCGATCACAAGAGTAAGAGGCCATTGGTTCCGGGATGACCAACCAGTGTCAGAACTTCTCTTCATGGCAACAATAAAGATTATGGACAGGGATCACTATTTCCCTATCATGTCTCAGGACTTCAAAACGATAGTACAAGGATTACCACATATCGAGGACGTATGGACCCAGGCAGGAATAGAAGCATTTCTGAAATTGCCTATTTATGTGCCAGACTTTCAGCGGTGCACTCAAGTAATGAATACTATGCAACCTGCTGCAACAAAGATATCGATTCCAGAAGCACAGGTATTGGATAAAGTAGGTACATGGAAGACGATTCAATTCACACATGAATTGATCAATAAAGCTTTTGGATGGAGTCAGGAGGGCATTACTAACATTAAGGATGAATGCCACGACCCAAAGAAAAGATCATTCCTAGAGATCAACAGAATAGATATCGAAGATGCAGTCAGATTGGTGCATCAACATTTCTGTTTTCCTAGTATGCACAGGTACACTGCACCTCAAAAGATAGTAGTTCAGCTACTATCCCATGCCATGAGACAGATTGGCAACAAGGTAAATCTGACAGGCTATGTACAAGAAAGATTATTTGAAGCCCAGAAGAAATGGGGCCAGAAGAAGTTCCTGAATGGCAGTTCTGCTTTAACATTGCTAATATATGAAGCTTTAGACATGAAGAACTGCTTAAGGGAGATGCCAACCTCAGAAGGGCTGGCTAAATACGTGAAATCCGCCACAGTTCCCAAAAAGAAGAAAATTGCTGCAGGTATTGAAGAGGCAGGGACCAGTTCTCAACCAAAAATGAGAGGTACAAAGCGTCTACGGGAGGAGGAAGCTCAAGCTACACCCCAATCCAAATGCACACATGTGTTACCCACAATCCCTGTAGTACAAATGCCAATTACAAAAAGAGATTTATCTGCTGCCCTTGAAGAAACACATCAATATATGCAAGGACAAGTGAATCTCAACGTCCAAGGTCATCATTATAGACAGACCAGCCAAGCAGCACCAAAGCATCAAGAGAAGACCCTAAAAACACCGGGAAGATACAAAGAATTGGGCATCGATGATTCTAGTACAAATACGGAATCCAGTCCTGAGAAAGACACTTTAGATACTGATATCAGGACAGAAACTTATGAAGAAGAAGGATCAGAAATGAATCAAGTGGAAGTGACACCGGACAACCACGAAGAAAAGATACAGAAGGTAAATGATGCTAACGAACATGAACACGTCATTCAATTGAATGACACTACCAAAATTAGCATCAACAAAGCTCCCATAACCAGTACACATGTAAAAATTCCTATCAAAGAGGAACCACAAACTCCAGTGAATGTGGATTCGGAGCTACTACAAAACCAAGAAAAATTTGTGATCGAGGTGCCAGATGATACACCTCAAGAAAATCAAGCCAACATGGTGGCTGAGCCAAGGATCCAACTTCAGATTAGGCAGCCCCATGACACTACATTGCATGTCGCCCAAGGAAAAGATGTCACAACTGGTGAAGCACCAAGCATTCCAAAAACATGGCTTAATGTGGATGTCAATCAATTAAAGCCGGTAGTCAAGCAGATGATTCAGACGGCCATGGATACCCAACAACAAATGATGGACACGGATGCAGACTATGACAAAGTATTGAGGGAAAAGAATCAGTTTCAAATTATGAGTGAACAGTTGTCTGCACAATTAATTCAGGTACAAAAAGAGATAGCAACCAAAAGCACTGAGGTGCTGGAAACAAAAACGCAATATGAATCATTAAGCACTCAGCATCATCAACTGTAGACACGGCTCGTAGATTTACAAAGATTATATGATACAAGCGAAACGGACAAAGAGAGAATGAGGGCTAGAAGCGCTCTACTAGAGACACAACTCAAGTTATACATGGAAGAGAATGACACGTTACGCAACAGAAATAAGGAATTAATGAAATCCTTATTATATGATCAACCAATCGTACAGCAGGAATCCGCAGAAAACAAAGAAAAAGAATTAAGGGAGCAAATGGACAAATATGAAGAGTTGCTAAGACAAGAGCAAGCACAGACAGAAGAATGGAAAAGCAAGTACACCAATGAAACCAGTGAACTAAAAAGTCAATTACAAAAGGTGAATGCCAAACTGGTACAGAGTTACAGCGAAAACATGGATAATGTCGCTGAAGTAGGAAATGAATTGCTAGCGGCTAAAGAAGCACTCAGGGCAGCCATGCAAGAAGTCAAAGAGAAAGATGAGTGCATAGCACGATTGAAGACGCAAATGAAAGACAAAGCACCGATCGGGACACCAGTAGTGCCGACTAAGGAAAATCCTACTGACGAGGTGGAGGTAAGCCCTCTATCTCACCCGATCTATCATTCTCCAATACATGAGCAGTTGGCCGATGCCGACATACATGATGAACATCCAATGCCATACACTGCAGAAATAAGTCAGAAGGAACGGGCACTAGTGGTGTCCCGGTTGACAGAAAATTTTGAAAATGAAGTAATCAAGGTCATGAAGGAAGCTAAGATCAAAGGTAAAGACTTAGAAAAGATCATGAAGCCTTTCAACGTTCCATACGGACTTTTGAAAGAGAAAACAAGACGCTATATAAAGAGAATCACCCAGAAGAGCCCGGATGAGCAGCTTAACTTCGAGAATGATACATTCAAGTTTACTCAAGCAGAATTTGAAGCTGCACAACCAGTATGGCGGAGAAAATTTTTGGAGAAACATCCCACACTACGAGTGCATTGGCAAGCAGCGCCATATGCATTCCAGGTAAACCCTTCATTTTGTCCATTACCACGTCGAAGGGATACCAGGGAATTTTTGGATCTACAAAGAAACGGTACTATCAATAAACAGTGGCTCAATTTTCCTCTGCTTCCGAGCCCGCCACATAATTATTTGCCAACGGAAGATTACATGATAAAAACCATAGAATTTTGGCTACACAATTATGCGGCAGTACCAGATTTAGCTGTCAAAATGACAAATAAAATACTTAGTATGCTGCTCACTGTGCTAAAAGTTTTTAAACACGCGGCATACACATTTTTGAATTTTATTGGAATTAATCAGGGCACCGACATACTTATTTTTGATCTATCAGTGATGCCAAGCAGACCAACTATAATGGCATATTATTCCAGACTGATGTTTTTGCCAAGTCCATATATGCAGACATTCGAAGAAGCGTTTTTTACAGGATTTTTTGAAATAGATTCAGAGATCTTTTTGAAGATGTCATCCAATCTGAATGCCAGACTTGTGGCATATGAATTAAGCTTCTTCGCAGATCACAGACAACCACCCAACGATGGAGTAAAAGCTGAACAATGGAAACAGCTCATGATACGTGAAGCCAATCTGCTAAATGATACAGAGCAACAAGTATATCGAACATATGCCCGTCGCTTATCAAAGCCTGTCGAGGACGACAGAGTCCAGGAGGGGGGCAGTGTTGAGGGAGAATCGAGTAAGAAGAAGAAAATAAGAAGACAACGGAAGAAGAAGCTTCATTAAAAAAAAAAAAAGCAAGATTTGAAGATACATCTCTGCAGGAAGCCCCACAGGGGCGCATTACCCATCTCTGCACAGAGCCCCGCAGGGGCACGCATCAGGCGAAAAGAGAAATCAGCCAAGTCACGCACGGTGGAAAGAAGTAAACAGCCTCAAAGCAATACAACAGGGTCAGATGTGTGCAACAGGACAAATCAGAGGACCAAAAGTTACAAAGGGGTAGAGGCTGAAAAGTTTAAGAGGGTGACTAAGAACAGCACATTCCTAGTCACTGGTGGCGTGCGTGGCAACCCAAGTCAACAGGCAAGACAAGTGCAACAGGCTCTCGAGTAGTAGAGCTTGAATCAAGAAGGCCATCGAATCTGCATGTCTGTTTAACTGCAGACAATACTGACCAAGGGGAGCGTGCGAAGAAAAGCAGAAGCGCCTCTAAAACATAATGCAAGATCAAGAATCAGGCAACACGGACCACTGGACGCGTGCGCGAAGCAAAGTCTGTCAAGGGACGACAGAGACGAAGAGGGGGAGAGTGTTGCAGAGCTAAAGAGCGCACAAAGCAGAGAAAAAGACGGGCCCCAAAATTTTTCCGATTTGGACATCACATTTTTTGTATCATATTCATTCTTGTAATATATTTTCCCTTGTAAATGCACTAGAGGAGTCCTCTAGATGCATCCCCACAGAAAAGTAGAGAATACCCATGTACAATAGTAGGAAATTAGTCTCTTAGTGAATAAAGTGCCGTTTACTTGTGTGAAAGGACCATTTTTAGGGCACTAGTATATAAGTCAAATGTGACTCTTTGTAAAGAACTTTTTGCCATTGTGAGAATAGAGAGCACAGAAATTCGAATTTGTGTCTTCTTCCCTCCTTATCTTCTTCTTCCTGAGCTTGTATGCATGTGTATTGCTTGGAAAGAGTGCTTGTGAGTGTTGTCTATCCTTGAGAGTGTTTCTTTGCTGTAGGAAAGGTGTGTGCGAAGTGTAGGAAGTGCTGAAGTGTAGGAAAGTATTCCCGCGACTCAGTATTTCGCTCATAACTTGAAGTAGGAGCGTCGGAATTGAGTGAAACCACTGCCATTGATGCGTCTTCTCGAGAGCTTCGAAACGCATATGCTATTTGCTATATTTGGAGTTCAGAGCGGGGAGAAAAGTCCAAAATACTGACGGCTGCTGCACCAAGTATCGTTTCGCCTTGACCAACAGTTGGAGCTTGTTTGGATAAGTCTTTGCCTCATTTACATTCTTTGAGTAGTTCATTTGCATTGACCATTACATGATTGCATGTCTTCATACACTCGGCTAGGTTTGTATACTCTTTGGATTGATATTTAAAAGCGTGTATCCCCACTATATGCACTTGTGAGGGGATTGAGGTATAGTCTCTTTCTCCGCAAGTCCCTAAGTTGATACTTAGGTTAACACATATGCTTAAACACCAATTGAACAGGGAAACCAAATATCAGAAGGACTTAGCAAATGCTCGCAGAGAATGGGATGCTTACTACAAAACAATAGAGTTTCAAAACCAACAGATCAAAAGGATAGATAATCAACTGATCAATCAGAAAGAGAGAGTAATCAACATGCAGAAACAGATAGAAGATCTAAAGATTTCGCGGGATGCTTCCCTCTCCAACGATTTTTATTTACAGGAGGCCTTTTTGCAAACACAAGCCGAGATTTAATTAGCCGAAGCAATAGCATTAAGCTCGGCTAGAACCGATGCCCAATTAGTAGAGCCTAGTATCTTAGTACAGATGTTAGAAACACTTAAGAAGAAAATTACCCGAACTTTTAGACTAGCCCGTAACATGTACTTAGAAGGATTAATAGCCGAACAGTAGAAAAATTGCGGGTTCGAGTCCACCGTGCGTGCTAGTGTTAGTCGGCGGCCGAAGTGGGACAGATGTAACGGATGCCAGATGTAATGGAGTTTTTTGAAATATGCGCGAAAAGTTGGTACGCGCATCTTGTAAAGTCTATATAAAGCAATGTAAAGAGAATGGTCGAGAGAGACGTCTTTTCTGGAATTGCCAGACTGGTCGCCTGAATATATGTGAGAGCATTGTTTAATACTGTTGTGAAGTTTTGAGTACTGTTGGTGTTGAGTACGTTCTGCATCGTGTGCTCATACTGTAGTTCACCGTCACGAGTGTTTGAGTAACGGATTGTGTGTCTGATTACTGTCATCGTGTTGCATTGTTGTGTGTTCTTCAGTTGTTCAAGTACACTGAGTCAGTCTGAGTAGCGATATTACGGTGTGAGTTTGAATAGGCAACTTGAAGCGTTGTTGTAGTGTATCCTGTTTGTTCTACCTGATTCATTGCATTCGGTGTTATTATCTGTTAACTCCGAATACGAGGAAGAACTAGTACCTTCGGGTAACGTGAACCTTTTATCTGAAGATCACTGTAAAGTGTTGGGATGAATGAATCTGTCGGCTATAGTGTTATCTCTAGTTGATTTACTACATACTGTTGAGTCTGTAGATCGGACTACTGCTCTGTTCCAATAGCAGGTCAGTCTGAAGAAGTTCGGCACCCAGGACACAAAAATCGAGTATTGTCCAATTGATGTTAGTAACTGAGCTAAGACACGTATTAGTGCTTGTGTTGTTGTGACGAAGATTTGGGAAATAAGTACAGGGCCTCTGTCTAATAGACCCCTACCACTCCCAAGAACCCACATTGGTCTGGTAACGACTTTCGGATAGTCAGAGATGTTACGATCTAAGCGATTCATTTAACACCCGTAACACATTTAAAGTTTGAACATTTAACATCTCATTGGTTCCAAGGTTTAGCAGGCCCATTGGCGGATGCAAATTTCCTTTTTGATGCCAATTTGACTTTTGATACCCGTACGTGGGGCAAGTACCAGTTTTTCTCAAGGGAGTTTGAAGCATTACAGAATAGAGAAGACTTAAAGCATGTTTGGGTGAGAGCAGGCTTCACTGAATACTTTAGTGATCCTCTACCCAAACCAGATTTCTACATATGCTACTATCTAGTAACCACTTTAATGGCTTCCGAGAACAAGGATCTACCAGGCACATTCATTTTGCTGTCCTTGGTGAATGACCCCCCCATTCAAAAGGTTTTATTTGACAAAAGATTTGATTAGAGCTGCTATTAAGATACATGGAACGCACACTCCGACAGAGCGAGAGAGGCTAGTTCCAGAGCCAATGAAATGTGGAGATGTCATCAAGTGGGAAGATATTTTAGCGATCACACCTGAGCTCTCTAAACCCTTAAGGATATGTATGCAACATTTTGCATTTCCAGCTCAGGATCGATTCACCATGCCCCACAAACGCATTTGGTTTGGCTTATATTTATCTTGTACTGGGCCACAAACAGTTGATATGGCCAGTTGGATCATTGATCAGCTATACTTAGCACAAAACAGATGGGAAAGAAAAAAGATAATCCATGGATGTTGTGCTCTTACGAGAATTGTATATATGTGTTTGGCATACAACTTGCCAATCGAGCGTGCAATGACAAGTGAGGAGTTGAAAGCATTCAAGGGGACAACAAAGAAAGCCTAAAACTCCATCAAGGGACGAGCAGGAAAGTGCATGCGAGGAACCATTCCATGCCTACAAGTTCTGGAATCACCATCACCGCAACCCTCTCTAGAACAGTCTCCGACGGAAGCCCCTGTAACTGTACAACCTATTTGCAAACTATTATCACGACCTATTGTTACAGAAGGCACTGCTAGTGCGATTACCTCACAACCAACATCAGTTCAAGCACCTACCACCACTCTAGCAGAAGTTCCCACCACCATTGGTGCGGAAGCATTTTCTTTTCCGATACCTAACCTGGATGCAGAACCCGTAGATACAACATTTGATTTTGAAATGATGGATGCTTTCTCAAATGAATTTCAGTTTTCGGAAGGCCAGATTTTCTCTCAGGAATATGAATGACCAAGCTACCCTACCAGCCCACCGGATCAACCACAAGGACAAGTAGTATCCAGTTCAGAAGAAGAAAGAATTGAAACAGATGAGGACGAGGGTGATGATGAAGCCAGCCAGGGCACTCATGACTCCCAAGAAAATGTGCGGACAGACGAACAAGGATAGCGAACCGACACCCAAGGAGACACCAGCACACACGAAGATGAAACTTTTGAAGCAGCGACATACACCTTGGCAATCAAAAAGTTATATCAAACCATGGAAAAGGTTTGGGTGCGTAAGAAGTTAATTGAGGACGAGAGCCAAGCACTCAAAGAACAAGAACTTGTCTCAGGCAGTTTCGAAGAAGTATACATCAAAGGTTTCAGGGAACTTGTTAAATCAGTGGGATCTAAAGAAGCATTAAGATATTTGCAGAGAAGACCACTACCGTGATGGAGAGTGTTAATCTCCAAAAGAACAACCTACTCTTGAATTTAGAACACCTCTATATCAAGAGTAAGTCAAAAATTTCACCAATTTAAGAGATCAATGACCAAATATCAATTTCTTGACTAAACTGTGAAGGAGGAAATTACTCAGAAAGTCTGCTGCATAAATCTTGCTCATTGACTGAGTAAATGTGTAAAGTTTTTTATGAAACTTTGCACAAGATGTCGCCTAAAGATTACGCATCTTCTTCAAGTCAAATCACTCCAAAAGATTCAGTAGATCTTGAGAAATCTACTTACCAAGTCAGCTATGTCTAAATCTGTACTTCTGAGAAGTCGATTTGGACACCCTTAACTTCTTAACTTTAATTCTCTCAGTATAGAACCCGTTTAAGCAAATGCTTTTAGCCACGAGTAGCTTACCTTCCAACTTAAAGATTAAGTGCTTACTTGCACAAAACTTTAAACTGTGGAGTGAGAAATGATCAAATCAGTAAGATCGAAATTTGCGCCTGTTTCAGGAACCAGTGAGTACTTTCTCACATGTAAATGTTCCTATACACAATTCTCTTAGCCTGATCACAATTAGACTCTCTTACTCTAGCCATAGATTGATTAACTATGGACTTAGACATCTCCAAAAGGAATTCACAAAAGATTTACTACACAAGGAGAAAACTCAGAAACTTCGGGCGCAAAAATTCTGTCATTTCTGAAGAAGACTACAACTGAATGAGAGAGAGACTTCAACTCACTTCTCATGTGTCTAATGACACTTACTACATCTCATTTCTCTATTCCTATGCTCATACATAGTCTCTCCTTGTCTTCTCCTTTTGCCCCGACATTTTTCCAAAGTATTTATAGGCAAATATGTACAAGTTTATGACTATTCAAAACTCTAAGTGATCTATGTCTTCACTAATGTACATATGTGTACAAATCATTCATCCTGTGAATGTGTCCACCTTCTTTGCTTCAAGAATTGTTCTAATCTCCATTCTTTGTCTTCAAATCTTCAATTGGTGATTGGTCTGCACCAACAGCTCCCCCTCAATCATCAATTGAGGTTTCTCTAACCTTCTTTATGCCTGCCATGTCTTTAAACTTCTGTAACTTTGGTCCATCCAAGCTCTTTGTAAGCATATCAGCTATCTGATCTTTTGTTGAAGTATGTATGACTTCAATCTCCTTATCCATCACCTTCTCTCTTAGAAAGTGATATTGTATCTCAATGTGTTTGGTCCTTGCATGAAAAACAGGATTAGCAGCTAGATATAATGAACTCATGTTATCACCATAAATGATAGGTATGCTCTGTATAGTGTCAAAACTCTTCATTAGAGTCTTAAGCCATATCACTTCTTTTGTAGCTTCAACCATGCCTTTGTACTCTGCTTCTGTAGATGACAAAGCAACTGTATGTTGCTTCTTTGAGCACCAGGAGATTAACTTATCTCCCACATAACACATGTATCCATAGGTTGACCTTCTATCATCTGGATTACCTGCCCAATCTGCATCACTATAGATCTTGATATTTGTGTCTGATGTAAAACCATAATACAAACCTTCTTTGAGTGTACCCTTAATGTACCTCAACACTCTTTGACCTGCAATCCAATGCTCTTTCCTAGGACAATGCATGAATTGAGACAAAACCCCAACTGCATATGATAAATCAGGTCTAGTTAATGTAGCATAAATAAGACTACCAACCAAACTCTGATATTGCTTCATGTCCTTGAACTCTTCACCTCCAAATCTGCTTAATTTGTGATTCACCTCCATTGGAGTAGGTGCTACCCTGCAATCATCCATTTTAAACTTGATTAACAAGTTTCTCAAATACCTTTCTTGAGTCACATACACTCCATGTTGAGTGTATGAAATCTCCATCCCCAAGAAGTAGGACAAGTCTCCCAAATCACTGATTTTGAACTCTTTCTCCATTTGCTTCTTTAAACTTTGTATGCCTTTCTCATCTGTACCTGTAAGTATGATATCATCAACATATATGCACATGTAAATAAACCCATCATCACTTGCTTTGACAAGCAAGCTACTATCAGCTTTTGATACTTGAAATCCAAGTTCTTTTAGGAACTTTACAAGTCTATAGTTCCATGCCCTTGGGGCCTGCTTCAAGCCATATAAAGCTCTCTTGAGCTTACACACATAATCTGGATATCTTCCATCTCTGAATCCTTGAGGTTGCTCCATGAAAACTTCATCTGAAATGTAACCATTCAAAAAAGCATTCTTCACATCTAATTGACACAATTTCCAACCTTTGCATGCAGCAATTGCTATAAGTGTCCTGATGGTTGTCATCTTTGCCACAGGACTATAAGTTTCATCATAGTCAACACCATATGTCTGAGCAAACCCTTTGACAACAAGTCTAGCTTTGTACCTAGACACACTTCCATCTGCAAATCTTTTTGTCTTATAAACCCACTTACATCCAATGATTTTCTGACTATTTGGCTTTGGAACCAAATCCCATGTTTGATTCTCCACCAATGCATCATATTCTTCCTCCATAGCTTTCTCCCAATTTTCTTTACCTTTTGCCTCTTCATATGTAGAAGGGTCTTCATCTGCTTTAATCATGTAAGCATAATCTTTGGTAGCCAAAAATGAAGTATCATAGCTATACCTTGTAGGTTGCCATTTGTTCCTTGTAGACCTCCTAAGTTCTCCACTTCTTGAGGTTTCTGGTTCTTCATATTCAGGATCAAATCTTGGTGTCTCTTCCACTTCAACCTGCACTTCATTATTCTCTTGCTCATCAAATATCTGAACCTTTGATTTACCTTTCCTTTGACTCACAATTTCTTCATCATTTGTATTAATATTGATAGTACCTGCATACCAAGTACCTTGCTCATCAAATGTAACATCTTTTGCTACAAGAAAATGTTTTGTGGATGGATTCCACAATCTATATCCCATCTGCTTATCATCATAACCAATAAACACATATTTTTCAGCTTTAGGTTCCAATTTGTGCCTTAATTGTGATGGCACATATGCATAGGCCAAACATCCAAATACTTTGCAATGGTCTAGTGTAGGTCTCTTACCCCACCATGCCTCATAAGGTGTCATTCCCTGCAAAGCTTTACAAGGTAGCCTATTGACCAAATAAGTAGCTGTGCTTACAGCCTCAGCCCACGAATAATTTGGGCAATTTTTCTCCTTCATCATGGACCTTGCAAACTCAACAAGAGTCCTATTCCTCCTTTCTGCTACACCATTTTGTTGAGGAGAGTACCTGCAAGTAACTTCTCTTTTTATACCTGCATTCCACAAGTAATCACTGAACTCATTAGAGAAATACTCTCCCCCTCCATCTGACCTTAGTCTCTTCAATTTGTGTCCTGTAATTCTCTCTGCATACATATGATAATGTTTGAAAGTATTGAATACTTTTGACTTATCTTTGATCACATAGATAGTGATCCATCTGGTAGCATCATCAACATAAATCACATAATACCTTGAGCCATTGACACTGAAGTCCTTTGATGGTCCCCACACATCTGTGTGTACCAACTCAAGTTTCTCTGAATACATAAACCCATGCTTATAATAGGGTTGCTTATGAGCCTTACCTAATTGACATGCCTCACATCTGTATGTCATATGTTGACCTGCAACATTAGGCAATTCAAGCACTGAACCATTATTAATCATGTCTTTAATACCTCTTTCATTGAAATGTCTAACTCAGAGATCTTATGTCCTCCATAGGTGAACAAGGCATGACCAACATTACCTTGAATCTTCAATGTGAACAATCTTCCTTCTTTCTTCCCTGAAACAATTTGTTTATACCCATTGCTAGGGTCTTCCACAAACACTCCTTCATTAGTGAACCTTACTTCATAACCTTTTTCCACAATTTGTCCTACACTTATCAAATTCTTAGGAATTGTAGGAACATACAAGACCTTACTCAATAAGGTGCTACCATCCTTGGCCTTCACTGATCCAATTGACTTCACATTGTGCTTTGTGTTGTCACCTGTTTGAACAACATGATTAGATACCTTATTCTCCAAATCAGTCATCAAGGCTATATTACCACTCAGGTGATTGCTACACCCTGAATCAATGTAGAAGACTCTTTGATCTTCACTCTGCCTTTCACAAGTTGCATTCATTATCAATGTTGAATCTTCCTTTTGATCTGAAGCATAATTGTAGTAGGTATTGTTATATTGTTGACTTTGGAAACCTCTACCTGCATTTCTTACAAAGTAACCCCTACTACCTCTGCCTCTGAAATTACCTCTTTGATTTCTGCCACCTTTTCCTCTTGAATTATAGTTTTGATTGTATCCTCCATTACTTTGATTATTATGCCAACAATCATTAGCTAAATGATTTGTCTTACCACAAATCCAGCATGCTTTGGCTCCATCTTTGTTGTTCCTGCCTCTTCCTCTACCTTTGCCACCTCCTCTACCTCTTAGGAAGTTGGCTTGACTGGTTGTACCTTCAATTTCTTTTGAGTGTAGGTACATAGAGAACATCGGATAACTTTTTCTCAACACCTAGAGAAGTGATAAAAGAGATGGTTCCAGTTCCTTCAGCTGGACACTTAGAGGCATTTCCCACCACTACATTGATGGATTCCCGCAGAGGCACTAGGGAACTATACCAATCCTTTTTACTAGTCATATGGCGAGAAGCTCCACTATCTAAAATCCATGGCTCATCAACACGAGCTTGAGCAGATGAACATACCTCTTCAATAGCTACCCAAAGTTCCAGCTCTGTGTTGTTTGAAGAATCTTTGTTCTTCCATGATGATTTTACAGTCCCATTCCGTTCATCAGCTTGCTTCTTTCTGCAATCCTTGATGGCATGGCCTTTCTTTTCACAATAGAAGCAACTTCCTGTGAACTTTTTCTTCTTTGGCTTCTTCTTTGATCCCTCTGAAGAGCCTTTACCTTTTGCATTTGCCGAGAATGCAGCATCAATTGTACTTTGCCGATTCTTCAGCCGCATCTCTTCTTCTAAAAGCATGGCACAAAACTCTTCAAATGTAAGAGGAGTTGGCCTTACCTGAGTGTTAAGGGTTGTTACTAATCCATCATACTTTGCTGGAAGAACACGTACAGATCTTCGAGCCAGCTCTTCTGGTGTTATAACAACACCAACTGCAACCAATTGATCTTGAAGATGCTTTATCCGTTTGATAAAATCTTCAGCCTTTTCAGAATCAGAATGCTTTTCATTTGCCAACTGATTTTCTAAATTCTGTATCCTAGTGTGGTTCTTGGTCTCATATTGTCGAGCCAATATGCCCCAAGCCTCATGTGCTTTAGTAGTATGTTGAACTAAAGTAAGCACAGAATCACTTACACTAGTGACAATCGCACATAATGCATCAGCATTCTGCCTCTTCCAAGCTCGTAGAAGATCTGGATCTGGCTGAATCATCAATCTTGAATTTGCTGGATCTTCAACTGGTATAGGCTCTGGATCCAATCCCATCGGTCCCATGACAGTGTCAAGTAATTCATAGGAGTCCAAAATTGCAGAAATTTTGAACTTCCAGAGTGTATAGTTGGTTCCATCCAGCTTCCCTTCAGTGAATGCAGGTGGATGAATTCGAATAGGTGCAGCATTAACATTAGCTGAAGCACCAAGACTACTGTTTGACGATGAAGCCATCATGTAATCACTCGAATAATCTACTGATATTCTAGTCTGCTAGTAGGCAAAAATAATGATACTTCTCAAGCTATTCGAACCTTACAGCTCTGATACCATGTAAGACAATAATTACGCAATATAACATAGGAGCAATAGCAGAGAAGATAACAGATATAGGAGAATCTCAACAATTTTCTACTAGCAGCAAGTACAAAGATGATGGCGTTGTCCACCCGTGCGCTCTCAAGGTAGAGCTTAAATGGTGATCTAGACAACTCTAGATAGGGAGATACAAGGTAGAGTTATGCTGGCTCAACTCAATATCTTAGGTAGTGTAGAAGTCATGTATATATAGGATCATGGGTGGCCTGCCATGGACGGCTATACATGGGCGGTAGAGCGTGGGCGGCCGCCACCCGCGTAATTGCCATACACGGCTTAGACTGGTTGAACCGACCTAACAAATATAAATGATTTCTGACTCCGATAGGGAATATTCCATGGAATATTCCCTTTACCGTCGCGCCCGAGGCGCTGGCCCCGGACCCCCACTTGGGGGCCCGCTAGCCCCCTTGGACCCCCTAGCCGGGGCTGCTCACCGCTGCCCCCGACCCCACAATTGGGGACCCTGGTAACTCCCTTTCCTTATAATACCTTACATGGTCCAATATGACCTTCATCCAACATTCAAGTTGGGATTCCCATCAATTGGGTAATGCACACTTGGCTTCTCCTCATAAAGGGGGCCTTACAAAATGTGCATACAATCATGAGGGGTAGACATTGATCATATACTAACAGATAGGTATTTCCTTCGTCTCCTTTGCTCATGTCTCCTATCTTGTCAAAGGGTATTTCTGGCACTGTTCTATGATATCCTACCTAGGAACGAGGTTTTGCTACTTCTGGCACTTGGTTGGCTACATGTTTTCATAATTCTACCTTAACCTTGAGTAGCTCTTTGAAAGTGAGGTTGCATTGCACTTTAGTGTTTTTCACTACCTCCGTGTTTATAGGTATGGTTGAGTCTTCGTTTCTTATCACGACCATGAGTTTTCTCATACAAGTAGATTTTGCTTCCCATGGGCCTGTGAAATGGGGTAGTTCATGTAAGGAATTAGACTCAAAGTCTAATCTCTCACGAGATTGGATATCCTCCTATTCTTCATAAATGGAAGGAATGTCTTGTGGGAATCGATCGTGCAAGTCATCCACAAGTTCAATGAGAGGAGGATTTTCAATTTCTTTCGCCCATTTCTCTTCTTGAATATCTCTTCGAAATTCTGGAGAATATCGATTCATAGAAGAAGACGTGTTTGGTTCTATGGAGTTAGGCACATAAGCTTCCTAGGGAGGAAAGCTCATTCTTCCACTTGCCTTGTCCTTACCTTGAGAGGCGGGGTCCTTTTTAGATTTTTCAATTAGCCTTTCCAATCTTTCTAGCAATCATCAAAGTGCAACTGTGTCTTAGCTAAACTAGAGAAGTTAAAGAGACGATTGGCTTCAAACATGGTTTGAGCCAATTCCACCATCTTAAAAAAATTTTAGTTCGTTGGAGCTCTAGTTGAGCTCTAGGGTAACACTTTTCATGATCCATTACTTTTGGCCCTTCTTGGAGTCTGGCCTGATATGCCTTAAGCATCATGTGTAGGTCCTCAAGAATGGGATCTGCTAAGACATCCTACTCTAGGGGTAGGTGGGCTTGTGCAAGGTAGGTTGGAAGGTAGTGGATTGCAAGGTAGGTTGGAAGGTAGTGGATTGGAGGGAGATGGGAATGGTGGGTGTGGAGTAGTGTGAGAGTGAGTTTGAGATGTGATTTCAATTATCTTGGATTTCATTTCTCTCAAGCTTTCTTCAAGTTTGCTCATCTTCTTTGCCCATTGCATTTTCATTCTCTCTTGACTATCCCTCCAAGTTCATGACCTTTTCTTAGCTAGTATCTCAGTCTCACTAACCTCGGAACTCTTTTCCTGGCCTAAGCCTTGGTTTTGTTGTAATGAATGAGCTCTAGTGACGTGGAAGTCAAACTTCCCGTGGAGTCTACCACTAACCCAATGACATTGATAGGAGCGCTTTTGGCATATTATTGGGGTTCTTAGGACAGTCTCTTAATAGATGCTCCTTCCCACAATCTGGACAGAAACCTTGAATTGTCACAGATTGGGTTTGTGTAGGTGCAGGCATAGGGCAATCTCAAATGAGGTGATCTCCTTGACATCAGTAGCATGGTCCTCTACAAAATGGGGGTCTTATTTGCCTAGGTTGAGGTCTATACTTGAGGTTTGCGTACATGACATTTGCATACTCTAGCTCCCAGCCAGGTTCACTCGGGTCTTCATAATAATATGACTCATTATGCTCAGGTGATTGCATGTAGTAAGCCTGTGGGCTATCAATATGAGTAGAGCCAAAGCTATGATCACTTGGGTCACTTTCTAAAAGCAGTGGTGTCACTGGTACTAAGGCTCTATTCAGAATTTTTGCAGCTGTGCACTTTACTGGAATCACATTGGCTGGAGGAGGGGGTTGCTACACTCTAATTGGTTGAGGTCTTTGCTGCCCTTGATAGGGTTATGGATAGGGTTGCTGGGTCCTACCATACTATTGTGAGTATTGATTCTGGTATCTCCCTTGTTGTGGATAATTCTGCGTAACCACTTGCTTATTATATGGGCAATCTTGTGCAGTATGGTTAGTGTATTTCTGCTCTATGGTGTAGTATTGGCTGTTAGGGTTCACTTGGGATTGAATCATAGTTGGGCACACATTAGCCATATGGTGTCCTTGTTGGAGCAAAGCAATCACAAATTGATGATTATGAAGAATTTGAAGCAAGTCAGGAATTAAAATGAAGCCAAAGAAGTCATTGAAGAAAGTGAAGAGATCTAAGTAATAAAGTTTGTATACATATGTACATTATAGTTAAGAATTCGTGTACAATGGATATAGATGATCCTTAGGATGATAAGGAGCAATGTAATAGATGTGGGATGAGTCTAGAATCATATATGTATAAGTCAATAATGTAAAGAAATGAGAGAGAGAGTCATTACAAGCTAAGTGTCCATGAGATAGAAGTGAAGAGAGTCATCTTCCTGAGTTAGCATCGAATCTTTCTCAGATTTGTCTCAACCTGATCATGTGGATAACAAAATCTTTTGTACGCATCTAATCTAGAAGCTAATCAAGCTATGTTCAAAGTTTCATGGTGTAATTCCTTTTAGGTTGTGTGTATGATCAATAGGAACATGTATATGTGAAGTCTATAGGTAGACCTCTCAAAGTAGCGCATTTTTTTGTGACAATGTTTTGCATAGATCTCAGTGCACAATGTAAATTTTTTGATGCTTGATCATTCAAAATCTAAGTCTAAGTTAGAAGGTAAGGAAGCTATGGCTAAAAGCATTTAGCAAAAGGGGACTTGTGCTGTGAGAAATCAACCTTAGAAGTTGAGTATGTCAAAGCCGCTTGTTCAAGAGGATAGTTTCTAACATAACCTTGATCTTTGTGATCAAATCAAAGTTTTAATGATTCCTTTGAAGGTCTAGTGGATGATATGATTGCACAAAGGTAGCGTGGAGATATGTGCATCATTAGATTGAAGAAATTTGAAGTTATGTACAAGTAATAAAGTTAATTTCTGAAGCAGACTTCTTGAAGAAGAAGAAACTTGACTTCGAGAAGTGATAGTGAATGTTTTTGTAAACCAAGGTAACATTTGTGTAAAGTTTGATCTATGATTGGTATAGAGGTGTTCTTAAATCAGTATAGATCAAGACTTTGGAGATTAAGAGTTCTCCAACAGTGGTATCAAAGCAAAAGGTGCAATATAAAGTGAAGTAAAGAGCATTGGAAGGCCCGACTGTTGCAGACATTGAAGTTTCTTCTAATTGAAGGTGGACAAGATCAAATACTTAAAGACAACCTGAAGAAGTGTGAATATTGAGCTCGAAAGAGCTTTACATTAAAGGTACAAAGTAGATTCATTCATTCTAATATTTGAGAAGAAAAAGATCAAAGATGGGAGAAAGCTTGCAGATTGATAAGCTAGATAGGGAGAACTATCCAGCTTGGTCCATGAGGATGGAGGCACATCTCATCAGTAAAGATTTGATGGCATTCATCACAAGAGAAGAAGAAAAGCCTGAGTTTGAAGATCATAGTGTTCCAACTAGGGAAGAGCTTGCAGATTTGAAGAACTGGATGAAGAAGGATGCTCAAGCTAGAAGTATCATTTACATGGCTTTAAATGATTATCTTCTACCTCATATTAGAGGATTAGAAAGTGCAACAGATGTGTGGAATGCTTTGGAAGAGCATTTTCAAAATACAACCAAGTCAGGGAAGGCATCATTATGGGATGAGTTCACAACCTTCAAGAAGAAAATCTCACAATCAATTTCTAATTATGTGGCAAGAATGAAGGATATTGCAGATAGCTTGGGAGTAGTAGATGAAGATATTGAAGAGGATAAGTTGGTAAGACAAATACTTACAGGTCTGAGAGGAGATGAGAAATGGAAGCCTTTCATATTGTCTATAGAATTGTCATTAGATCATTTTACTCTTGATCTTAATGAATTGCTAGGACACATGCTAACTTTTGAGCAGGACATTAAGGGAGATAATGATAGGAGTGCAAGCCAAGCTATGTACTCCAATGACAAGAAAAAGAATGGCAAAGGAAAGCAGTCAACGGATGATGAAGGATCTTCAAGCCAAGTTAATTTCACAAGAGGAAAGATGAATTCAAGCGGTAAAGGAAGAGGAGGCAAGAACAAAGATAATGTTAAAGCTTGTTGGATTTGTGGCAGAACAAATCATTTGGCAAATGATTGTTGGTATAACAATCAAAATGGTGGAAGTCATAATCAGAGTTTCAATCAAAGAGGTAGAGGAGGCAGAAATCAAAGAGGTAACTTCAGAGGAAGAGGTGGTAGGACCTCATATGCTAGAGGAGGTGGAAGAAGCTTTCAACCTCAGTTGTTAGCAGCGGACAAGGGAGAGAAGGCACAAGCAGACAAGGGAGTCAACGAAGATCTGGCAAATAGGCCAACAATTTTCTTCAGGAAGAAGCACTTATGAACATTCACGCAGATTTAGCACTAAGGCAACCTTAATTTTTCAAAACCTCTACACCAATTAAAAGTGATTCTCATCACTAAACACCATTGTAAATATCATTTCATCTTTTTGTAGCTCCATTTTGTGCAAGCCAAGGAGTCCTTGAGCTTGAGGAGCTTTAGAAGTATCTACCTGCCAATTTTCGTAATTTTTGGATCTCGTTTGAGCCCTCAAATAAGCCCTGGAACCTAATTTTTAACTAGGCCGGACACTAGGTCTGGACAGGGCCAAAACCTAGTCAAAAACTATAAAAAGAGCTAGAGAGCGCATTTTTGAGGCTAGATTGTAATTGAAACAAACTTGTAAGAGCTTTTGAAAGTAATCTAAGAACTCCATTGATTCTCCCTCTTTGTCTTGCCGTGTGTGCGCGTGTGTGTGTATGTGTGTGCATGCTAGTGTGCTTCTCACTCACGCACTTGTGCCGCCACTTGCTCGAGGTCTTCATACCATCCTCACGTCTTCCCGGATTGACATTAAAGGAGGTGCTACTCATCACTGAGCTACACCAAATTTTGGCGCCGTTGCCGGGGATCGAGCTTTGAGGACGAGCGTGTGATGGTAAGACGTAGAGTTGACGCGTTGGAGTTGTAGGTATTTTCTTCACTCTCATCGATTTTCTTTTACTTTCTTCTCCATCTTCATTTCCATCATCATCATCACCATCTCCCACCTCCATCTCCATCATCGCGAAAATTTCTGTTTTTTGATCATATCACCTTTCCCACCTCATTTCCCCCATTTCACTTGTGAGAGAGAGCGAGAGAGCGATATTGTGTGTGCGGATTTTGCATGTTTCTTGAGTTTCATTGCAGGTTCTGGCCGTATCATCATCCCCAGCTTCCTGCGCAGGTACGAAAATCATCGAAACTGTCTCGCGGTCGCAGGCTTCTGTCGATCGCGACTGACAGAAATTTTTGGCTTTTCACAAAATTGAGTGCACCACTAGAACAAGCACAAAGAGCACATCCTAAAACATTAAAAACAGTAGAAAAATTCCGAGGTTTTCTGTCAATCGCGACCGACAGACCCTGTCAATCGCGACCGACAGACCCTGTCAATCGCGACCGACAGACCCTGTCAATCGCGACCGACAGACCTCCACGATCGACTGACTGCCACGTAGGACCCTGTCAATCGCGATTGATACCGTCGATCGCGATCGACAGCCACGACCGACACCTCTGTCAATCGCGATTGACACCGTCGATCGCGATCGACTGAAATTCCACGATTGATTGACTTTTGCGCATAGCCACGTGTCCATCGCGACGGATAGGCCCCCGATTGACTGAAATTTTTGCGAAAAAACCGGAAAACGTGTCGATCGCGATTGATACTGTCGATCGCGATTGACAGCCACGATCGACTCTGTCGATCGCGATTGACACTGTCGATCGCGACTGACAGCCCCGACGGACACCTCTGTCAATCGCGATTGACAGACCTGTCGATCGCGATTGACAGGCTTTTCGGCCAAAAATTAGGGTTTGTTTTTGTTCAAAATTGGGGATAATTTTGGGGCAAAATAGTCAATCCATTAGCATTATTGAGGTTCCTACACTTGTGTTTTGGGAGAAAATCCTAGGATCTGTCAGCCAGATTGAATCTTGTTTTAACCCCCTAAACCTTGAACAGTCATAACTTCTTCATACGAAATCAATTTTTTGAGCTCTAGGGCTTGTTGGAAAGCTCGTGGCATATACTACAAGCCCTCAACTGTTTTTTATAAAGATAATACGTTGATTTTCAGATAGAGTATTTTGAAGTTGACCATATCCAGGGGGATCAAAGTCAGGGGTCTTTAGGATTGTTTTCTTAAAAATCACTATGCAAGTTTGTGTTTGTGCTACAGGAATGAAAATCATTGGGTCTGTCTTTAGAATTTAAATCTTTAAGCTAACTTTGGAACTCTTACAGATCTATTGAGAGCATCGAAAAGCGTTCTAAGCAAGTGTAAGTGCAAGCTTGGGAACACACTTCCTGGGCACTCAAGGGCAACCAAGCAGGAAACAAAAGGTTGGAAACTTGTAACCCCCTCTGTCAATTCATAGTTTAGGCTAAGAACGACGAGAGGTAGGAGTAAGTCACAGCGACGATAGGCAGGTATCAAGTTGAAGACTACCTAAAAACTCAAGTTCAAGCTAAAAACCTAATCTCTGTACTGTCGATAACATAAAGGAAAAGAACCTAACGTGGAACGATCAACCTAAAAGCACGAAGAACACTCAAGTATTCCGACGACGTAATATCAGACAAGACCTTAAACATGAGAAATAACTAAAAAGAATCAAGTGACTGATACCAAGTGATCGGCAACGAGGTTGTACTCTGGGCAAAGAATTGGGCTACTTAGATAGGCATATGAACCTTAGATCGGGACGACATCTAGTAAGGGAGAGACAAAGCCTTAGATCTTTAGAGGCTAGTGTTAACCACATTACTAGGTCTTGGGCCCAGCAGTTGAGCCACCACTCGTACTACCCTAGCTCTGAGACCAGTGAGTCAGAGATGTCTCAAGGCATGGACAGACCTACGGGAAGTTCAGGTGTGCCTTACTGGTACAGAGTAGAAGGCCCTTACAAAACACAGTTGGAATACCTTAGGACCAACCGATTAGGTGCAAGCATCTATGAGGACGGCCTAGGAAGATCAGTGGTCCAGATTAAAAATCCTGATTAATCCATTGGACTAGAGCACCCAGCCGTCAAGTTTGAAAACGGTGCATACCTGGACAAAGAAGGAACCATATACGTAGTCACCAGTCACCCAGATAGGACGGATGAATTTGGAAATGTAATCTCAGAGGCGGACTTAGGGGACTTAGAGCAAGGAAACATGGGTGCGGAACCTAGAACCCCCCGAGGCAAATCTGTTCTCACTAGGATTATCACGCCTGAGTGGGTTCCCCAAGACAACAAGAGCATAGAGTTGCTCCTCAATCGAGAAACTGACGAAGCCTTCTGGAGGTATAAATCTAATCAGCCAACTGATATAGGAACTATCATGATCTATGAGTTTAAGGATCCGGATAGCCCAGGTAGAGTGACCTACTTAGATCACACCTCAGAAAGGATCTTTGTGGTGACAGAAAATGATAGGCATGCTTACACTTGGAAGGGTGAATTCATTTTCCCCCAACCAAGATCGAATGTATCCTATGGTCACCCTGGAGCTGGAACATCCCAAGCTCATGGAACTCAAAGAGACAGAAATAGAGATAGACCAGAAGTAAGCTTTGCCAACCCAGTGGGCAGAGAAAGAACGAGGACGGAGACGAATCGAGTAGAACCTCAGATACTTAGAGCTCACAGGAACCAAAGAAATGTGGATGGATTTCCTCTGCCGAGACCTAGAGAGCACACAAGAACTCTGAGACCGACCCAGCTAGTTAAGTCCATGAAGAATTACTTTGATGGCACAGGAGATCCCTATGATCATGTGGTGGAATTCAAGCAAGTCTTGAGAGCTGAACAAGTGGAGGATCTATTCACGCAGTACAATGCCTTCGGTCTAACCCTTAGGAACACAGCACTTACATGGTTCCAGCCATTGGATGAGCGACAATTCTGGTGTATAGACCAACTCCTAGAAGCCTTCATTGTAGAGTTCTCTAAGAGTGGCATAAGACACAATACCTCCTCATTGATTCACAGCTTCAAACAGACTCCCCAAGAGACTGTCAGATTGGCCATAAGAAGATTTAGACAATATCTTGAAAGGTGCCCTGTTTTGGAGCTACCCACACCCGCAAAACAGGTAGCCTTATTCCTTGATGGATTGCTGAGTACGAAATTGAGATCCTATGTGTATCTGAAGGACCCTAGGACCATAGAAGAATGTGTACGCATGTGCATTGACATTGAAGATAACCTAGGGGAGGAACTAGAGCTTTCCAAAATCTACAAAGATTCAGATAGTGCATCTAGTCACTCTTCCACGCAATCCACATCAATTGAGGAACTTGCAGAGAAAGTAGCTCAGAAATTAGGTGTGACTAGCAAACAAATCCCAAGGTTTGCCCCTGTGAAAAGGTGCTATACATGCGGTGGTGACCATATGGCGAATGTCTGCCCTATTATGGCTCAGCCCCAAGTAAATCCTAGTAGCCAGTACTGCACCATAGAACGGAGATACACCAATCACACCGCACAAGATTGCCCATACAACAAGCAGGCAGTTACGCAACCCTACCCGCAGCCCTACCAACAAGGCAGATACCAGAACCAAAATCCACCACCACAATATGCTAGACCCCAACAAACCTACTAACCACAATATCAAGCCCAACAGAGACCCCAACCAGTGCTAGTTCAACAACCTCCAAACCCAGCTAATGTGATTCCGGTAAAGTATGCTGTTGCAGAAGAAAACCTGAATAGGGCCATAGTACCAGTAACCCCATTGATCTCAGAAAGTGATCCAAGTGACCATAGCTTTGATTCTACACATGTCGATAGTCCCCAGGCTTACTACATGCAGTCTCCAGAACATGGTGAGTCCTACTATAGTGAAGAGCCAAATGAAATAAGTTGGGAGTCAGATTACACGAATGTCATGTATGCAAACCCCAACCCTAGGCCTCAACCTAGGCAAGTAAGACCTCCATTCTCAAGAGGACCATGCTATAGATGCCAAGGAGATCACCTCATTCGTGATTGCCCCTTACCTCCACCTACACAACCCCAGTCAGTGACGATCCAAGGCTTTTGCCAAGATTGTGGAAAAGAGCATCTCTTACGAGATTGCCCTAAAAATCCTAATAATATGCCAAAAATCACTCCCATTAATGTGATTGGGTTGGTTGTAGATTCTTCAGGCAGTGTCACTTCCACGGCACCAGTACAGGTAGTCACTAGAGCTCAGGCATTGCAGCAAAACGAGGGTGTAGGTCAAGAAAAGGGCCCAGAGGCTAGTGAAACAGAGAGCATAACCAAGAAAAGGACTAGAGCTTGGAAAGATAGTCGGGAAAGAATGAAAAGACAATGGGCAAAAAAGATGAGTGAACTCGAGGAAAGCGTAAGAGAAACAAGAGCCAGGATAACCGAACTCACATCTCAAACTCCCTCTCACACTACTCCACCACCACCATTCCCATCTCCATCCGACCCACCACTTTCCAACCCGCTTCATACGACTCCACCACCCCCCAAAGTAGGATCAATCCTAGCAGATCCCACTCCCGAGGACCTAAACATGATGCTTAAAGCGTATCAGGCCAGAATCCAAGAAGGGCCAACCATAACCGATCATGAAAAGTGCTACCCTAGAGCCGAACTAGAGCTTGAACGAACTAAAATTTGTGCTAAGATGGTGGAATTGGCTCAAGCCATGTTCGAAGCTAGCCGCCTCTTTAACATCTCTAGCTCAGCTAAGACGCAGTTACACTTCGATGGACTGCTAGAAAGAATAGAGAGGCTAATTGCACAATCAGAAAAGGAACCTGCCACTCTAGGAAAGGAAAGGGCAAGGGAACAGACAAGCCAGCCTCTTCAGGAAGCCCATGTGCCTCCTCAAGAAGCTTATCTTTCTCCCCAAAAGGCAGATGAGCCTCCCTCGAAAGCTTACACACCTCCACAGGTTGCCTACATTCCTTCTCAGGGAGCATATGAGCCTGTTCGGAAAAGTAATAGAAAAGGTAATCCTCCCGAGGAAGCTTGTACTCCAGCCATCTATGAGAACGAGGAGAGAGTCAACGGTAGAATAAGCCCTCCTTCCCAGGTTGCTTATGTGCCTAATTCTACGGAGCCAGACACTTCTTCTTCTATGAATCGGTTTGCACCAGACTTCCTACGAGAGATTCAAGAAGACAAATGGGATAACGAAAGTGAAGTCGCCCCTCCTTTTGAACTTGTGGATGATGCACACGATCAATTCCCACAAGACATCCCATCTATTTACGGGGAACATGAGAGTACTCAGTCTCACGAGAGATTGGACTTTGAGTCTAATTCCATACAAGAGCTACCCCACTTCACAGGCCCATGGGAAGCAAAGTCCACGTGTATGAGAGCACCCACAGTCATGGTAAGGAATGACGACTCAGTCATATCAAGGAACACGGAGGTAGTAAAGAACACCAAGGTGCAGCGCGATCTCACTTTGGAAGAACTGCCTAAGGATAGACCAAAAGCGCCGAAATATGTAGCTAGTCAAGTAACTGAAGTTGCAAAACCACGTTCCCGGGTAGGATCCCATAGGACAGTGCCAGAAATTCCCTTGGACAAGATAGGAGATATGTGTGAAGGTGAAGAAGGGAACACCTATCTTCCCATCACCTACCAGGAGTACACCACCAAGGCAATTTTGGACTCAGGTGCAGGAGTTGCAATTGCCACTACTTCCCTTTGGAAGCGTTGGGGCAAGCCAGCACTCAGGCCAACGAGAATGAAATTGCAGATGGCCGATGGTCATATTGAAAGACCCTTGGGATTGTTAGAAGGCATAACTCTCACCACATGTGGTGTTGAGTTCGAGCATAGCTTTGCTATATGTGACTTCAGCAAAAATCATGCCTATGAGATGATTTTGGGAAGACCATTTATGCGACAGTTGCAAGTGGTACAGGATTGGGGGACCAATTCTTTGTACTTGCAGCACTTAGGTGTTACGACCAAAGTCAATCTCAAAGATTACTCTCATAGAGATGTACCTCCTATCCAGTGGAATCCCATCCATAGAGCCAAAGATGATACGGAATCTGTGCATTCCATAGGGTCGGGATCCTCATGGATGCATGAAGACACCCACTTATGGATGTGCAAAGTAGCAGTAGAGGAAGAGAAGAGAGAAAAGGCCAGAGAAATAGGTGCAAACGAAACTCATAGACCCATTCAAGACCCAGCCTATGCACCTGTAGTCTTTCCTGACGAGGAATTTGAACCCCATGGCTAGGCAGAAATTTTAGCAACCATGGACGTAGCCATCAATGAAGAAAAATGGACACCTCACTGTGATGAGGATGGCTATGACATTTCAGTCTTCTCCATAGAGCCAATCATGGGAGAGGCAGTTCTAGAAGAATGCGAACCCAGCCCTGATGCATTTGAGGATGCAAGTGACTCCGATCTCGAGTCTATCATTATGGACCCACCATTTGCATCAGATGAAGAATACTTCCATGAAGTAGAATTTCAACCCCAGAGGCATGGAGAGATTACGAATGATGTAAGATTAACAACACATGTGACGCCGAAGGGAGAAGGAAAGAAACGAAAGAAGAAACAAGCCTCACCAGAAGAGGAAGAATCTTTGTTTGAGGTCCCACAAAATTTTAAGAAGTATGAGATAGATGACAGGAGAGTCATGATAAGAATGCCTAAACGAGAGGCACAATCAGGAGAGGCCTATGATAACAAAGAAACCACCAAGAAAATAGTAGTGGCCCTAGAAGAAGGAGAGGAGAGATGCACGTACATAGGCCATGACCTAACAGAAGAAGAAGAGCATGCATTAATTGCCTTGCTGAGAGAATACAGAGATGTATTCGCTTGGAGTTACAAGGATTTGAAAGGTGTTGACCCTGACATATGCTCACACACCATTCCCATGACTTCAGATGCTAAACCCTCTAAGCAAAAGCCCTATACATATAACGATAATTACGCTGCTAAGATCAAAGAAGAGATAGATAGACTGGTTGAAGCTGGATTTATCTATGAAATTGAGCACACCGAGTGGGTATCCCCCATTGTTGTGGTGCCCAAGAAAAATGGCAAGCTACGTGTGTGTATTAACTTGAAAAAGGTTAATGCAGCCACTATTCGGGATAACTATCCACTTCCCATCACAGAACATCTCTTAGAAAGAGTGGCAGGCAAGGAAGTGTACAGCTTCCTTGATGGATTTTCGGGCTACAATCAAGTAGCCATAGCCCCAGAGGATCAGCATAAGACAGCCTTTGCCACAGAATGGGGCATTTTTGCTTTTAGAGTAATGCCATTTGGGCTTACCAATGCACCAGCTACCTTCCAGAGGCTGATGTGCCATGTGTTTAAGGAGTTCCTGAGGAAGAGTTTAGAAGTCTACGTTGATGATCTTTGTGCTCATTCCAACATTAGACAAACCCATATCCCTGAACTCAGACAAATCTTTGACAAATGTAGAGAATATCAAGTCTGCCTGAACCCAGAAAAGTGTGTTTTTATGGTCAGGCAAGGCAAGATTCTAGGACACATAGTGTCAAAGAATGGCATATCTATCGACGAAGAAAAAGTGAGAGCCATAGCAGAGCTACCTAGGCCAAAGAATGTCAAGGACGTACAAGCTTTCATGGGGCATTGTGGTTATTACCGACGATTTATACACATGTATGCTGTCATTGCAAAGCCCATGTACGGACTCCTGACTAACTTTGAGTGGACGGATGAATGTGAGAATTCCTTCCAGGAGCTTAAACGAAGATTATGTTCAGCACCAATCTTGACCACACCAGATTGGAATAAGCCATTCCATGTTCACGTGGATGCATCCAATTATGCCATCGGATGTGTGCTTGCACAACCTACTGGTGAAGGTAATATGGATCTTCCAATTGCCTATGCCAGTAGACAATTGAATGCGGCTGAACGGAATTACACCACTACAGAGCGAGAAGGATTAGGCATGGTATATGCAGTTAAGAAATTTAGACACTATTTGCTTGCAAATAAGTTTAAATTTTTTACTGATCATCAGGCATTGCTATACCTCGTAAACAAGCCATGCAATACAGGGAGATTAGTGAGATGGTTTCTCTTGCTCATGGAATATGACTTTGAGGTTGTGGTAAGAAAAGGTAGGACTCACTTAAGAGCAGATCATCTTTCTAGGCTCACATCGGGAGAGGCCCCACAAGGAGTATCAGATGACCTTCCTGATGCTTACTTGTTTAATTTGGAAGTGGTGCCGCAGTGGGCTAAGCCATTGGTACCAGTATTGACATACGGGCCTAACCATCCAGTGGTAAACACATGGAATAGAGAGGTTGTAAAAGCCCAAAAGTACCACATCATGGCAGGAAGCATGTACAAGCACACAGATCAAGGGATCTTGGCTTGCTGCATAGAAGAGGATGAGTACGCTAAATGGTTGCAATTAGCACATGTAGGTGCACTAGAGCAACACCATTCAAAGCAACGAACTTTACAGACACTAAAGAGATTCGGAGTGCATTGGCCAACTATGGAAGCGGATGTCCAAAAGTTGTGCAAGGAATGCCCAATCTGTTGCACTAAGCCACCTGTGGAACACGCCACTCTTTATCAAGTATCTATTGTGCCAGACTGGAGTGAACCACTAGTATCCTTCCTAAAGACGAAAGCATTCCCTCCAGACATGACTCTGGCGAGGAAAAGGAGTTTAGAACAAGAAGCCCTGGATTACTCACTCATTGGTGATAATCTATATAAGCGTGGTAAAGATGGTTACCTGAGACTATGTGTCCACGAAAGTGAATATCTGAAGATCTTAGAAACCGCTCACCAAGGTGTAGCAGGAGGACACTTTGGACCGGATCGGGTGATCAAGGCAATACTATTTGCGGGCTTCTGGTGGCCCACCCTTCACATGGACGCACATACCTATGTGAAACGGTGTGATGTCTGTCAGAGAACTCAGTATCCTATACGCAAAGATGAGATGCCACTGAAACCTATGATGGGTGGACGTGCATTTTCTAAGTGGGGAATAGACTTCGTAGGTCCTATTAATCCCCCAGCTAAGGGTTCTCATGCGGAATACATCATTGTTGCAACAGATTATCTCACCAAGTGGGTAGAGGTAAAAGCTACGACAAAGAACGATGCTCAAACAACTGCTAAATTCTTGTTTGAGAATGTATTCACGAGATATGGGCTACCTATAGAGCTCGTAAGTGATCGAGGCACTCATTTCTTGAACGAAGTGATTGAAAATCTACTCCAAGAATTCTTGGTAATACACAAGAAGTCTGCCCCCTATCACCCTCAAGCTAATGGAGAAGCTGAGAGCACTAATAAGATCTTATGCAATGTATTGACAAAATTAGTGAACACAAAACGCTCTGATTGGGACAAACAGCTACACCATGCTGTTTGGGCATACCGAGTGGCCTACAAAACGGTACTCCAAGCCACCCCCTTTCAGATGGTATTCGGCCAAAACGCTGTGCTACCCTTGGACTTCCTGATTCCTACATTGAGAATAGCACAAGAGCACGAATGGACAGGTCATGAGCTCTCCTCTAGGATCTTTGACCTTGAACGATTAGGAGAAACAAGACTGAGAGCCGCTGCAGGGATATATGCAGCCAAGAAGAGACAGAAGGCATACTTTGATGCCCATGTGAAGGATAAAGGCTTGAAAGCAGGAGATCTAGTCTTAGTCTATACACTGAAACAACACGCAAGGAAACTAGAAAAGAGAGGCTACGGACCTATGATCATCAATAGGATCTCCACGAGTGGAGCAGTACAACTGGCCACGTTAGAGGGTGATGTTCTCCCTAACTATATTAGCGGTTGCAGAGTCAAGTTGTATCAAGAACCCCTCACAGAGGAAATGCTTAGCCGACTCAACACTGCTAAGAAACGCAAAGAGGAAGAAAAGCGAATTAGAGAAGAAGCTCAAGCAGAAGCTTTAGAACGCATTAGAAGGATGAAATTACGAAGGCAAGGTAGAGATCAGCCTAGAACAAGTGACTATGCAGATCAAGGATATCATATGGCAATGTGTGCAGTCGCGGGAACAAGCGCACATAGGATAACTGATCGACGTCCTTTCGTAACCTTAGATATAGGACAAGGAAAGAGTGCAAGGACCGTAAGAGCCTTGATTGACTCAGGTGCAGCCACTAGTGCTGTTAGAATGTCTTACTGTCAAGAGTTGCAGTTAACTGTCAATCCTGTGGAAGCATATCTCATAGGATTGGGAGGCGTGGAAACCCCTTGCATGGGCGAGGTGGAACTTCCTCTCTACATTCATGATGAGGCAATGACAGTTAAAGTACTAGTGTGTCAGGACGAGGATCTCACTGAACCTCTTGTTTTGGGTCAAGACTGGATCTATGACCAAGCAGTCAACTTAAACCTAAGAAGTGGACTTCTTCAGGTTTGGGTCAATCATAGTCGAATTACCGTAGAGTTGGATAATGGAGCACTCAAGGAACTAGGAAAGGCACAGACTCCTGGTCCTTCCAGGGGTACACATGAAGATGACCATGCTGTTCTTGTCCAAAACTATGTGTTGCAGAGGAATGATATTCGCAAAAAAGGAGTCAGCGATGCAACGGAACTCCCTTCTTTTCCAAAGGCTAGAAGGAGGCAGCAACCAAAGGTGGATCCAAGACAGAAGAAGCAGAGTACTTCCTATGCCAGAAATCAAAAGTACCTACGTAGCAGAATGTCCCAGAAAGTAAACCAAGTGTGGGTGCGGAAAGGCGAACACCCGGTTGCACTCACGACAACCACACGGGCAAAACCTCTTACTAGTAACCAACAACACGAAACCAATAAGAAGTCTTTCAGAAATTCTTCTGCTAGAGTGACATCTATTTGGGTGCCCAAGAAGTCGATGAAGGCTAGCCCACAATCAAGACAAATTTGGGTGCCTAAGGCTTGCTTGCGGGCGCAAGTAGCTACGCCGAGGCCACAGCCTATACAGCTTAACCCATCTACGCATACAGCCAGTATTCACTCGTTCTCAACACTCAGGAACACACCAAGACCCAAGAGCTCGCATGTAATCACTTGTAAATGGGTCCCTAAAAGGCCTCATTTTCAAACCGCGACACCTAGAAAGCTCTCTAGTGTCTCTACGAAACCGAAAGCAAAGCCCATCCACTGCATTTGGCAGCCTAAGACCTATAATAAACCCCCCGACCCCAATTTGTAAATTCATCTCCACTTACTAACTTCATTAGTCTCCTAGGACTACCCAAGCATTAACTACACACACGTGCACCGAATACTTACTAACCCATTATTCGCTCCTGACCCTCATGTTAATATTGTGATGGGAACAACAACGGTCCTCCCTTGTCCTGTACAATATTAACACATGTTTGTATATTCTCACAGAGACAGACAGCAAGAAGTAAAATGGCAGATACAGTAGGAACCAGCTCCCAGGCAGGCACCAGCCCACAAGTGGTGGACATCGAAAGCCTTCCAGTCGAGGAAGAATTAAAGGAAAGACCAGTGGCATTACGGGCATTACATGCCATACCAATTCAGAATCCTCCGCAGGGTCACACAATGCCGGTGGGCAAAACCTCACACTGGTTCAGTGACGTTGCTGGACCTCTGGGTGAAGGCACATATATGTGGGAGTCCGAGGTCGAATTCAATGGACGATGGGGCAGATACCATTTCTTTACCAGGGAGTTTGAAAAGCTACAGAACGATGAAGGACTGAAGTCGATATGGAAGAAGGCCGGACTTTATGATTACTTCAAGTTCCAACTACCAAAGCCAGATTTTCTAAGGTGCTCATACTTAATTAGTACCCTCACTCCCAGCAAAGACAAGAAAGGATACAGCTCCTTTGTGCTCCCATCACTCACAAGGGGCAACGAGCTAAAGCGTTTCCGCTTGACTATCAACTTGGTGAGAGAAGCACTCGACATGAAAGGTATGCACATCCCAACAGAGAAAGAGACCATGGTTCCAGACAGTATGAAGAACAGGAATCTGACAAAATTAAAGGATATGGTTGCGATGACACCCACGATTGCCATTCATTTACGCATGGTCATGCAACATTTCGCATTCCCCGCGCAGGAAAGGTTCACGATGCCGCCCAAAAAGATCTGGTTTAGCCTCTACCTGGCGGATGCTTTTGATTTCTCCATCAATATGCCTCACTGGATTATCGACCAGATTCATATGGCTCATCAGAGATGGTATAAGAAGCAAAAGTCGGTGCTGTATGGTTGCTGTGCACTTACAAGAATTGTATACAGATGTCTCGCATATGATGTGCCGGTGCAGAGGGCACTCATTTGGTCCAGAGCACAGGAGTTTCAACGCAGATTGTCAGCTGTAGGACCTCCCTCAAAGAAGATGAGAGGCTCTGTCCAGATGCCTTGTGCACAAGCTCGCGGTGCAACCCTGACGCCTGAGACAACCCCAAGACTTCCCCGACGAGTGCAACCATTTACTCTCAGGTTACCCAGGCACAACACAGATGGCCCTAATCTTGTGTTTCCACCAGTACCAACTGATCTGGAATTCCCGCATGGATTCACTCTGGAGGATCTAACGGACGAAGAAGTTGCAAGAATCATAGATGCTGTAAATGCGGAAGTTGAAGAAGAGCAAGCCGGTGGACAGCAAACTGCCCCAGACCAAGCCCAGCCTAGCCAACCGGACGTAGTCAATGTGGACGATGAAGAAGAAGCTCATGAGGAGGCACAGGGTGGACAATCAGAAGCAGAAGAACAAGAGTATGATCAAGAAGCCCTACAAGTACTGGAAGGTGCCCCCGCCTATACTAGCGCATTAAAGAAGCTTTACGATACAATGAACCGAGTTCAAGAGCAACACAGGCTCTCATTAGCTGCAGGTAAATGAGATCAGATGCTTTGGGAGTACCGGAAACGGTGCACACCGCACTAGCGCAATCACGAAGGACAGAGAGAAGATATGGAAGACGCCCCCCACGAACGGGAAAACGAATGAATGTATTAGGATCAGGACCACAAGGCACCCCCACCACCACTGGCACAGCACACACAGTTCACGACACCGAGGAAGCCCACACATCGAGTGCACCCCCATCACCTCCCTTGCCACCTTCTCCCCCACATCCACCTCACTCACCTCCCTCTACCACTGTAACCTCCACTGTCACCACCTATGAAACCACTACGCACACCAATGCACAAACCATCAGCCAACCCACACACTCTACTTCCACTGAAAACATAAGTCTAACTACAGCCACGGTGCACCTCACTACCCCGAGCGCACTTCCTAGGAGTTCACAATTACACACACCTCTATACACATTCACAACCCTCACCGCTACCACAATCCCCATGTTCACAGTCACTCCCACCACGACCCCCACTTTCATGGAGGTGTCACCCACCTCTGCACCTCTCTCACCCCCCATTTACCCACAATCTCCCATTCCCCCACCTCCCCCCTCACCCGTCCCCAGTACTGCATCCACAATTCCCTTTCCCTTTCCCTTCCCCTCTGCATTCAACACCATTCCTCTCAGTAACTTATTTAATAATATGCATCAATGCATGGCCCAACTTCAGCAACACTACCAACACCTGGACAACCAACATACAAGGCTCTTCCGAAGCCACGAAGATCTCCAAGCACGATGTAGGGATCTTGAAGAGCAGAAGCAGCTACTAGAACAGCAACACGTGACATTACAGGAGCAATACGCACAATTAGAAGCCAACCCACCCCAAGCAGATGATGAAGAACGACGACACATGGATGAGCTGCTACATTCTCAGATCACGGAAAACCTGAAACTTCGACAGAACTTAGGCCTCCTCCGCAAGCATATGTCTACAGCGCTAGAGGAGAATAAAATATTACAGAAACAGAACGAAGAAAATCTAGAGGCGGCCATGGAGGGTTCCCCAAAGGAAATTGACCCGGAACGATTCAAGGCCATTCCCTCTGAGAATATGAAGGTGGTGTTAGAAACTCATGCAGATCTAATGGAGGCCCATGCCGCTTTAGAAAAAGAGAGAGATGAGTTACGAAGACAGTTGGCCACCCGACAGACAGAACCCAGCCAAAGCAATACCGCAGAAGATACAGCTGAAGAGGTCACTAAACTCCGGGCAGAACTCGAGGAATTACGCAGCAAGGTCATGCAATACGAGCGTCAGCCCTCCCCTCTGGTAGAGCCCGAGCCTGACGATCTGGTGCCAATTGAAGTAGAAGAAACATTCGAGGATCCCTATGTACCAATGCCAACACCCGGCGGTAAGCGAACAGAATAGGGCATGGACACAATTGAGATTGAGGCACCGGAATGGATGCAAAAGTTAGAGAAAGTAGCCATGACGCATGATGACAGGGTGGCAGTCCAAATCGCATTGATGTCAAAATTGGAGGAGGTGGTAATCAAATCCGATTATTTTCAGAATCTCTCACACCATAGGTGGATTGGCCCATCGGATGATCTGTATGTGCCTTTTTGCGTACTAATGGCGGATTATAATGCGGAGATCAAGCGCCACACCTCAAGGGAACCCACATCTGCCACCCAATTTGCACCTGATGACATCCCAGAGAGTGCAAAGCAAGGACATATTCGCCAACCAACGTGGAGAATTCGGCTGCTCGAAACCTACCCGGAAATGGTAAGAACATGGAACAACATGCCATTGTACATCAAATATAATCCATGTTATTGCCCTGTATTTCGAAGGAGATCATGGCCGGAGTACACACAAACAGTGCTGACGATTAAAGGATGTGAGAAGTGGCTAAATTACGTGTACTTCGCACCCCCTAAGGGCGCACCTACAATTGGATATATGATTTCAACGATTCGACATTGGGGGGTCCATTTCAAGAATGTACCTGATATCATGACTCAGATGTGCCTGAAAATTTTCGAACTTATGCTGGTCGCCTTCAGGACCTTCAAAAATGTCAAGGAACCGCATCTCTCAGCACTAGGATTTAATGAAGGGAACCAGGACCTTGTATACGACATGAGCACAACCCCATCGATCAATGTTGTGTATGCATGGCACGCTCGCATCAAATATCTACCGGCCTGCTTCAAACAAACGTTTGAAGAGATGTTTGTCACGGGATTCTGGGAATATGACTCCGAGATATTCATTCCCAGACCATCCCATCTCTTGCAGTTGTTTGCAGTGGAACAAGCTCTCCATTCCGAAAAGCTACGTATGCCACATCCAGAGGTTCCTGTGTGCATGCTAGTGTGCTTCTGACTCACGCACTTGTGCCGCGACTTGCTCGAGGTCTTCATACCATCCTCACGTCTTTCCGGATTGACATTAAAGGAGGTGCTACTCATCACTGAGCTACATTAGTCCTATAATAACAACTATTATAATTATGCATCAGATCAGAAGGATGACATGATTCTCATCTTGAATGCAACACATGAAGCAATAAGAGAAGATCAAAGGGATACTATATTGACTCAGGATGTAGCAATCATCTGAGTGGAAATATATCATTGATGATTGAAATGGAAGCAAAGGTGAGTGGACATAGATTTCAAATAGGAGATAACACAAAGAATAAAGTGGAAAGCATTGGATTAGTGAAGACAAAGAGTGGAAGTACACTCTTAAGCAAGGTACTTTATGTTCCTACTATTCCTAAAAACTTGATAAGTGTAGGACAAATTGTGGAGAAAGGATATGAAGTCAGATTCACAAATAATGGTGTTTATGTGGAAGATCCAAATCAGGGATATAGAAGCATCATTAGAGGTCAAAAGGAAGGAAGTCTTTTTACTCTCAAGGTCCAAGGTAATGTGGGACATGCATTGTTTATTTATGATGTCTGAGTTAGACCTATGGCATAAAAGGCTAGGTCATGTCAATGAGAGAGCCATAAAAGAAATGTCAAAGAATAATGTAGTGCTTGGATTGCCAAATATTGAAGGTCAACACATTGTATACAAGTGTGAAGCTTGTCAATTAGGTAAAGCTCATAGAAGTTCATACAATAAACTAGGATACAAGTATTCAACTATGCTTGGGTTGGTTCATACAGATGTGTGGGGTCCTTCAAGGGACTATAGCATAAATGGATCTAGATATTATGTGTTGTTTATTGATGATGCAACAAGATGGATTACACTTTATGTAATCAAGGACAAGTCTGAAGTGTTCAAGACATTCAAACATTATCATGCTTATGCAGAAAGGATTACAGGACAAAAGCTCAAGATGTTGAGATCAGATGAAGGGGGAGAATATTTTTCTAAAGAGTTTGATGATTATTTGTGGAATGCAGGTATTAAAAGAGAAGTAACTTGCAGGTGCTCCCCTCAAAAAAATGGATTTGCAGAAAGAAGAAATAGAACTCTTGTAGAGTTTGCAAGATCAATGATGAAAGATGTTACATTTGATGAGCAAAGCACATGGTATACAAGATCAACAAATGATTATGCAGATGTTGAAGAAATACAAAGGAAAGGGAAGACAAAAGTAAAGGTGTATGAAGAAGATATTGATGATGTTGATTGTAAAAGTAAATTGTTGGGCAATGATGAAGATAGACCAACATTTGATCCAGAATCAAATGTGGCTGAGACTTCAAGAAGTGTAGAGGTCAGAAGATCTTTGAGACAAAGAAAAGAACCTATCAGGTATAGCTATGATACATCTTTCTTAACAACAAAAGACTATGCTTATATTGTGAGGACAGAAGAAGATCCAAGCACATATGAAGAACCTAAAGGTAAACAGACTTGGGAGAAGGCAATGCAAGAAGAGTATGATGCTCTACTTGAGAATGGGACATGGGAATTGGTGCCAAGAACAAAGAATCAGAAGGTAATTGGATGTAGGTGGGTGTATAAGACAAAGAGGTTTGCAAATGGTGAGGTGTCTAGATACAAAGCTAGACTTGTGGTTAAAGGTTATGCCCAAACTTATGGGGTAGACTATGATGAAACCTTTAGACCAGTTGCTAAGATGTCTACAATTAGAACTCTAATTGCTATTGCTGCTTGTAAAGGATAGAAGTTGTCACAATTAGATGTGGAGAATGCATTTCTGAATGGATATATTGCAGATGAAGGGTACATGGAGCAACCAGAGGGTTTCATGGATTCAATTGGATCAGATTACGTATGTAAGCTCAACAGAGCTTTGTATGGTTTAAATCAGGCCCCAAGGGTATGGAATTACAGGCTTGTTAAGTTCTTGAATGAATGTGGATATCGAGCTTCAAAAGCAGATAATAGCTTGCTACTGAAGGCAAGTGAAGATGTATTCATATACATGTGTATTTATGTTGATGATATTATTTTCACACGTAGAGATGCTCAAGGAATCAAGGAGCTTAAGAGGCAAATAGAAAAGGAGTTTAAGATAAGTGATTTGGGAAACTTGTCTTATTTCTTAGGAATGCAGATTGTGTATACTCAACATGGAGTATATGTTACACAGGGAGATACTTGAAGAATCTTTTGGTCAAGTTCAACATGGAAGATTGCAAGCCTTCAACCACACCATTGGATGTAAATCATAAGTTGAGTAGATATGGAGGACAAGAATTTAATGACATGAAGAAATATCAGAGTTTGGTAGGTAGTTTGATCTATGTTACCTTGAAAAGACCAGACCTATCATATGTAGTTGGTGTCTTATCACAATTTATGCATTATCCAAAAAAAACTCATTGGATTGAAGCTCAAAGGGTACTTATATGTATCAAGGGAACTCTGAGTGAAGGTTTGTATAATGGTTTTACTTCTGACACAAGAGTCAAAGTGTTTGGTGATGCAGATTGTAGGAGAATTCCTCTCCTATTCGCAACGGAAAGTGTAGAAGACCTTCTCAGGATCAAGACTTTTGCCAACAGCTGAACCTTCAAATGAAAAGTGGTACCAAATGAAAAATCCAAAGAACTTGAAACTTTGGTCACTCAAAGTAGACAATTAGAGATTTCAAATGAGCTATCAAACACTCAATTTGGAGTATTTTTGGGTTTGCAACTCTTTATCTCAATACATGCTACCTATCCACTCAGTTAACCTAAAAACTGGACTTCATTAAAAACTGAATAACTCACAAAGCATAAAGAATTTGATAAAACTGTTCTAGATAAAGGAAGTACTCAAGATGAAATTTCCAACGAATGTGTTTAAACTCTAAAATTGGATACATATATTGAGAGATATGACTCTCACAAGTAGACTACCCAAAAATTGGTATGCGGCTAGACATACTCTATGAGAGTGAACAGAACGAAATGACTCAAACCAAATGAACTAGCTACAAAGGGACTTCCATGCCTTCTTCCTCTCTTCTTGAGTGTCCTCCCTTGCCTCTTTTATAGCCAAGTGACCAAAATCTCATGATGAGTTTGAGAGCTCTTCTCCATAACTTCTACACTACTTTGGACAACCACTCCTCTTACAGTTCAGTTTTTGGATTTTATTCTTATTTGATTGATTCTCTTTTGGCCTCCACTACTTGCTGAAGTAAATGCTTCCATTTTTCATTTTTGTATTTTCCTTCTGCTTGAAGAAAATCCTTTTTGCAAAAATATATACGACCTTACTTCTTTCTTTTTAACACACCTGCTCAAGCTTACATGTGAGCTTGCACCTTCAGCCATATCCTGTAAGTTGATGTCATCCTTGAACCTCTTTAGCTTAGAAGCATCTAAGGACTTTGTAAACATGTCTGCAACCTGGTCATTAATTCCAATGAACTTTATATCCACATCCTTGCTCAAAACGTTGTCTCGAAAATAATGATAATGCACTTCTATGTGCTTGCTTTGTGCATGAAACATTGGATTATTTTTCAAGTGAATGCTTGACATGTTGTCACCATAAATTGGAATGGTCTCCACGTGCACATCAAGATCAGCCAAGAGCTTCTTAATCCACATAGCTTCACAAGTTGCAAAGGCTAATCCTCTATATTTAGCTTCTGTCGATGATAGTGCAACAGTAGGTTGCTTCTTCGAGCTCCATGTGATAGGTTTGCTACCTAAATCATGAACACATAACCTGAAGTGGATCTTCTATCTGTTGACGACATGATTGCTCCTACTTCATCTACATTTGTATCCGCATGAGTGCATCTCCATTTTGTATCCAGGAGACACTCCATTTCTAGTCTATTTCCATTTTATATTGTATTTCCTTTGTATTTGGGTACCTTGCCATGTGCTTCTACCAGTTGTATTCATTCTCCTTTCAAGAGACTTACCTCACATATGATGTACTTTTGAGAGCCCCTCCCAAATCTATAAAAGGAGGGCCTCTCCCCTCATTTTTACTTGGTTAGAAGCTTGAGAAGCCTACTCCATGCTCTTGGCAAGCTCATTTCTAATCCACATGAGTTTACCCATTTCATGGTCTACTCATTTGTGTCTCACACATTCTTTGTTTTGTGAGAGTACTTTACTTTTCATTTTTCTTTCACATGCGTAGTCTCTACATGGTATCAGAGCACTAGGTGGAGGTCTTGGTGGTGCTTTTGACGGTCACTTTTGGTGGTGGTGGTGCATGAGTGTTGGTGTTCTTGCTTTCTCCTCTTTGAGAGAAGCTTTTTGCCATCAATTTTATGCTCTTTGGGCCTCATTTTGCCCATTTTCCCACCCTCCCACACATTTTCTTCATCGTTTTGATCACCCTTTACCCCATTTTCCCTCCAACCCACCCTCTTTTATTGTTATGCTTGTTTTCATGGAGTTGATGGAGAACCTCAAGATTATGAAGCGTTTATAAGCACTCTTTCATGTCATGATCTATGAGAGATTCTTACATTCTTGTGTCAACTTCATAGTAATTTTATTAAGTCAATTGTGGATCTCATGTTGTTGAAGTGTTGATCCACACTCTTTATTCTGTTGGCATGCGATTTTGCACTCTGATGTAATGCTGCACACATTCCGCCAAAGGAACAACTAATCCAGAATCAGAGAAGAAGGCACTCTTGTATCCCAGAGTTGCAGGCACCCCTGAAACTAAAAGTCGATTGAGTGCAGCAGGGCAATCCATCTTGTTCATACTCTCCAACTTCTCCATGGTCTTTATGATGGTGAACCAATCTGCAATCGACATCTATCCATCACCTGGTGGTCCTGCTGCATGGAAGAGGGCACGCTCGTGAATGAAGGCGAACTCTGGATCAACCAAGGGCTCCTACTTAGAGAGGATTGTGAGGCGGTGGTGGAAGGGTATTTGACACACAGCTCTCATTGTAGCGATGCAGCGAGCAAAACAGACCACCACATCGACATTTAACTCCAGTCAAGACCATACGCTTATTGCACAAGTTGCATCTCTTTGGCTTGGAAGGTAGTAACGACGAGCCCAAAAGTTTGACATCATTGGAAGAAGTAGCAAAGGATACAGAAGGTTGCGCTGATCCATCCTGCCCTACCTTCAGAATTTTGTGTTGCCCGCTCCCTTGTGCCATCCTGAAGGTTCGTGTGATCCTACAACGCAATGGAAAGAGGCCAAAAACGAATTGTATAAGTCGACTCTGCACCTTGCCTCCCTGCCTCCTTCTGCGTCGTGCTGCTAGCATCATCCACACCTGAGTCATGCCATCTTAACATCATCTGTGTGCAGGCCTGTGACAAAGAGAAGAAGACACAGAGGGACAAGGCACGCATTGCTTCGAGGACAAAGAAACCCAGAGTCGCTTCTAAGTGCAGGTCGTAAAGTGTGTTAGGAAGAGGACCAAAACTCAAAATTTTCACTGCAAATCATCAAGCGCACCGTGAGCTATCACGAGTTGCATATCTCTACGAGAATTGCACGTCTTAGCATCACAATAGACTGTTTTTGATGCACAAAGAAAGAGAGCAAAGGAGCTTAGCAGCAGATAAACAGAGCATCTCCAAGCTGCATAGCATAGCCAAACTCCATCGAAGTGGTCCACCAACTTTCCTCTATTGCGACTCTACAGATAATCATGTCGAGTGCCCATGCAAATCCTCCCGGCAACATTGAGAGATCTAGTCCACTGAATCAAGTGCCGAGCTGGCGGTTTTGTGTTTTACCGTGCCAGAAGGCCATACTCAATCTGATGACTCCTCCATCTTATATGGCACATACATCAGTGATGATGTAAGCAAGCTCATCCCCTTTGAATTATTATGAGTAAATCCTCTGCACATGGACTGATCCAGTTGAAATGCCACACCTTTTACGTAGTTTTTGGCCCTCCTCGTCTCCCAAACTTGGCATTTATCACCCGACTAAGGACTTCGAATCCTCTCAGCAACTCAGTGATGATATGGCTATGTGCATTTTATTGTGACTTTCAAATTTGTGTGGCAATAAGCTCACGCATTATTTTTTGAGAAAGCGGATCCGTGAATGCAACTTATCATTTGTAGGATAACCATTTGATTTTGGGCATTTTTTTGCACAAAATATTAAACTCCTCCATAAAAAAAGGTATTTTGTATTTTCTCACAAGCATATTAAACCTTCATCATATGGCATCACTTATAATTTCCCAAGGGTTCAACCCTTAGTTTTTGTCACCCTACGCACATTTTAAGAAAAAGCACCAACGTTATTTTGACACACTCAAGGCACTAAGTGCCTCATCCCTTGTACACTCAAAATATAAGAAGAAAGGTATCGTGTGTGTGCACTTTTGTGGGTTGGAGGCTCCTCTAAGCCCACCCAGAAAGTTTCTAAGCCTACTCTAAGGCTCAATTAGTGTGCAACAGGCTACTCTAAGCCCACCTCTCGTGTTGACTTCCCTTGGTGTTGTACAAGTGTAGGGCTACTCTAAGCCCCCCCCCTCCCCAAGGAGTTTTTCAGTTTGGCATCGAGTCATTCATTTCCAGCTTTGCAATTATTTTGAAGCAGCATTTTTGGCGAAGATTTTGGTAGTGTTTCTAAACACTTTATCTTCAAAGCTTGTGCGTTTGGAAAAGATTTTGGTAGTGTTTCTAAACACTTTATCCTCAAAGCTTTGTAATGACCAAAAGTGAAGGTAGCTCATCATCTATGGCTAACTTCTTACCCTCTTTCACCCCTATTTTTATGCCTAAGGATGAAGGCCTCAATGGGAAAAATTACAATTTATGGAAAGATGTCATGTGCGCCTATCTCTATACGAATCTTCTTCATGAGGTAGTAGACGAGACAAACCCTGAACCCAATAGGGATACCAACTTAGACAATTGGCATGTGTGGAATGTCAAGGACAAAAGAGCTTTAGGTCAGCTGTTACTTGCCTGCGACGAACTGACGAAAGGACATATCACTGCCTGCAAGACATCCAAGGATGCTTGGGATATGTTAGCCTCTTTGTATGAAGACAAGACCCCTTCGAAGATATATGCATTAGAGGCCGAGTTTCATAATTTAACCATTAGGCCACACGACACAATTACCAAGGTCATAGCCCAATTTGAGGATTACCAGCGTAAATTAGCACTATGTGGTAGGCAAATCTCTAGTGAAGACATGGCCATTCGGCTTCTCAACAAGTTACCTAAGTCATACGAAACATTTGTCACAACTTTGTATAATTGTGGCCAAGTCTTATCTTGGGAAGAGGTTCGTCAACTATTGCTCCTTCATGACTCGCGAGCCAAATCGACTTCCTCAGAAGAGTCAGCCATGAAGGCCAAAGGCCCATTCAATAAGGGCAAAAACACAAGTCATCAGGCTAGCAATGGAAAGCAAGGATCGCATAATTCATCAAAGAAGTTCACTTGTAATTTTTGTGGCAAATGTAACAAGTCTCCTAAACTTGAGTCACAATCTCACACAGAATAATGGGTTTCGACACCACAAGATATAAAGAAGGCAAACAGAGTATACGTCGAACAAGAAGAGAGAGAATTTTATTATTTGTGCAGATTTACAAGTAGTCTGATCTGCGTTACAAAATCTATCAGATTGCTTCAATGTGAAGCCTCATCCACCCGACCACCCCCGAGCTGATCTCAATCCCAATCTCAATCACAATCACAATCTCAATCCCAATCTCAATCACAATCACAATCTCAATCTCAATCTCAATCTCAATCTCAATTGCAATTCCAAAAGCCGAAAAACGATCCTAATGACTGTACGACCATCATCCTTTTCTATCTCTCAGTCTTCATCTTTTTGGGATCCCGCCTTTCGCCAGTGCACGACCAATCACGCCTTCCTAGACCCGCACTTTTAGAATCTGCATGCTCCAAGATAGCGTCTTTTCGCATGTCTCATGCAAGACTTCCGGACCACCCATGCATCTACTTTTCATGTCCACCATCAAGAATCGTACCTGCAAAAATAGAGGTAATCCCTGCAACGCACTCACACACACGTCAATCACCCAAAAAAAACCCATATACCCATGTGCGTTTTCTAAATCCGCGAACATGAATAAGATGAATGAATGAAGGCTTCTCTTTTTTTTTTTTAAGTGTTGGAAAACGGCACTTTTCAAAACCCTGTGACTCAAAAACAGTGAGGAATCAGCTTGAGCTTGTGAGAGACAAAAATATTCAGTTCTTAAATCTGTACAATAATGTTAGAGATGCCTCAGGTCCAAATCTGCTTCCAGATATCACTTTTGGGCCTTGCAAAATCAAAAATTCTAGAGAGAGATGAAAAAACATGAAAAATCTCTTCATTAACCTATCTTCATGGAACCAAATGAGACATAAAACATAGGAACTACAAAAAATTCAATCAGGTAAAGTTTTTCTACTAAGAATACTCTACCTTTCTCTCATACAACACTTTTTCAGGTTCCTTCATCTTCATGCTCGAAATTAACATACAAATTTTATGCGACAACTTTCTAGAGAGAGAATGTAAAAACTTATTGCTACAAAATTTTGCAGACATGATCAAAATATCCTAAACATAAAATTTCATTATTACCTACACATCTTTTTTTTTTTCCAGGTGGAAAATCAACGTGGCATCTTACAACAAACCTGGCCACATTGAAAAATATTGCTTCAAGAAAAAGAACTAGGACAAGTCTAAGTCTAATTCCAAGAGTGAACATCATTCTCACTGCACAAGTGAAGACCTATTTTTCACAAGTGAACACAAAGCACTTGTGGCAACCACTCCCAAGAAAGAATGGATTTTTTATAGTGGTGCTTCATCCCACATGTGCCATGACAAAGATGATTTCCATGAGTTAGAAGAGCATCAAGGAAAAGTTTACCTTGGAGATAACAAGTGCATTGAAATTCAAGGAAGAGGAAAAGTTCAAGTCATCAACTCCGAAGGTGAGGCCAAGTCATTAAAAGATGTTCTTTATGTACCAAGCCTCTGTAAGAATCTTCTTTCAGTCAAACCCATCACAAAGTGCAATATGACGGTTCAGTTCGATCACAATAAAGTTCAAGTCATTGAACGCGAATCCAATGAAGTGATAGCTCAAGGATATGAAGATAAGGGCCTCTACAAGCTTTCAAGTTTTATGGCCAAGGATTCAAGTCTCAGCTTGTGGCATTGTAGATTTGGACATAGCTCTTGCTTATCTAAGATCTCTTCCAATCATCTTGTCAAAGGTCTACCTAGGATCGCACAAGTGGAATTGAATTGCAAAGCATGTGACAAGCAAACAACTTTCTCTTTGCCTAAAGAAGCATCCATTTTTGCAAATAAACCCTTAGCATTAGTCCATATTGATATTTGTGGACCAATGAGTACACCTTCTCTAAGTGGGTCATGTTACTTCTTCCTGATTGTAGATGACTTCACTAGATACACATGGGTTTTTTCACTCAAGTATAAAGAAGATGCCATTTCCAAGTTTAAAGAGTGGACAACAACAGTTGAAGAAGACTTTCCAAGTTCTTTGAAGATCATCCAATCTGATGGAGATAGTAGCTTTGTCAACCAAAACTTCTCCAAGTACTTGAAGCAACATGGAATCAAGTATCAGGCCAAGCAAGATACTCAACAAGGTATTGCATTACAAAAGAGTCAAAGTGTGATCCAAATGGCCAAAGTTATGCTTAGACAAAAGCAACTTCCACTAAAGTATTGGGGTGAAGCAGTATAGACAGCAGTACACATTCAGAATAGAGGTTTTTCAGATGTTTTGAAGAACCAAACACCATTTGAAGCTTACTTTCAAAAGAAGCCAAGTGTAAGCTATTTTTGCGTCTTTGGTAGTGATGTCTACGTCCAAGGCCATGATGATGATCAGCCTACATAGTACATTTTCATCGGGTACAGTGAGCGACAAAAGGCATACAAACTCTACGACCCAAAGAGTCACTCAGTTACAGTAACCAAAGACTGCACCTTTGATGAATACTCTAAGTATTCATCCCTTTTAAATCCTCCCATTTTAGATTCAGAGGGGGATCATTCCCGTTTTGAACAATCACACTATGTGGAGCATGCTCTCTTTGTACATGACTTTCTCGATCATGGTACAGTTTTGGAGCATGAGGAGTCAGAGATATCATCTCAGCTTTTATCTCTTCTTGAATAGCTTCTTGCCATTCTTTTTGTGTACATGCTTCTTCATATGCATTTGGTTCTTTGTCTTTGACCACTTGTGTCATATATGCAAAATGCTTTGCAATAAAACTATCATAGCTCAGCCTTTGAATTGGATACCTTGCTGTCAAAGACCTCCTTTCATTTCCTTTTGAATATTGTTTCTTCAACCGGTTCAGCTTTACCTTTGGTGTAATCACCTCTTCATACTCTTCTTCACTTGCATTGAATCACTATTTTGGGCAGCACTTTCAGCTTCAAATCTTTCATAACCTTATGTTGGTGATGAGGAATGACTCCTTAGTCTCCCCTTCCATGTTGAGCTTTCTCAAAGTGATGTAGAAACTTCTGGACCTGACATTTGGGTGCTTGTTTGCTGAAATTCTTCTTGGACAACACCTCCATCATCTTCACAATCTTCCAATACCACATCTCGTGAGACTCATAGCTCCTTTGTCACTGGATTGTAGCACCTGTATCCCTTTTGCTCCGATGAATATCCAATGAAAATACATTTTTTGGACTTTGCCTCCATCTTTGTCCTTAGTTCTTGAGGGATGTGAACATAACACACACATCCAAAAACTTTGAGATGTGTAAGGTCAGGTTTCTTACCGGAATAAACCTCCTCAAGAGTTAGATTATGCACTCCAACTGTTGTGCACTTGTTCATCAAATAAATAGCCATACTAGCTGCTTCAGCCCAATAGTTTAGTGGCACCTTCATCTCATTGAGCATGCACCTTGCAATTTTTGTGATATGTCTATTTCTCCTTTCAGCTATTCCATTTTGTTGAGGCGTGTACCTACATGTAAATTGTCGCTTGATGCCATTTTCATAAAGAAAATCTGAAAATTCTTTGGAGAAATATTCTCCTCCTCCATCACACCTCAAGGTCTTTATGTAGCGTCCTGTTTTCTTTTCTACCTGTGCTTTAAATCTCTTGAACATGGAGAACACATCTGATTTTTGTTTTATGCAGAACATCCATACTTTTCTTGAATGATCATCAATAAAAGTGACAAAATATCTATTACCAGCCACTGAAGGTTGTTGTGATGGTCCCCACACATCCGTATGTATCAAGTCAAGGACATTCACTAAAAACCATTGTAAATACCATTATCTATTTTTATAACTCCATTTTGTTCAATCCGAGGAGTCCTTGAGGTTGAGGAGTATTAGAAGTACCATTGTACCAATTTTCATAATTTTTAGACTTCGTTTGAGCCCTCAAATAAGCCCTGGAACCTAATTTTTATCTAGGTTGGACACTAGGTCTGGATAGGGCCAAAACTAGTAAAAAAACTAAGAAAAGAGCTAGAGAGCTCATTTTTGAGGTTAGCTTGTTAGAGAATAGAGCTTTTGTAAGAGAACTCTTTTGCAATCGAAACTTTCCATTGTTCCTCTCTTTGATCTTACTTTGTGCACATGTGTGTGTATGTGTGTGCATGTTTGTGTGCCTTCACTCACGCACTTGTGCCTTCACTTGCTCGTGGTCTTCATACCCGTCCTCACGTCTCCGTGGATTGACAAGTAAAGGAGGTGGTGCTTACGCTTGAGCTACACCAAATTTTGGCGTCGTTGCCGAGGAGAGAGCTTCGAGGACGAGCGTTGTGATGGTAAGATCATAGATTTGCAACGTTGGAAGGTAAAAAGACTGTCATTTTTGTTCATTTTCTGATTTTTCTTCTTCATCTTCTTCATCATCATCATCTGCTCCATCTTCCATCTTCTTCTTCATAGAACTTTCTTGTTTTTTAGTGCATTTTCACCATTTTCACACCATTTTTCATGCATTATTGTGTGGGAAGGAGTTAGGAGGTGCAAGGGAGAGCAAGCGTTGTGTTTTTTCATGATTTTCTGCTCATACGGAGCTCGCCATTGCCGGCGCTCAGAAATTTGAATTTCTCGCCAAAAAACGCGATTCTGTGATGAAAATCGCGATTCTGTGAAAATTCAAAATTTTTTGAAAAATCACGATTTTCTGTTTTCCCGCCTAAAAGTTGGCTGAAAGAATCACGATTCTGTGGTCATTCTCAGAATCGCGATTCTGTGATTGTGCTCAAAATCGCGATTCTCACAAATCACGATTTTCTGCTAAAAAAAAACGATTCTGTGAAAACACGATTCTCTGCTCAAAATCGCGATTCTCACCAATCACGATTTTCAGCAAAAACACGATTTGTAGCAAAATCACGATTTTCAGCCAAAAACACGATTCTGTGAGAACACGATTCTCTAAAACACGATTTTGTGAAAACACGATTCTCTGAGATAAAATCACGATTTTCATGTCAAAAAACACGATTTTGAGAACCACAATTTTGTGAAAAACACGATTTTGTGAATCACGATTCTCTGAGACAAAATCGCGATTCTCTAGAACACGATTCTCTAAAACACGATTTTGTGAATCACGATTTTGTGAATCACGATTTTGTGAACCACGATTCTCTAAAACACGACTCTGTGCTTAACATCGCGATTTCCAAAAACACGATTTTGTGAAATCACGATTTTGTGAAAACACGATTCTGTGAACCACGATTTTGTGAAAACACGATTCTCTGCTCAAAATCGTGATTCTCAAAAACACGATTCTGTGGCTGTGCTCAAACTCGCGATTCTCTAAAAACACGATTCTCTAAAAAACACGGTTTTCATCCAAGGTACAAAATCGCGATTTTCAAAGCACGATTTTGTGAACCAGGATTCTCTGAAACACGATTTTGTGCTCAACATGGCGATTTTCAAAAACACAATTTTGTGCTCAACATCGCGATTCTTTGACTTCACAGCATCACGATTCTCTGAAAGTTCACAAAATCGCGATTCTCTTGAAGTTCACAAAATTGCGATTCTCTTGAAGTTCACAAAATCGCGTTGATTTTCAGATAGGATAATTTGAAGTTGACCTTCAAGTGGGACCTGGAACCCAAGGGGACTCCAAAGGATTTTTGAACCATACCAAAGGGAAATTTTGGACTCTTAGCCAAAGCTTATGAACTTGAGATCTGGTAGACACCTAGGCAAGGATAGACAAAGCATTAGATCTTCTCAGTCCAGTGTCAACCATACAGCTAAGTCTTGGGCACAACAACTAAGTGGTCATCCTTACGGACTAAGTTCAGACACAAGTGACTCAGAAATGTCTTTTAGCATGGGGAAACCTGCAGGTGGCTCAGGGACTGCCCATCTACAAACACCAGAAGGTCCCTATAAGACACAGTTGGAATATATTCGGACCAACCGATTAGGTGCTCGCATCTATGAGGATGGCCTGAGGCGATCAGTGGTCCAACTCAAAAATCTAGATCAATCCTTTGGACTTGAACACCCGGTGGTCAAGTTCGAAGAGGGTTCATACATTGATAAGGAAGGAACCATGTATGTGGTTACCAACCAACCAGATAGGACCGATGAGTTTGGAAATATCATTCATGAGAATGAGATAGGAGACCTAGAACAAGGAAATGTAGGACAAGGACCCCAGACTCCTAGAGGCAAGTCAGTTTTGACTAGAGTGATCACTCCAGACTGGATCCCTCAAGACAACAAAAGCATAGAACTATTTTTGAATAGAGAAACAGAGGAAGCCTTTTGGAGATTCAAGCGAGATCAACCTAGCCAATTGGGCATAGTTATCATCTATGAATTCAAAGATCTTGAGATACCAGGCAAAGTTGTCTACCTGGATAACACATCAAAGAAGATATTCTTGGTAACAGAACATGATAGACATGCATATACTTGGAAGAATGAATTGATTTTCCCTCCACCAAGATCCAATGTTTCCCATGGCCTCCAAGGAGTAGGATCATCCCAAGCTCATGAAGCCCAGAGAGAAAGAACTAGAGAGAGACCTGAGGTAAGTTTTGCACACACGGTGGGCAGAAATAGAGCAGGATTTGAAAATGAAAGACCTGAAAGAGAGAGACATCAAGCACATAGGCAACAAAGAGATGAACATGATTTTCCATTGCCTAGACCCCGAGAGCACCCAAGAACCCTTAGACCCACTCAAGTGATCAAGGCAATGAAGAATTATTTTGACAGGTCGAGAGATCCTTATGATCATGTGGCCGAGTTCAAACAAGTGTTAAGAGCTGAACAGGTTGAGGATTTATTCACCCAATACGAGGCATTTGGTTTGGCTCTTAAGGGCACTGCCTTGGCTTGGTTTCAACCACTGAGTAGTCACAACTATCGCGATATAGGTCAACTGCTAGATGAATTCATTGTAGAATTTTCCAAGAGTGGTATCAAGCATAACACATCATCCTTGATCCACAGTTTCAAGTAGACACCCCAAGAAACAGTGCGACTAGCAGGTAGAAGGTTCAGACAGTACCTAGAAAGATGCCCTGCTCCAGAGCTCCCCACACCAGCCAAACAAGTGGCTTTGTTCTTAGATGGCTTATTGAGCACAAAGTTAAGATCATATGTATACTCTAAAGAGCCTAGATCCATAGAAGAGTGCGTGCGGACATGCATTGACATAGAAGATAACTTGGGTGAGGAGTTAGGATTATCCAAACTCTATAGGGATTCAGATAGTTCTACTAGTCATACTTCAAAAATCTCCACGGAAATAGAGGAGATAGCTGAGCAAGTTGCCAAGAAGTTGGGAGTCCAAAATAAACAAACACAGAGGGTCACTCTATTGAACCGGTGTTATACTTGCGGAGGCGATCACATGGCTAATGTATGCCCATTGCACAACCAGAACATGAGAGAAAGGAATGCTCCATATTGCACTATTGAGAGAAAATATACGAACCACACGACTCAAGATTGTCCCTATAATAGGCAGGCTGTTAGAAAGAATTATCAACAACCTTATCAACCAGGTAGGTATCAAAACCAATACCACCAGCCATATTATAGACCACAACAGCAATATCAGGCACAATATAGGCCACAACCAGTCTTGGCAAACCAACCACCAGCTCCTGCCAATGTGATTCCAGTCAAATATGCTGTGGGAGAGGAAAATCCAAATAGAGCATTGGTGCCACTAACCCCATTGATACCAGATAATGACTCTCATGCTCATAGTTCAAACTACTCCCATGAAGGTAGTCCACATGCTTATTACACAGAGTCACCTGAACATAGTGAGATTTACTCGTATCAATATGAGGCACCACCTATGGAGCAAAATTGGGAGCCAGAATACTCCAATGTCATGTACACAAATCCTAACCCTAGGCCCCAGTTGAGACAAATGAGACCACAAGCCCCTAGAGGATCTTGTTTCAGATGTCAAGGTGACCATTTCATTCGTGACTGTCCCCACCCACCATCTCCGAGTCAAGGACAGGCTGTCACAATACAGGCTTTTTGTTCTGATTGTGGCAAAGACCATCTCCCCAGAGATTGTCCAAGAAACCCCTCCAGTGCACCCAAGATTACACCCATTAATGTGGTAGGCTTAGTGGCATATTCAAGTTCAAGTAGTAGCAATGTGGCTCCTATACAAGCTGTCACTAGGGCACAAGCCTTAAAGAAGGATAAACCAACAGAACAATCAAAGTCGAGTGAATCAGGAGAGCCTAGTAAGAGGAAAACAAGAACATGGAAGGATACCATAGAGAAGGCCAATCGCAAGTGGAATAAAAAGTTATCGGAACTAGAAGAAAGCTTAAAAGAAGCGAAAAAAAAAATAGAAGACATTGCATCTCAAAGCCCCTCGCATGCCGAAACTCCATCCTCTCCACCTCATCCCACCCCACCACCCATTGTAAATAGACCGCAACCAGGGTCTCTTCTTGCAGATCCAACCCCAGAAGGCTTGGACATGATGTTCAAGGCCTACCAGGCTTGTCTTCAAGAAGGGCCAACAGCTGCAAATCTAGACAAGAGTTACCCTAGAGGGGATTTAGAGATTGAACGAATGAAAATGTGCATGAAAATGGTAGAACAATCTCAAGCTATACTTGAGACTAGTCAAAAGTTCAATCAGACAAACTCTGTCAAACCAGATTTGCATTTCCAAGGGTTACTAGAAAGATTAGAGCAGTTGGTAAACAAACCACAAGTTTCTTTACCTCCACAGGCTCAACTAGTTATTGAGAAAGGAAGCTCAGCACCAATGGGAGCTTATGTTCCTAATTCTACGGATGCTGGAATGCCTCCTTCAATTCAACAGTACTCTCAAGAGTTCTTGCAGGAAATACAAGAAGAGAAATGGGCCAAGGAGAAGGGTAACTTCCCTCCTATTCTTGAGATTGATGATCTTCATGATCAATTTCCCCAAGACATTCCATCTATTTACGGAGATGAAGCAGAACAACAAGAAGACAAAAGATTAGATTTTGAATCTAATACCCTAGAAGAATTGCCTCAATTTCCAGGCCCATGGGAATCTGAATCTCTCCAGATTAGAGCTCCCACAATACTAGTAAGAAATGAAGACTCAGTGGTTCCAAGGAACACGGATGTCGTGAAGAACACTAAGGTTCAGTGTCATCTCATTGTAGAAGAGCTGCTCAAAGCAAAACCCAAGCTATGGAATCATGTGAAGGATCAGGTTCCAGAACTTGATTCCAATATGCCAAAAACAGGCTCTAAGCAAAAAGTTCCAGAGATACCTCTCGATAAAATAGGAGACATGTGTGAGGGTGAAGAAGGTAATACTTATCTTCCAATCACCTACCAAGGTTACACAACCAAAGCAATCATAGATTCAGGTGCGGGTGTTGCTATTGCAACCACCTCTTTGTGGAAGCAATGGGGCAAACCCACATTAAGACCAACTAGAATGAAGCTTCAAATGGCTGACGGCCATTTTGAAAGACCTCTAGGATTGCTCGAAGGGATAACTCTAACCACTTGTGGTGTAGAGTTTGAGCACACATTTGCTATATGTGACTTTGAGAAAAATAATGTTTATGAGATGATCCTAGGAAGACCCTTCCTACGACAATTGCAAATAGTACAGGATTAGGGAACCAAATCATTGTACTTACAACACTTAGGGGTCACCACCAAGGTCAATTTGAATGATTACTCCTTCAGAGATGTACCACCCCTACAGTGGAATCCTATCCACAAAGCGAAAGAAGATTCCATCTCTGTGCATTCTCAAAGTTCATCAGATCCATCATGGTTGCATGAAGATACTCATTTGTGGATGTGCAAGGTCGCAGAGGAAGAGGAAAAACGCTTGAAGGCAAAAGAAGAAGGAACTTCGCCAGGAGATAGACCTGTTAGAGACCTAGCCTACACACCGATGATCTTTCCAGATGAGGAGTTTGAGCCTCATGGCTGGCCAGAAATCTTAGCCACCATGGACATTGCTGTCAATGAGGAACAGTGGACACCTCATTTTGATGAGGAGGGTTATGATATCTTAGTGTTCATGTGTCAGCCCTTGCTAGAAGAATGTGACCCTAGTGATGTCATAGAAGAAGAAGAGAATGACGATGATCTCGAGTCCATTGTGATGGATAGTTGCTTTAACTCAAAGCAGCACTATCTAGAAGATATAGGAGTGTTCACCCAGAAAGAAGAAGAACCTCTCACAAGTATTAAAACGGTAAATTCAAAGGATGGAAGTGAGAGCACTCAAAAGAAAAAGAAAAGAAAAGCAGTGAAACAAGAAGAGGAGGAATCATTGTTTGAAGTACCAGAAAACTTCAAGAAATATGAAGTTGACGACCGCAAAATTTTGGTACGAATGCCTAAGAGAGAGGCCATCATAGGATAATCATATGATAATAAAGAAAAGACCAAGAAGATTGTAGTGACCATCGAAGAGAACGAAGAGAGATGCACATATATAGGAGATGACCTAAGTGCAAGAGAAGAAATGGAGCTTGTAGCTCTATTAAGGGAATATAGGGATGTGTTTGCGTGGCACTATAGAGACTTGAAAGGGGTAGATCCAAGAATTTGCTCTCATACTATCCCCATGACTGCTGATGCCAAGCCCACCAAACAGAAGCCCTACACATATAATGATACCTATGCAGCCAAAATAAAAGAAGAAATTGATAGGTTGATTGAAGCTGGATTCATCTATGAGATCGACCATACTGAATGGGTGTCCCCCATTGTAGTGGTGCCCAAGAAGAACGGAAAGTTGCGAGTGTGTATTAACCTTAAAAAAGTTAATGCCACTACGATCAGAGATAGTTATCTACTTCCAATCACAGAACACCTATTGGAGCGTGTTGCAGGCAAGGAAGTTTATAGCTTCCTTGATGGGTTTTCAGGTTACAATCAAGTAGCCATTGCCCCAGAAGATCAACACAAAACAGCTTTTGCTACAGAGTGGGGAATCTTTGCATTTCGTGTGATGCCATTTGGGCTCACCAATGCACATGCAACATTCCAAAGGCTCATGTGTCATGTCTTCAAAGAGTTCTTGCAAAAGAGCTTAGAAGTATATGTGGATGATTTATGTGCTCATTCCCAAGAAAGAAGGTTTCACATCCCTGAGCTCAGACAAACCTTCAACAAGTGTAGAGAATATCGAGTGTGTCTGAACCCAGAAAAGTGTGTGTTCATGGTGTGTCAAGGTAAAATCTTAGGTCATATTGTTTCTAAGAATGGAATCTCAACAGTTGAAGATAAGGTACGAGCCATAGCGGAGCTACCAAGGCCAAGGAATGTTAAAGAGGTACAAGCCTTTATGGGCCATTGTGGATATTACCGTAGGTTTATCCACATGTACGCGATCATAACTAGACCCCTTTATGCCTTGTTGTCTAATTTTGAGTGGAACGACGAATGTGAGAATTCTTTCAATGAACTGAAGAAACGTTTGTGCACAGCACCAATACTGACCACTCCTGATTGGAATAAACCATTCCATGTCCATGTGGATGCATCCAATCATGCCATAGGATGTGTGCTAGCACAACCCACCGGTGAAGGAAATTTAGATTTACCCATAGCATATGCTAGTAGACAACTAAACCCAGCCGAAAGAAATTATACCACAACCGAGCGAGAAGGGTTAGGCATGGTATATGCTATGAAGAAGTTTAGACACTATTTATTGGCCAACAAGCTCAAGTTTTTCACTGATCATCAAGCTTTGTTATATTTGGTCAATAAACCTTGCAATACGGGATGCTTAGTAAGATGGTTCCTCTTACTAATGGAGTATGACTTTGAAGTTGTTGTCAGGAAAGGTAGAACCCACCTTCGGGCAGATCACCTTTCTCGCATCACTTCAGGAGAGTCACCGCAAGGAGTGTCTGACAAATTACCCGATGCTTATCTGTTCAATTTAGAAGTTGTTCCTAAATGGGCAAATAACTTAGTACCAGTCCTAACCTTCGGCCCTGCAAATAAGAATGTGAAAACATCACAAGAAGAAATTGTAAAATCACAAAAATATCACATATTAGCAGGAAGCATGTACAAACAAGATACTGAGGGTGTATTAGCTTGCTGTTTTGAGGACGACGAACATAGTAGTTGGTTGCAACAAGCCCATGAAGGAATGCTAGGAAATCACTATTCTAAACAACGAACATTGCAGAATTTGAAACGTTTAGGAGTGTATTGGCCTAGCATGGACAAAGCAATACATGAGTGGATCAAGAATTGTCCAATGTGCAGAGAGAGACCACTAGTGGAGCATGCGACCCTTTATCAAGTATCATTAATTCCAGATTGGAGTGCTCCATTGGTAGAGTTTATGAGATCGGGAAGATTACCCAAAGAGGCCAGTCTAGCAAGAAGACGAAGCATGGAGCAAGAGGCTCAAGGCTATGCCTTAGTAGGAGATAACCTATACCGAAGAGGCAAAGATGGTTACTTAAGACTGTGCGTTCATGAATCAGACTATTTAAAGGTCTTAGAGACTGCACACAGTGGTGTTGTAGGTGGACATTTTGGTCCTGACCGAGTGATCAAGACCATTCTATTCTCAGGACTTTGGTGGCCCACTCTTCATATGGATGCACATACCTATGTGAAGAAATGTGACACATGCCAACATGCACAATATCCAGTTAGAAAAGACGAGATGCCTTTGAGGCCAATGATGGGAGGGCGTGCATTTTCGAAGTGGGGCATAGACTTCATAGGTCCTATTAACCCCCCAGCTAGAAACTCCCATGCAGAATATATTATTGTAGCCACAAATTACCTTACAAAGTGGGTAGAAGTGAAAGCCACAACAAAGAATGATGCTCAGACTATGGCTAAGTTTTTATTCGAGAATGTGTTCACGAGATATGGGCTACCAATAGAGTTAGTGAGCGATAGAGGCACACACTTCTTGAATGAAGTCATTGAAAACCTTCTCCAAGAATTCTTGGTGATACGTAAGAAGTCTGCCCCCTATCACCCACAAGCTAATGGACAAGCCGAGAGCACCAATAAGATCCTCTGTAACGTATTGACAAAACTGGTAAATAATAAACGCTCTGATTGGGACAAACAACTTCATCATGTTGTTTGGGCTTATTGAGTTGACTACAAAACAGTACTCAATGCCACCCCATTTCAGATGGTCTTCGGACAGAACAATGTGCTGCCATTAGATTTCTTAATCTCTGCCTTAAAAGTAGCACAAGAGTATGAGTGGAATGGGCATGAATTGTCCTCTAGGATCTTTGATCTCGAACGCTTAGGTGAGACGAGGCTACGAGCGGCAGCAGGCATCTACGCTGCAAAGAAGAGGCAAAAGGCATACTTTGATGCACACATCAAGGATAAGGGATTGAAAGAGGGAGATCTAGTGTTGGTTTACACACTAAAACAACATGCCCGTAAGTTGGAGAAAAGAGGATATGGACCCATGATCGTTAATAGAATTTCCACTAGCGGTGCTGTTCAATTGGCTACTTTAGAAGGTGACATCTTGCCAAACTATATCAGTGGTTGTCGAGTCAAGTTATATCAAGAACCTCTTACAGAGGACATGCTAATGAGACTCAACACTGCTAAGAAACGAAAAGAAGAAGAGATGAGAGTCAGAGAAGAAGCACAAGCAGAGGCTAGAGAGCGCATAAGGCGAAATAAGTTAAGGCGATTAGGCCTAGATGTCAACTCAAACGCCCCAAAATATCACATGGATATGTGCCAAAAATCAGGCATAGCGATTTCTCCAGTTATTGACCGACGTCCCTTTGTGACCATAAAGATAGGAGAAGGAAAGGGTGCAAGGACTGTGAAAGCATTGATTGACTCAGGAGGAGCAAGTAGTGCAGTTCGACTTTCCTACTGCCAAGACTTGCAGTTGAACATCAATCCCATAGAAGCTTATCTCATAGGATTGGGAGGTGTGGAAACCCCTTGTTTGGGCGAGGTGGAACTTCCCATCTACCTGCAAGATGTTCCAATGAAAGTCAAAGTGCTAGTGTGTCAAGATGAGAACCTTACAGAACCACTTGTCTTAGGACAAGATTGGATTTATGACAACGCAGTCAACTTAAACCTAAGAAGTCAAAATCTTCAAGTTTGGGTACATGAACAATGCATTACATTAGAATTAGAGAACTGCATGCTCCCCAATCATGGCACCACACAGTCTCTTAGCTCTTCTAAGACTAATCATATGGAAGAAGATGTTGTATGTGTCAAAAGCTCTATGATGCAGAAGGAGTCAATCGTGGAAGAACAGGTTCGAAGGCGGGTGGATCTTTCTTCTTCTCCAAAGAATCAAGTAGCCACACTAGTAAGTCCACCACAGAGGCAAACACAACCGATCACGACAATTGCTACATCAAATAGAAAGACACCATTCGATAAGAAAGCAGTTCCGAGCATGACACAGATCTGGGTACGCAAAGGAGAGAAACCACCAGCCTTGCCTCCACAAATCCCATCCAAGCAAGCCAACCAGGTCAGAAGACGAAGGAAGCAGCTCGGACAAGCTCAATCACAAGGTATCCAACAAGTTTGGATGCCTAAGAAATTAGCTGCAGCCCAACAAGGGCGATTACAGATGTGGGTACCTAAGAAGCTCTTACATCTACAACAACCCATGTTCTCCCACATGCGCAAGGTCTCAAGAAAGAAGCCAAAAAGAGAAGAGGGTAAGAACCACGTACAGAGACTGAAAGAAGATCAAATCAGTTCTTCAACAATAGTAGGAAGACGTGCAAAAAGGATATGGGTTTGGAAGCCAAAAGTACAAGTAGCGTCCATCGAACCAAAGCGCCAACCACACTGGATACCACAATTCAGAACGCATCCAAAGAGGAAGACGCCTAAAGTAATCTCTACAGTGCCGAAGGCTGTTCTAAATTGGATCCCTATAAAGAGGAAGGATCTGTGGTCATCTCGAGATCCAATGGATACCTCCAACAAAGATGACACCAACATCTGCAAGTGACATCAGGCCTCGACGAGCGACAACCATGTGCTCCTTGCACAACCTTGTCTTTTGCACCATTCAGGTCATGCATTTCTAAAGTATGCATTATATAGGGCCACATTACATGGCCGTGCATAGACACAACTGAGAGTCCCATGCACTAAAGCACATTGACACATGTAAATCACTTTTTGATACTAAACTTTGCCTTCTTGTTTTGTGACATCCCTCAACAAAAAAAAAAAGAAGAGAGGGAAAGAACTTGTTCCTAGGTTTCGCTCATGGAACATGAATGAGTCATGCTTAGTTGAAGATTGAACCATCAATTACTGGGCATTTATCAGTTTGGATAGAAGTGTGTCTCGGCTAGCAGATGATGTAATTGCTGCCTTATCTGGTCGATGTCAAGAACTTAGCATGAACATGGCATCCACACCTATGGTTTCCCCTTACCATGGTGGGAGTGAAGATCTTGAAGGTCCACAACTTGAGTGATGCTTAACTACTATATGTATGAGAGCATCCAAGGAGATATTTGCAAGAGTTTGTTTGGTACCCTGAAAATCCTTGTCTGTATACTAGATGAGCAGACTCCTGCTTATGGTGAACTAAAGAGAATATGTGAAACTAAGCTTGGTGTAGTTACCCAATGTTGTTTGTCAAAGAATATAAAGAAATTCAATTCTCAGTATTTGGCAAACATTGCTTTGAAAAGAGAAGATAGAACCAGGCACTCAAAAATCTTTTCGGTGGACCAGCAACATGGACATTCATCGACAATGTTCCATCATAAATGCCGGGTATACAACATGAAGAGATAGACATCAATCAACCCTTCACCATGGTAAGTATCTTTACTCTGGCAACACCATAACCATGATAGATTAGGAAACCTCTTCGTCAGCATACCCTTGAGCACTTAGCTCAAGACCCGCAATTTTTGCACCATACTTCTTCCAATGCATTTTCCAAGTAAGCATGCGTAGGGCTACATTACAAGGCCGTGCACAAGGCACATACTTTTTTTCAACCCAGGCACGAACACACTTACCCATCATTCATTAGGGATTATGAGTAGTTGGCATGACGTCATGGGAACAACATCCATATCTCGGAAGCAAATTGAAGCCAGTAGTTGCTCCAAATCAATCTTGACAACCTCTTTTGAGCAACTTGCAGTTTTGAAAGCTCACAACGACACATTCTTGCTGGAATCCAAGGAACAAGCTCATACAAAGGATGGACACCACCTCTCACAGCACTACATGGAACAACCCTTACAACAAGGGTCTGTCAGGGACGACAGACTCGAGAGGGGGGGGAGTGTTGGAGCTCAAGGTCAAGCATAAAACATGGAAGCACATCAAAGAAGTGGACATAGAAGAAGAGGGAGCAAGTAGGGAGCTCCAAGAAGTGTATGTCAAATTTTCAGAAGAATCCCCTACAAAAATAGTGATTTTCATCACTAAAAACCATTGTAAATACCAATCTATTTTTATAACTCCATTTTGTTCAAGCCGAGGAGTCCTCGAGCTTGAGGAGTATTAGAAGTACCATCGTACCAATTTTCATAAATTTTAGACTTCGTTTGAGCCCTCAAATAAGCCCTGGAACCTAATTTTTAACTAGGCCGGACACTAGGTCTGGACAGGGCCAAAACTAGTCAAAAAACTATAAAAAGAGCTAGAGAGCTCATTTTTGAGGTTAGCTTGTTAGAGAATAGAGCTTTTGTAAGAGAATTCTTTTGCAATCGAAACTTTCCATTGTTCCTCTCTTTGATCTTACTTTGTGCGCGTGTGTGTATGTGTGT
>CM035412.1:53964651-53992151 GCA_020310875.1 Ceratopteris richardii | reverse complement strand
GATGGTCTTTGGATAGAATGCTGTGCTACCATTAGATTTCCTAATCCCAGCTTTGAAAGTAGCAGAAGAGCATGAGTGGAATGGACATGAATTGTCCTCTAGGATCTTTGATCTAGAACGCTTAGGTGAGACAAGGCTACGAGCGGCAGCAGACATTTATGCTGCAAAGAAACGACAAAAGGCATACTTTGATGCCCATATAAAGGATAAAGGATTGAAAGAAGGAGATCTAGTGCTGGTTTATACGCTAAAGCAACATGCTCGAAAATTGGAGAAACGAGGATATGGACCCATGATCATTAATAGAATCTCCACTAGTGGTACAGTTCAATTGGCCACTTTAGAAGGTGATATCTTGCCGAACTATATAAGTGGATGTCGAGTCAAGTTATATCAAGAACCTCTTACAGAGGATATGCTCATGAGACTCAACACTGCTAAGAAGCGAAAAGAAGAGGAGTTAAGGGTTAGAGAAGAAGCACAAGCAGAGGGTAGAGAGTGCATCAGAAGAAATAAGTTAAGGTGACTAGGCCTAGATGTCAACCCGAAAGCCCCAAAATATCACATGGACATGTGCCAAAAATCAGGCACGATTACTTCTCGAATCATCGACCGACGCCCCTTTGTGACCATAGAGGTAGGGCAAGGAAAGAGTGTAAGGACTGTAAGAGCATTGGTTGACTCACGTGCAGCAACTAGTGTAGTTAGACTTTCATACTGCCAAGACCTTCAATTGGACATCAGTCCCATAGAAGCTTACCTCATAGGTTTGGGAGGTGTGGAAACCCCTTGTTTGGGCGAGGTGGAGCTTCCCATCTACCTTCAAGATGTTCCAATAAAAGTCAAAATGCTAGTGTGTCATGATCCGGACCTTACAGAGCCACTTGTCCTAGGTCAAGATTGGATTTATGACTATGCAGTCAACTTGAACCTAAGAAGTCAACTTCTTCAAGTTTGGGTACATGAACAATGCATTACATTAGAATTAGAGAGCTGCATGCTCACAGATCATGGCACCATGCACTCTCTTAGTTCCTCTAAGACCAATCCTCAAGAACAAGATGTTATATGTGTCAAAAGCTCTGTGTTCGAGAAGAACTCAATAAGGGAAAAACAGACTCAAAGACAAGCAAACTATTCCTCTTGTATAAAGACTAAAGCCATCACAACCAATCAATCGAAAAGGCAAGTGAAACAATACATGGCAACCGCTATATAAAAAACACAAAGAGATGTCAAAAAGAAAGTAGTTAAGGGCACGAAGCAAATCTGGGTACGAAAGGGAGAGCAACCACCAGCCTTCCCAATGCAATTCCCACCCAAGCAAGTCAACCATGGGAAGACAAGAACCAAGAACCTTCGACACGCTCAAGCACAAAGAATCCAACAAATTTGGGTACCGAAGCAATCGATGAAGGCCGATCACAATAAGGTACAAATTTGGGTGCCCAAAAAATTAGCTGGAGCTCAACAAGGGTGTTAGAAGAAGCATTTTTTTTTGAAGAGGAATATTTGTAAAATGATAAAAAATTGTACAAATATTTATGCAAATGATGTAAAAATGAGGAATAGTCTTCCTTATGTAAACTAGAATCATATGTAATTTTTCTAGAATTTTTGGAAACTCTTAGATAGCATATTTTTAGACTAGAAAGGAAAAGGACCAAAATTCAAGTGTGAAAAGGGACACTTGAAAATGTATAAAAGATACTTTCCTCTATTTTGAGAGGGTTGGTTGATTGTATTTTGTGCTATCCAAGTAATGAGAAGAGTTTCTTGCAGAAAATCGTGATTCTTCCTTTTATGTGATTTTCTTTGATTTGTGAGTCTATTCTATGTGTATCCATGGAATTTGTAAGCTTCTATTGTGTATTTCTGATGAATGAGTATGAAGAGAGATAATTCATGGTGTATTGAGTAAGAAATTGTTGAAGAATAATGCTGGAGATGGAAATTGTCAGTTTTCACAGAATCCCAATTGTCTCGTCTGAAGGTTGCAGGTATCATTTTTGAGGTTTGACTTCATAATTGTGTTCTGTTGAGAAAATAACACACTTCAGACACCAAGATCATTAAAAATACTGTTGATTAGCTCAAGATAATCCAAACCCTAGAAATCTCTCTTCATCTTCATCATTTCTCAGAAATCCAGTCACTTTCCTCTTATTTTTTGGATTCCATCATCTAGAAGGGGTTGTGGTCTCTTGTATACTTCCCAGATTGACAAATGTAAGATGTATTGTTGATTCTTTATGTTAAAATGATTGGAGAGGACAACTCCAAAGGGTAACAACAAACAGTTTTTGGCGTCGTTGCCAAGGAAGTAAAGCAAAAGATTCATTGAAGTTGGACCTTGGTGGATCTTCCATTGTTGATGGTATTGAACACATTGAAAAGGTAATACTCTTTAATCAAGAAAAGGAAACATGCAAAGGTAGGTTTTTTTTTGTTTGTCTTTTGGGAAAACGAAGCAAGAGATAACCTTTTGAGATAAACAAGTGATGAAATTCTTGCAAATTGACAGTTGCTCATATCATTTTTTAGAGTAAAGTGCAGGTGTGTGAAAAACTGAATCAAGATAGCTGAAGATAAGGTAAAATGTGTCTATCTTTGCATTTGTAGAGTGCTTTTTTACCAAGTACCAAGCAAAATAGTTGATCTTGGGATAGATGACATGATTGCATTGAGGAAATTCAAGTAAAGTATATATATGCAAGTAGATAAGATCTATTTGTTTAGCCAAGGCAAAGCAACAATCTTGAGATAAGGTTTATTTGCATCTTGAAAAGAAAAATGTTTGAGTTTATCTTTGCATGAATTGATAATTGCACTTCTTAGCACATTTTTCTTTGGGAAGTTTTGCTCATAAACTGATTAGATAGCAAAGCATAAAGGAGTATAACCAATCAGGAAACATAGGATCAATGCATCTCTAAACAAGAAACCCTAAGTGAAGTGTTTACCTTGATTTAGGGCAAAATACTAAAAAAATTCAGAAAATCCATTAAAAAATTCAAAAAAATTTCTTTATTTCCTTAGAAACTTGGACTGGAGTGTTGTTGTTAAGAGTCAAGGGAACCAAGTGGAAAGAAACTCAAAAAATTGCAAAAACAGGAAGTTCAAAAAAATATGATTCTCTGAATAGGATCACGATTTTCTATAAGGAAAAGAATTTGAATATTTTTTGCACATTTGGGTATTGAGGTAAGAGGTTGTAAGAGATTTTCATAAAGTGGGTGATAAAGAAAATCAAATTTCAAAATATTAGTGAGAATTGAGCAGCAAGTGAGTAAATTGAAAATTAGGTATAGAATCGCGATTTTCATCAGTGGGATAAAGGGAGTGACTTGTGATGAAAAGTTAAGGATTGTGAATTAAAATCATAAAACTATTGAAGAATAAAAGTTGAACAAGTAAAAAGTGAAAATCCTGAGAAAATTGCACAAAATCGCGATTGTGTGAAGTCTATAAAACCTGAAATCTCAGAAAAAATCTCATTTGAGTGAGAGAGAGAGAGAGAGTTGGACAGAATCGCGATTTTCTGCAACCACAAGCTTTTGGAGATTTTTTGATCAAGCAAGCAAGGTAAGGAATTCTCAATAAATTTTTGCATTTCTTCAAAGTTTCATTTGATGATTAAAGCACAAAAACACACAAAATAGTCAAAAACACGGAATTGCGATGTTTAGATTTTTGAGGTTTTAGTAAGAAAAAATAAGAATTTTGTTTAAACTCTTTTATTGCATGTTAAATTTTAATAAAGCGATTCTATTGAAGAAACAAAAACTTAAAAATCAAGAACCTCAAAAATTTCAAAAATCTGCTCAGAGTCGCGATTCTGTGGTCAAACACAAAATCGTGATTCTCTGAAATAAGACACAAAATCGCGATTCCCAGAGCACGATTTTCATAAGAAAATCGTGTTTTCTAACGATTGTGAGCAATCACGACCGTCTGGGAACAGAATCGTGAAAAACACGATTCTCACCTCAGAATCATGAAACACAAGATTCTCACCTCAGAATCGTGAAAAACACGATTCTCACCATAGAATCGTGAAAAACACAATTCTCACCACAGAATCGTGAAAAACACGATTCTCACCATAGAATCGTGAAAAACAGGATTCTCACCTCAGAATCGTGAAAAACACGATTCTCACCAGAGAATCGTGAAAAACAAGATTCTCACCTCAGAGTCGTGAAAAACACGATTCTCTCCATAGAATCGTGAAAAACACGATTCTCACCACAGAATCGTGGAAAACACAATTTTCTTCAAAAGATTGTGAGTAAGTTGAATGATTCTTAGATCTGGTAATAAATTGTACACACCTTCTAAATAAGATCTAGGAAGGAAGGAGATAGAACCAGTGATAGGACAACTACAAGAAAAAGATTTTGGGCAAGAAAATAATATGGAAATTTTAAATGAAACCAATGAATCTTCTGAAACTAGTGATTACAGAAATATTCTTAAATATATGTACACAAATAAGTTTGGAACCTATGTATATCAGGATGGGATGCATAAGTTTGTCATTAGATTGAGAAACTTAGAAGTTCCCATGAATATAACACTAGTAGCACAATTCAAGGATGACAGATATGAGGATAGAAAGGGATGTGTATACATCTTCTCACAGGACCCAAAAAATTCTAATGACTTAGGGCAATGTGCAGATAAGAGACCTTGGGAACAAAACCTAGGGAAACCAGACTTGCCAAAACAACATGAAACTCACCATAATAGTGAACAACAACAAGGTAGGAGAATACATACTTCCCCAAACCCTTTTGAAAGAGAAGCAGAAGGAGTTCATGATTTTCCATTTAGAAGGAGACATCAGTGGCAGAATCAGGGAAGAATGCTCAGGCCCTATCAGGTAGCTAAATGCATGAAGACTCAATATGAAGGATATTCTGATCCTCATGCTCATGCTGCAGAATTTAGACAATTAATTAGAGCAAAAGAATTGAGGATTATAAAGTGCAATTTGAAGCATTTGTTCTAACCCTAACTGGACCTGCATTATCTTGGTTCATTCCCTTGAGAAAGGAAATGTATTCAGAGATTGAATCCTTCCTTGAAGCCTTCATAGGGGAATTCTCAAAAAGTGGAATAAAACATAGCACAACTACTTTGATACATAGCTTTAAACAGCAAAAAGATGAAAATGTCAGAGAGGCAGCCAGGAGGTTCAAGCAATATATTGAAAGATGTCCCAGAGAGGAGGTACCATCCATGGCAATACAAGTATCTCTATTCATAGAAGGATTGAGAAGTGCCCAATTAAGAACCTTGGTGTATTATAGAAGGTGCTCACACCTAGGAGCATGTGTTAAGGAAGCAATAGACTTAGAGGATAACCGGGGACAAGATCTATTAGCATTTGATCAACCAAGAACAAATGAAGATAAAATCCCACCAATAGAAGAATTAGCACAAGCCATTGCCAAAGCCTTAGAAGTTAGCACCAAGACAAATCTGATAAATACAAGGATAGCAACAAATAAAAAATGATATAATTGTGGAGAAAATCATTTGGTACAACAATGTCCATATCAAAAACCACAGCATTGCAAGATAGGAAAACACTGAAATATTGTACAGTAGAAAGAAAATGGACAAATCATACCAGAGAAGAATGCTTTTACAATAAACAACCCATTAAGGAAAGAGAATATGTGAACCAAAGAGAATCTGGATTTGGTGAGCAACCAAGACCTGTACTTGGGCAACAACCACCATTACCAACAAATGTGGTACCAGTCAAATACACACCAATAGAAGAAGAAAGCTCAAGACTAAGATCACCATACAGAGAAGATTATTATTGGAATGAAGGAAATCAGGAAGAGTGGGAAGGATATGAGTTGAGAGAACCAGAACTGCAAGCCCTAGATTTGGGAAATGGGAGAATTGAAATGGATACAGCCAAATTCATGTACATAACCAATAATTATATGTCCAATCAGAAACCCCAGTTCAAAGGGAGTCAAAAGATAAATTATTATAGATGCGGGGGAGAACATTTCATTAGAGACTGTCCACAACCTCCTACACTAAGGATAGAAGGAGCTTATTGCAAGGATTGTGGCAGGAAACATCTAAAAAAGGATTGTCCAAGAAACCCTAAAAAACAACAAAACACATCTAATAACATACCATTAAAAACAGTCAACATAATGGAGCAAGAAGAATTGAGTGACCAAGATCAAGTAAATGTAAATGCATAACAAGAGCACAAGCTAAACAAAAAGAAACAACTAAGGAACAAAAGAAGAATTCATTTCCAAAGGAAAAGAAAAATAGACTAAAAGGGAGATGAGAGAAAAAAATGAGAAATGGAAAAAATTTGGAAGAAGAGATTATAGAACAGTCAAACAATAGTCAACCTCAGAATAAACCAACTCAGCAAGAGGCAAAAAATTCACAAAGTTTGGAAACCTTGATAAGAGCATATAAGGGAAGAATTCAAGAGGGACCAAATCCCACAGACCATGTAATGGCTTACCCTATGCCAGATTTAGAGCATGAAAGAATGCAAAGATGCAAACAAATCATACAAGAAACACAACTTAAAATGAGGGAACCTGACAATTGTCCAACAACAGTTGGGGAAGCAAATGCAACAGAAAGAAGGAAAACTCTTGATCTAGAAGAGAATGCACAAATAACCTTCCAAATCAATATAGACAAGCAATTTACAATTTTATACCACACCACAATGGAAGAATTGGTAAAACAAAATCCTCACTTGCAACTCAATATGAAAAAGTGGGAAGCAAAACCAGAGAATTTTGATTCACTGCAACAAGAATTGGAGGAGTTGTTGTACATTCCTATTGATAAAATAGGAGGATATTGTGAAGGAGAAGAAGGAAACTCAACTCTAAGAATACAATTTGGTAAAAATCATGCCAAAGCTATATTGGATAGTGGATCAGGTGTGGCCATCATGACTAAACAAACTTGGGAAAGATGGGGAAAAAATGAATTAATACCCACTAAAATGAGATTACAACTTGCAGATGGACACATAGAAGGAAAAGGTAATTGTGGAAATATGTGGAATAGAAATAGAACATACTTTTGCCATAGTTGAATTTCCACAATCCACTTCATATGAAATCATCCTAGAAAGACCATTTATGAGACAAATGCAAATCGTGCAAGATTGGGGTAATGATTGCCTATATCTTCAGAGTAAAGGAAGGATAACCAGAGTAAATCTAAGAAATGGTCAATATTGTGACATGTCCCCTCAAGAATGGTTCAAAATACATCAAAATCAAAATTTAAGTGAAGAATCAGAGATTGAAGATCAGAATGAAATAGAATCATCAATATGGAAGTGCAATGTGATAAGAAACATTACAAATAGAAAAAGAAGATTAAGAAAAGAAGATCGTGTAAAAGGGAGAAAATTACAGGATGAGAGCTATATACCACAAAAATTCAAAGATGAAGAATTTAAGCCTTATGGTTGGAACCGGATTTTGGCTACCATGGACCTAGCCAATGATGAGTATGTGGGAGTGAAATTCCAAAATGAAGAAGGATATGATGTCTTTCACATAGGAATACAGATGATAAAGGTATAAAAAACAGAAGAGGAGCAAGAAGAAGAAATGGTATTGAAAAATGGTAAAACACAATATTTGGAAGAGGTAAAAGCTACAAATGCAATAAAAGATAAAATCTCAGGCAAATATAGAAAAAACAAACACAAGGAAATAGAAAAAGACCAAGAGGATGAAAAAAATGAGAAAATGACAAACGATCAACAGTTTGATGTACCTGCAAATTTAAGGACTTATGAAGTAGAAGACAGACTACTTCTAAAAATGAAACCAAAGAGAGAAAATAAAAGAGGGGAGGCATATGACAATGAAGAACAAACTAAGAAGGTAATGATCACCCAGGAAGAGGGGGAAGAAAGACATATTGTAATAGCTGATGACATGACAAATCAAGAGGAGGAAGCATTAAGAAATTTGGCCAGAAACTATAGGGATGTGTTTGCTTACAGCTACAAGGATTTGAAAGGAATTGACCCTAAAATCTGTGAGCATAAGATCTCTATTACACCTGATGCAAAGCCTAGCAAACAAAGACATTACACATTCAATGATAAATACTCTACCAAAATAAAGGAGGAAATTGGCAAGCGGCTGGCTGCCAATTTCATCTATGAGATTGAGTATACAGAATGGATATCTCCTATATGTAGTACCAAAAAAGAATGGGAAACTTACGGTATGCATTAATTTGAAAAAAGTGAATGCTGCGACTATAAGAGATAGCTACCCATTGCCTATAACAGACCATCTTTTAGAAAGAGTTGCAGGGAAGGAGGTCTATAGTTTTTTGGATGGTTTTTCAGGATACAATCAGGTACCCATAGCTTTGGAAGACCAACATAAAACTACCTTTTCCACAGAATGGGGAATTTATGCTTTTAGGGTTATGCCCTTTGGGTTAACTAATGCCCCAGATACTTTTCAAAGATTGATGTGTCATATCTTCAAAGAATTCCTGAGGAATATAATGGAAATTTATGTGGATGATCTTTGTACTTTTTCATTAAAAAGACAGGATCATTTGGAAGATTTAGAAAATATATTCAGGAAATGTAGAACATACAAGGTATGTTTAAATCTAGAGAAGTGTGTGTTCTTTGTAAGACAAGGGAGAATGTTAGGCCACATAGTCTCCAAAAATGGAATTTCAACTGATGAAAGGAATCAAGGCCATAGTGGAACTTCCAAAGCCAACAAATGTAAAGGAACTTCAAACTTTCATGGGAAATTGCGGGTATTATAGAAAATTTGTACACAAGTTTGCTGACATTGCAAAACCTTTGTATGCATTAATCACAAAATGTGAGTGGACCAAAGAGTGTGACCAAGCTTTTGAGACTCTAAAAACTTGTTTGGTGACAGTACCAATTCTAAAAACTCCAGACTGGGATAAAATTTTTCATGTCCATGTGGATGCTTCAAATTATGCTTTGGGATGTGTGTTAGCACAACCAATAGAAGGGAGCAAATTAGATTTTCCAGTTGCTTATGCTAGTAGGCAACTGAATTCAGTAGAGAAAAATTACACAACCACTGAGAGGGAAGGGTTGGGAATGATATTTTTTGTAAAAGAATATAGACATTACCTTTTGGCCAACAAGTTTAATTTTTTTGTGGATCACCAAGCTTTACTCTACTTAGTGAACAAACCTTGTCACACTGGGAGGATAGTCAGATGGTTTCTTCTACTGATGGAGTTTGAGTTTGAGGTAGTGGTCAGACAAGGGAAAACTCATTTGAGAGCAGACCATTTGTCCAGGATTCAAGCTAAAGAGCCAAGTTCACCTTTAGATGATGATTTGCCAGATACATATTTATTCAAAGTAGAAAGTATTCCTGAATGGGCCATGACTTTAGTACCTTTGCTAACCATGGGACCCTGCAGAACATTTGGAAACAACACACATATGGTACTACAAAGTAGAAATTTTATGTTGATGGCTCGTCATTTCTATCATCTCAATCATATAGGCATATTGGAATATTGTATTCCAGAAGAGGAGCAGCAGGAATATCTGAGGAGAGCTCACTATTGGAACCCTTGTACTCATGCTTCCATGATAGTCACCTTAATTAATCTCAATAGGATGGGAGTACATTGGCCTAAAAAGATTCAAGATGTAAAAAAGTATATTTCCAACTGCTGGAAATGCCAATCCTTGAGAGATTCAGAAGTTATAACCTTATACTGGTTTCAGAAAAATCCAGATTGGAGTGCACACATAATTGAGGAATTGAAAAGAAATAAGAAAGGAAATCCAGAAAGAGATAGTGTAGACTCAAAGAATCTACAAATGATTTCTGAAGAGTATCAACTGATAGGAGATCAACTGTACAAGAAAGGAATGGATGGATATTTAAGAATCTATGTTCCTGAAGATAAATATGTGGAAATGTTAGAAATGGCACATTCTAGAGTGGTAGGAGGACATTTTTCAAGTGATAGAACTCCTAAACTCATATTATACTCTGGTTATTGGTGGCCAACTCTATTTCCTGATGCAAGAACATATGTGAAAAGATGTGACATTTGTCAGAGGGTGAGTCAACCAAATAAAAGAGACTAGTGGCAGTGCCACTGATTTCAGCAAGAGCATTTAGTAAATGGGGGCTGGATTTCATTGGACTCATACATCCTCGAGCAAAACAGTCCCATGCTGAATACATACTAGTAGCCACATATTACCTGATTAAATGGGTAGAGGCCAAGGATACAAAAAGGAATGATGCTCAGACCACTACCAAGTTTCTTTATGAAAATATCATTACCAGATTTGGATTACCAATTGAATTAGTAAGTGATAGGGGAACTCATTTTCTGAACCAAATCATAGAGAACATAACTGAGTATTTTATGATCAGTCATAGAAAGTCAGCCCCATATCACCCACAAGCTAATGGATTAGCAGAAAGTACTAATAAAGTACTTTGCAATGTATTGTCAAAATTGGTAAACACAAATAGGAATGATTGGGATTTACAACTTAATCATGTCCTATGGGCCTATAGAGTGGCATACAAAACTGCACTAGGAACCACACCATTCAACCTGGTATATGGACAAAATGCAGTTCTGCCTATAGAATTCCTTATTCGCACACTAAGGGTAGATAGTCAATACGAGTGGACTAGACATGAGTTATCTGAGAGAGTGATGGAATTGGAAAAACTGGGAGCTTCTAGACTTCAAGCAATCATGAGCAAATATGCAGACAAGAAATAGCAAAAAGCTTATCATGATGTTCACATTAAAGACAAAGATCTACAAGAAGGAGATCTAGTTTTGGCATACACAGTAAAGGAACATCAGAAGAAATTTCAGAAAAAAGGACATGGGCCTTTATATTATCAATCAAATAAGTAACAGTGGAGCTGTCCAACTAGCTAACGTAGATGGAGAAATTATGCCGAACTTCATAAGTGGATGTAGAGTTAAAAGATATGATCTTCCATTAACTGTTTCTGAACGGAGAAGAATACATCAAGCTCAAAATAGGAAAAAAGAAGAGGAAAACATTAGAAAGGAGGCTCAACAGGAGGCAAAGGAAAGGATAAGAAAAACCAAAGATCTTAGAGAAGTCCTTTTGTGTGAAACACCTCTAAGAGCAAGAGAACATTTGCCTGTTATAAAAATGAGTTTTCAGGATGAAATAATCAAAGTTTTGATAGATTCAGGTGCACAAGTAAATTTTATCAAAAGTTCAGCTTTGTTGGATAAGTTTAACCTAAAAAGGACTGAAAGCAAAACATTTATCAAAACCTTAGAAGGACGGCTAATACAAAGCATGTCTTCACCTTCTATTTAAATTAAGTTCAATAAAGAACATATGAGAATAGATTGTGAAGAATGGCCAGATCACATGATGACTGAGAAATTGATTTTGGGACAACCATGGCTAATGCAAGGTAAAGTAATTTTGGATTTTGAAAAAATGAAGCTTAAGTTGACAGTAAATGACAAAAGGTTTTTAATGCTTTTATGGAGTAATGAAGAACAGGAAGATCAACAGGGTATTCATGACTCAGACCTAGAAGGATTTACTTTTTCATTAGAAGATACAAAGGCATTATCAATACCACCACTTTATGATCAAGCTTCATTCAATCAAAAACAAGAGGAAATTGAAGGAACAAAAGACGGTGAAGAGATAGAAGAAATGTGGCAACCATGGAATAGTCATAAGCATCAAGGCATCAGAACAAGAAGAATGTGGAAACAAAATACACACACACACTGCTCATCAAAACAAGTTCTCAAAACTAAAAGGATATGGAAGCCGAAAAATTCCAAGAACAACCTATCAAAAGAAGAGGGCTTTATCCCTAGAACAGGGTCAACAAGGATCAAATATTATTGGGTAAAAAAATCAGATTTGATTCAACGAAAAAAGAACATGATTATCTGGAATACATTTAAAATTTTTTATAAGAAAATAAGAGTATTACAGAGAAGAAGTTATGACATCTTGGAAATTATTTCAATTTATTCAACCTTATCCTTTTTCTAAGAAGAGAAATAGGAGGGGAAGAAAGGAAGTGGAGGAAATTAAAAAAAAAATTATTATTATTAAAAAAAAGAGAGAAAGAAAAATAAGAAAAAACATTATTATTATTAAAAAAAAGAGAGAGAGGAAAATTATCCATTTTTCTTTTATAATTCTTTGAATTATATAAGTTATAAGCACAAGCAAGATATAGGTGGTCATGCAGTAGGTTTCTATTTTTTCATCTTCCTTTTTTTTTCTAAATATTTCTTTTATAAGAGCTGTCAGAAGAGAAGAGAGCACTAGACATCTTGCTACACATGTAATGATCACTTCAATTGAGTTTTTATCTGTGATACAAATAGGAAAGTTAGGAATTCTCTAAGTCTTATTTTCATTCATTTCCATTATATCTCAAGTTTAATGTGATTTTAGTTATGTTTCTTGAGACTCATGTGGGTGGAGTTTTTCTTTTGTGTGATGTTATATTTTCTTCAGAGTGGTGAATCCCAAGGAACTACCAATCCATGATTTCAAAGCAAACTCAATCACTCTGTCTAGAGGACATTGGTTCTTGGACAGTGAAGTTGCAGTAGAGGAGGTGGATCTGGAGTCTGATGAAGAGCAGGAAGTTCCAGAAGCAGAGAAGGTAGTCAAGGAGCTCAAGGAAACTTTGGGTATCATTGATCAGCATATATGTAGTGTAGGAGTTGGAGGTTACAAATACACCATGTTGTGCCAGGAATTTTACAAATTGCAAAGAATTGCAGTCAATTACAAAAGATGGGAAGCAGTAGGAATACACATGTTGTTGGATGAACCCTTATTCTTCATAGACTTTGAAAGAGTGGCACAGGTGATGAAGAGTTTGCTAGAAGTCGGGAAGGGTAATGAGGCATATTTCAAGTGTACTATCAAGAACAAAGAAAACCAAGAAGTGAACATTACTATAAAAGCAGAGCATATCAGGACAGCCCTTCAGTTTTATACTATGGGAACTAAGTTGGACAACAGTTTTGTCAAGAAAAATAAAGGTACATATGCAGGATATTCCAAATTTCCTGATTTTAAAGGAAAAGAGAATGAGGAGTATGCTATCAGAATGTTCTTACAATATTTTTGTTTTCCAAAACTACCTAGATATACCATGCCACACAAACCAGCAACATTGATCATGTTCAATAATAAGGACAGATCCAAACCTTTTGGAGTGATGGATGTAACTCCATACATACATGAGCAATTGAAGGAAGCAGCCAAACATTGGGAGCAAAAGAAGTACATGAATGGAGCTCAATTCTCAACCAGAATTATATATCATGTTCTAGGGATGGAGGACCAGTTAAAGCTGGCTCCAGAAGCCCAATACTTCAGAAGTTTAATGTCAGGAATTAACAGCCCTTCTAAAAAAATGACTGTAAGGGAAGTGGAAGCCCAACCAAGCATGAGGGGAGCAGAAAGGAAAAGAAAGGGAATCTCAGAAGCAGTTATTCCTATAAAGAAAAGAAGAGTGGATCCAAGAAAAGTGGAATTGGAACAAGAAGAGGCAACTAAGGAAGAGCATGAAGCTGCTCAGAAGCAAGTACAGTCTTCAAATGACCCTCATCCATCTCAGACAAGTAAAGAGCAATTGTATACTTATTTGACCCAAGGGAACAATAAAAGGGTAGTATATGAAGCCCAATATCAAAAAATGTTGGAAGACTATTCATGTAAAGCAACTCACTGGATACAAGAAGAAGTAGAACACTATGAAGAGCTGCATGATCAGATGATGGCAGCAAAAACAGAGGAAGTTTTTGTCAAAAAAGAAGTGGAACTCCTAGCATATTTCAAAGAGCTACAAGGACCTCCTTAAACTAGAACTACAGTTGTAGTGAAGAAGAAGGTTCAGAAGAAACCTGTACAGAAGAGGAAGTTAACCAAGAAAAATTATTGGTATATGATGGACACTACCTCTCCAAGCACTACATGGAACCACCACTACAACAAGGGTTTTTCCGGGACGACAGACTCTAGAGGGGGGAATTGTTGACAATCAAGGTCAAGCACAGGTGTAAAAGTGCATCAAGGAAGTGGAGACACAAGAAGAAGGAGCAAGTAGGAAGCTCCAAGAAGCACCTGTCAAATTTCTAGAAGAAATCCCTATAAAACTAGTGATTTTTATCACTAAAAACCATTGTAAATACCATTTTTCATTTTGCAACTCCATTTTTCTGAAGCCAAGGAGTCCTCGAGCTTGAGGAGTATTAGAACTATCGTCATACCAATTTTCATAATTTTTGGACTCTGTTTGAGCCCCCAAATAAGCTGTGGAAGATGAAGGTGCCACTAAACTATTGGGCTGAAGCAAGTAGTACGGCTGTTTATTTGATGAACAAGTGCACAACGGCTGGAGTGCATAATCTAACTCACGAGGAGGTTTATTTCAGTAAGAAACCTTACCTTACACATCTCAAAGTTTTTGGATGTGTGTGTTATGTTCACATCCCTCAAGACCTAAGGACAAAGATGGAGGCAAAGTCACAAAAATGTATTTTCATCGGATATTCATCAGAGCAAAAGGGATATAGGTGCTACAATCTCGTGACAAAGGAGCTATGGGTCTTGCGAGATGTGGTATTTGATGAGCTAAGACCATGGTTTGAAGAGAAAGGTAAAGAGAAGATTCTTGAAGAAGATTGCGAAGATGATCGAGGTGCTGTCCAAGAAGAATTTTAGGAACCAAGCACTCAAATGTCAGGTCCAGAAGCTTCTACATCACATGAAGAAAGCTCAACATGGAAGGGGAGACTAAGAAGTCATTCCTCATCACCAACATTAGGTTATGAAAGATTTGAAGCTGAAAGTGCTTACCAAAATAGTGATTCAAATGCAAGTGAAGAAGAGTCTGAAGAGGTGATTACACCAAAGGTAAAGTTGAACCGGTTGAAGAAGCAATATTCAAAAGGAAATGAAAGGAGGTCTTCAAGAGCAAGGTATCCAATTGAAAGGCTGAGCTATGATAGTTTTATTGCAAAGCATTTTGCATATATGACACAGGTGGTCAAAGATAAAGAACCGGATGCATATGAAGAAGCATGTACACAAAAAGAATGGCAAGAAGCTATGGAAGAAGAGATAAAAGCTCTCAAGGACAATCACACATGGGAGCTAGTTCCAAAGGCTGAAGGTATGAAGATTGTTCCAAATAAATGAGTGTTTAAAATAAAGAGAAATGTTGATGGTACCTCACAAGGTGTGGGTATAGTCCAAGTAGTGCAGATCCCTCTCTCTACATGAAGAAAGAAGAAGGCAAGCAGGTATACATTTGCATATATGTTGATGATCTCATCATAACAGGAAGTAATATTGCAGGAATACAAGAGATAAAAAGAAAACTCGGTAAGGAGTTTAAAATTTCAGATCTTGGTGAGTTGAAATACTTTCTAGGCATTGAGGTAGTTTATGGGAAAGATGGAATCTACTTGATGCAAAGAAAGTACCTGCTCGATGTTCTTTTCAGATTTGGAATGAGTGAATGCAAACCACTCACTCAACCTATGGACACAAATGTGAAACTATGCTCAAATGATGGAGAGAAGTTACATGATGTGTTATACTACGGACAAAACGGCCAATGTTAAGACCAGTGCTGAATTAATGCGCTGTTCTAACTGTCCGAACGTGTCTACTCGAGTCGTGGGTTCTTGGGAGTGGTAGGGGTCTGTTAGATAGAGGCCCTTTACTTAGTTCCCAAAAAATGCAACCACCTCGGATATAGAGAGTTGTTGAAACTTGGTAAGATTCTGTTATACACCGACTTTCACTGTTCACGTCTTAGCTCAGCCCTCACGTAATGAATACACTACAACACTACAGTGATCATCTTACCACAGATGCCAGAGATAAACTAAGGGTTCAATCTTTACCAGATAAGTACCATAATCCGCTCAATATCCGAAACACAGAGAACTAACCAGTCAATTACACCGCACTAAAGACTTAGTATGTGATTCAGGGTTCCTTTCTGCAACATTAATCCTTACCGTCTGTTGACCGATTACGACACTGAAGACAATGCTATACTTTGCAGTATTATTGCATTATCACAACTTCTACGGTCCTCACTCAACACTTGGTAGGACATTCCACGAAGTAACACTAACCCAGTCGTGCTCTTAATACACAATTGCAACAAGGACTTACAGACGATTCACTTCCAACCACAGTTCGATGAGTTACTATATGATGAATGACACTCACAACTATATCGAAGATCCAAAAATAACAGACACAAACAATAGATAGAAACCAGCAGATCATAGATTACTCAGAAAACTCAGAAGTTACAAATGAAGTTATAGTATTCCCTCAGACAATCATCCAGACGAACAGTCTGGTGATTCCACAACTCGTCGTCTCCGACTCTCTGTGTGTCTCTCTAAGCATTGCTTTATATAAGAAATTCTAACTGTTGTGTAACTGCTTTTCGTGTGTGCGAACCCAAGATTTGGTTTTACATGTCCCCATCCGGCGGCCGACTAACACTGGCATGCACGGTGGACTCGAACCCGCAGGTTGTACAAAATTATTGTTCGTCTATTATTCCTTCTAAATACATATTCCTAGCTAATCGGAAAGTACGGCCTATTTTTTTCTTTAGAGTTTCTAACATCTGTTTTAGAGTTTCCGGCTCTACTAGCTGTGCATCTATTCTAACACTGCTTAGAGCTATGGCTTCGGTGAGCAAAATCTCGGCCTGTGTTTGCAAAAAGGCCTCCTGTAGGTAGAACTCGTTAGACAGGGCTACATCTCTTGAGACCTTCATTTCTTCCAGTTGATGCTGCATATTGATTACTATGTCCTTTTGATTTTCAAGCTCATTTTCTTTTCGTTCAATCTCCTGGTTTTGGTACTGTATAGTTCTGGAGTATGCATCGCGTTCTCTTTTTAGATCTGTTATCAGCTTCTGTGTCTGAGCTTCTTGTGTTAACTTTCACCGTAAAATGTTGTTTACCTGATCGATATCTAACTTAGATCTTTGGAGTTCCTCAGTGGTTCTCATCGCCAGCTCGTGCTGCTCTTGTCCTTTTTGTACCACTTCGTCCAGTGTTTGTCTTGTTTCTTCCAGCAAATTCCTAATGCAACTCTGGCATCCTCCTTATCTTGCAGGTCTAGCTTTAATTGACTGACTTCTGCCTGTGTTTCGGTTAATAACTTGTCTTTTTCGGTGAGCTCTACCAGTGTTGTATCTCTCTGATTGGCAATTGTCTGCTGCTCTGCAAGCTGAGCTTGAAGATGGGTAATTTGCGACTGCAGCTGATGGTTTTCGGCTTTGACTACGTCTATCTCTTCCTGCAGTGGTGTAATATCTGCTTTCAGGACGTCCACTTTGTGTTGTAACTCATTGCGAATGTTGTCCGTGACTTCTCTTATTTGGACTGGCAGTTGCTGTGATAGATTAATGAGCAGTTGCCCCATTGAAGCTAGCTCAGAGAATACGGGAATGGACGGGAGTAGAAGAGGGGGTCGAGGTTGCGAAGAGGATGCGGTGAGGAGTTGTTGGGAGGTCGGTGGAGAGTAGTTGGGGGATGAGGCTGAAGAAGCTACGGGCTCGATGGGTGCGTTGGGTGGAATAGGAAGGTTTGGGTTTAGTGGAGGTTCCGGTGGTGGAGTGGGAATGTCAGAGATAGTTTCTCTTACCTTATTTTGTTTGTCAGTTTGTTGTGTTTCAGCATTGTCCGCTTTTGCGGACTCAACTGCCTTAAGCAGCCTTTCAAAAGCTTCTTTAGCATTTTGTTGTTCATCGCCTTGTTGTTCCTGCTCAGTTTGTTGTTGAGAAGCTTCTTTGGTAGAGATGGTTTCTGTTTCAGTTTGCTTTTCCTGTTCTTGTTGCTCAGATGATGATGACTGCGTGGATGACTCATGCTGCATGGATGTGGCGGTGTCGTGGAATGTGTCTTCTTCTTGCTTTTCTTCTTCTTTATCTTCTTCTTTATCTTCTCGGACTGACTTCTGTGCTTCACTCTCAGACGAGCTGATTCTAATTCGTTTCCGGCGGAATAGCTGGTTGAGTTCTTCTTCATCTTCTTCTTCATCGTCCTCTAGCAGTTGTATCGATTCTTCATGTCTCAAAATGGGCCCTCGGGGTGGTGGTTGGGTTGCGAGGATTGCCGGAAAGAGAAATGACAAGATATGGGGCAATCTAGATCTAGGCGTACTACCCTTCTTTACTTGTTTGATTATTGCTACGCACTCCTTATGGATTCGTTGGAAGAAATAAGATGCGAAGTTTATTGGCTCTCGGGCAGCTAAATCTATGGCAGAGTAAAATGGGCAGGATATGCCGTAAGTGCACTTCTGTAGATTAAGGATTGCTACCAAGAATTGGAGTGCGGTTCTTTCGGGTTCCGGTCGACATAAGATGGCATATTCATTGGATGAATATAGGGGAAATAATTCTATCATGCGGGCAACTGGTATACTTGGGCCATTTTCGCGACCTTGCGGTGTGAGTCGGAATGACTCAGCGAAGGTTTGGAATGTGATTACTATTCGGGAAGGTAACGATAGGAAAGCCCATCTTCGCTTGTTGGCTGGTGATTGAGCGATGGCGGATATGATCTGTGCAAAGAAGAGTGGGCTTCCACTGAATGCCAAGGCAATTCAGCAAAATTTGCAAGCCCACGGGTGCGCAGGAACTCTCCTACGTCAGCAGGAAGTCCATCACGGAAAGCGGCATAATTAACCAAATTTTCCATGGCGCAACACAGATAACAGGCTCAAAACGCAGGCACACAGGGATTTCACAAACATACAAGCACACAAACACAATAGCGATTTTCGGCGAAACAGAAAAGTTTAAATAGATGCGTCGCGGTGGAGGGTAATGAGGGATGATTAATCATCGTGCGGTATTGAAATGATAATTCTTTAACTTCGGTGTGCATGCGTGAGTAGCTGGCAAGAGCAGGGCGGCTTATGACATAATTATTAATCAAGACGCAGATATTTACAGACTTAAATTATTAAGCACGCAAAAATAAAAGAAAGGAAAAGAAAAGGAAAGAAAAGCGAGCGCCAAACGACGCGGCCCACTGAAAAACATTTCAGTGCGGATTAGAGGCGTGTTGGTATGGCCGCAGCTTCGAACCGTTGATTACTTTCGGAAGAGGGTTTCCAGTCAATGTAGTCAACCGAAAAGTTGTTGGGCCCACTTGTTCTACTTTGCATTATAAAAAAGGACAAGTTGTCCCACCGTAAAAACTGGAGTTTTCAAGTGTCGATCATGCATCCGAGCCTGTCTTAGTTGTACTTCCTGCATAGTTAAAAAACTGTGCCATCGTTGCTCGTCTAACTCTCTGAGTGTATCCAACCGAAATGACAGTGAGTCTTCCGGTAGCAGTTTCTGAGTGATTGCTACTCGTAAACTTGGTATAGCTATCTCCATTGGTGCTATTGCTTCTAATCCATAAGCTAGTTTGAAAGGTGTTAATCTTGTTGTTACCTTGTATGTAGTCCGGTATGCCCATAATACTGCAGGTAGCAGTTGATCCAAACTTTTCGGTGCTTCCATAATCAATTTCCGAAGCATATTCAGCAAAGATTTGTTTGTACTTTTGGCCAAACCATTAGCACGAGGATAATAAGGAGAATTAAACTTATGCATGACCTGGAACGACTATGTAAGTGCCTGCATTAAATTGTTTACAAAATGAGTGCCTTGATCTGAAACAAGTTCTAGTGGTAAACCAAAACGTGGAAAGACATCGGTTAGCAGACACTTTGCTACTGCAACAGCTGTAGCAGACCATAAAGCCCAGGCTTCTGCCCATCTGGTTGCATAGTCTGTACAGGTCAGTATGTAACGATTGTTACTGAGGACTGCTGGAGGTGTAATCGGACCAATAAAATCTAGACCCCACTTCTCGAAAGGTTCTAATGGTAAGATGGACTGCAGAGGGAAAAGATGACGTTGCAGGGGTTGTCCAGATCTTTGACAAGTATCACATTGTTTGACAAACTGTGATACATCTCGGTACATAGTTGGCCACCAGAGACCACTTTGCAGAATTTTCCGGTGTGTTAAGTCTGCAGCAAAATGGCCACCGGAAGGGATTGAGTGAGCCAAAGTAATAACTGAGTTAACTTCATGTGGTGGAATACATCGAAGTAAAATTCCGGTATGATCCACATAGTATAATTCTCCAGCAATTAACAGATATCGACGACTAAAGACTGCAATTTTCTTGCGTATTGCCGTAGAAGTCTGAGATGGAAGGCATCCATCAGTGAGAAAGGTCAGGATCTGATCATAATATGTAGATGGTATAGGTGGGTCTGTAATTTCATCATTCGTTGGTTCAGAGATATAAATCGTTGGAGTCGTGTCATCTATACCTACCGGAGCTTCACCGGAATCTAAGCGAGAAAGAAAATCTGCTAAGGCATGTGAATTGCCTGGCCGATGAAGGACTTCGTAGTCAAATTCTTGTAAAAGCAGAACCCATCGTGCTAATCGACCACCTAGATGCTGTTGCCGAACTAGATAGACAAGTGCAGCATGATCTACATGAAAAGTAAATTTACGGCCCAACAAATAATGTCCGAATTTCTTGACAGAATATACTAGCCCTAGACATTCTCTTTCTGTTACAGAGTAATTCTTTTCAGTAGGGGCTAATCTGCGACTTGCATAGTACACTGGTCTGAACCACTCAATTTGTTGCATCAAAACGCTTCCTATTGCTATATCTGAAGCATCAACAAATACAGGAAATGGGCGATCCCAGTCCGGAGGCTGTAAGATGGGAACTTGTGTCAATAAACTCTTTAAACGATCAAATGCTATCTGACATTCCTGAGTCCACTCAAACTGTCAAGGAGTCTTGGTGATTAATCTGTTCAGAGGTATTGCCAAGTGAGCAAGCCATCGTAGGTGTCGTCCATGCCATCTTACTTGGCCCATGAAGCGCATTACTTCTTTCGGTGTATTGGGCACCGGAGCTTCTAATACTGCCGTGATCTTGTCTGGATCTACTCGTATACCTTGTGCAGATACGATGTGGCCAAGTAGCTTGCCACATGAAACCGCAAACACGGATTTGTTTGGGTTTAAACAGAGTCTGTATTCTCTGCATTTCTGAAAGCAGCACCGTAAATGGGATAGGTGTGCTATCATCTTACCGAAAATTGAAAAATCATCAAGATATACTTGCATAAAAGAGGTAAGGTAAGGAGAAAATATTTCCTGCATACATCTTTGGAATGTACTTGGGGCATTCCTTAATCCAAACCACATAACAGTACAAGCAAATACACCCCAATTGATAATGAAGGCAGTCTTTGGTATATCCTGTTCAGCCATTCTAACTTGATTATATCCACTGTACCCATCTAAAAATGAATACATTTCATGTCCTGCTACTCTGTCAAGCATTGTGTCAAGAAAAGGGAGCGGAAATGGATCAGGCACTGTTGTTGCGTTCAGTTTCCGGTAATCTACACATATTCGTAACTGCTTGTTCTTTTTGGGGACAATAACAATTGGTGAGATCCATTCAGCATGTTCTATTGGTATAATAAATCCAACTTTAAGTAGCCTATCAAGTTCTACCTTTACCTGTGATGCATAGTTTGGATTCATCCGGTAGCTGGGTTGTTTGTTCGGTTTGGCTTTCGACTTCAGCATGACTCTGTGCTGATAGATGCGCGGGTCCAATCCTTTCATATCTTTGTAATCCCATGCAAAGATGTCGGAGAATTCTCGGAGTAGCTGGATTAAGCCTGCTTGAAATGTTTCCGGTAAGTTTTGCTTTATCTTCACAAGACACGGATGATTTTCATCGCCTAAATTATAAGTGATCAACTGATCTTCTGGGACATAAAATTGTTGCGGCTTCTCTATATCGTCAGCTGGCTTAAAAAGTTGTTGCAGTTGAGCGTCAGCTACCAAATACGGTCTAACATGCAATTCGCAAGGTTGTATAGCATCTAATTTTACAACGTATTTACGATTTTTATCCTTGAAAGTGAGCTCTTATGTAGACCAATCCTGTATCACCTTAGCGTGCTTCAGCCAAGGTCGGCTGAAAAGGAGGTTGTAATCTGTTGGAAGTGAGGTAGGCCCTTAGGCTCATTTCACAGGTCCATGGTTCCATAGTTCCATTCATGTACAACATTAATTCCAGCAATCTTCCATATTGACAAAACAAGAAACTACTTCTTCTTTAAACAAGATGTTCTCGTAGACTTGTCTTTGGGTGTAGAGGATAAAATAGGAAAAGTATATGGAAAATATATGAGAAAAGGAAGCCTACTCATCTCATCTCTGCACTTGTCTTCTTAGATGAACTTTCTTGCCATGAAAGAGATCTTCTCAAAACTCTCTAGAAAAACCTCTAGATACCTGTTTTGATGTAGCCTTTAACTTTCAAAAGATGAAAGTGTATAAAAACACTCCTTGAATTTCTTCAAATCTCTTCATAACTGCTCTTCTAAGATATGACCTGCAAATGATAATCTGATAGTAACAATTGATACCTGTGATTTGATGTTGATCTGATTTCTTCATCTTCTCTAAACCATTGTTCTTCCTTGAATTTGAAGTAGTCTTCTCTTCATCAAGTCTGGGTCTTCAAACAATACTTTTGTAAAGTATTTGCATACTCTTTCCAAAAATATTCGGCTGCTAACAGATCATCAACTTCATACTCCACACTGATAAATACACATGTAACTGAAAAGTCTAATTCTCAAATCTCTACTCATCTAGATTAAGTGTGTATGTCAAATGTCAAATATTAGAAGATGCTTTCAAATCAAATGTTGTAAATCTGGAATTCTGGGAACCTGAGATATGAATGAGCCTTAATGCATTGATGCCAAAGATCTAAAGTTTTGAAACCAAAACCTTAGTGCTCTGATACCAAATGTTGAAAAGCTTCGTTGCCCATCTTTATTAAAAAAAAAGCATGATAAAAAAGACCTTGCGCGCTACACGTTGTTGCCTGTAGGTATTGAACCATGGTCGCTGGGATGGAAGTCTAATATCTTAGCCACTACACCAAGCCGTTTTGTTGTTAGAGGCATTAGTGGAACGCGCTACTCATGTTGTTACCGCCCGTTGATTCTTGTAGGAGGGAGTAGAATGAACTATTGACTAAACCAATAGATCATTGTTTGACCAATAAGAGATTGATTCCAACAATCCCCCCTGCAATGTCATATTGGTACAATCTGAATTGAATCTGCAAACTTTGTAATTTGCAAATTACCACAAGCTTCAAATAGCCTGTCACAAGCTTCAAGCTTGTACTTCTGCACTTCAAAACTGACCTTCAAAACTGAATTTGACTTTCCTTCAAAAAACCTGAACTTGTTGAATATGAACCATAATACTTGAGAAAATATGCAAACTAGATATCCAATAGTGTACACATCAAGCAGTCACTGCTTGACAACAAATATAGCATGAACTGTCTCCTGAACCTGCTATCTCCTGTCTTCAAAAACCTGAAAACATACACTAGGATCCATATATTTGCATTTACCTTCCAAAAAGGTTTCTCAACGTACTTCTGCTGCGTCATGTAAATACACTAAACAAAATCAGGAACTGAATCCTGGAACCTGTGACTGTCAACTCACAACTTAGTGTATTATGAACACTGCTGGTTCATCTCTGACTGTACTCAAGTCATGTCAACTCATCTCAATTGAAATCAACTGAAATATGAGTAAAAATCTATGATGTCATCATGTCGTCATCCTTTAAATCCTTCATACCTCTTTCCTTCAGAACTTGGTATAAACATATATGTGCGCACGTCTGAAATATACCTTTATGAAATATCAAGCTTCTCTTCAAATAGAACTCTGGAACCTTCTCCTGAACAGGAACATCCTAACAGGAACTTTCTCCAAATATTCTTCTTCTTCCTTCTTCTTTCAAAGCTGGAACATAAAGAGAACCTGACAAAGGAAATATAGGAATACCTAAAATAGGAATACCTGTAGGTATGAATTTGCATTCTTTTACATATGGCTTGAAAATAAGTCTTCATGTTTCATCACCCCCCTGGATGATTTAACACTAGTATCCAATATTCTTCAAATATATCAGACTTTATGAAATCTGGAACGTCTTCCTTCATAAATCTGATGTTCAGTTATCAATACCTGTATCTAGAACAAAAATTATGAATCCTTTTTATTAGCATTGATCAGATGCCAATAGCTTTCCATGTTACTCCTCAGCTTTCCAAAATCTAGAATAAGGTTAGCTGATCCTAACATAACAAAACCTTGCTGAAAGCTTTATAGGATTCATAACCTTCAGTAACAATATCTTCTATCTCTCTACAACACAAATCTGATAGAACCTGAATCTTTGACTTACTTCTTCCATTGTTAAGAATCTTTACAAACAAAGGATAGACAACTGAATCATAAATACTCAAGATCATGCAAGATCTATTCAAGATCAATGATCTCTTCTGTGTAGAATCTGTTCTTCGTCAAACCTTCATGACTGAATGTTTGATTTAGTTACCGGAATGTCTCTAAGTGTCCATGCTTCTCAAAAAGTTGTAAAACTTTTCTTCAAACAAATCCTTCCTAAGAATTTGTGACTCCTACTTGAAACATAAGTGGACAAACTTCTCACCTTGAGAACTCCAAAAGCTGCAAGTTGATACTTCATAACTTTCATATTTTACCCGGGTGAAATGTGATAATACCTGCTTGACTTTCTTTTGGCTAACTCCACTTCTTAATCAAGTGATAGGATCTAATGGAACACCTTTTTGAATACAAACATGTATCCAAAAATCTAGACAATCATAGAAAGTAGATTCTTCAAATGACCTGTACATCAGCAAATCTGAATTTTCTGAAGTTTTCTGAAAATACTCAATATGAGGTAACCTTTTCCAAACATAAAACCTCAACCCAAGTCTTCAACATCTGCTACAAAACTCTTTTACCTTAAGAGTTAGATAAAGAAGAAATAAACTTCTCTGCAACTTGTCATATACCAAGTAGCTCTGTATTGACAGTACAAGAATTCTTTGAGGGAACATATAAGTTGCCTGCTTAAAAGCTTCAACTAAAACATAACTCATACATATATGAGTTAAAACATATATCTGCTGCTTTTCTTTCTCTCAATGCAATTCTTTGTCAAATCTACTAAATCATGACCAAGTGTAATGCAAAACAAGAAACCAAATACCAAATGTTGAAAAGCTTCGTTGCCCATCTTTTATTAAAACAAAAGCATGATAAAAAAGACCTTGCGCGCTACACGTTGTTGCCCGCAGGTATTGAACCATGGTCGCTGGGATGGAAGTCTAATATCTTAGCCACTACACCAAGCCGTTTTGTTGTTAGAGGCATTAGTGGAACGCGCTACTCATGTTGTTACCGCCCGTTGATTCTTGTAGGAGGGAGTAGAATGAACTATTGACTAAACCAATAGATCATTGTTTGACCAATAAGAGATTGATTCCAACATAATCAAGAGTGGATTCCGGTAAATCTAGTATGATGAAGGTCATTTTAAATGTTGTACCTTGTAAAGTGATTGGTACATTTCGTACAAGTCCTATGGGATGGACTCTTGATTGGTCGGCCATTCTGACAAAAAACTGAACTGGTTCGATTTCGGTCCACCCTAACCTTTTACATAGTGCAGAAGTAGCAATGTTGACTCCAGATCCTCCATCAATTAGTACCTGTGTGATTTTATGATTCTTATACCATACCGTAATCAAAGGAATTGAATGATCGACCGTAGAATCAGGTTCCGGTTGCACCGTGGCTAGCGCAGGAATGCAAGGAGATGCGGGACTGAACTGTTATTGAAATTGCTGTCGAACTCCCGGTACTAGTGCAAGTAATTGGCCCAAAGGAAGAGTGATGGATGCTTTAGATAAAATTTCCCAGGCCTTTTGTGATTGGATTGTTTCCACAGATTCTGAAGATGATAAGCCCGTTGAAGATGATGTGTCTGCTGCTGATGATGTGTCTGCTACTGATGATGTATCTGCTGCTGATGATGTGTCTACTGCTGAATTGGAATCATGTTGTTGTGTTTCTTCTCTGGTTAACGGAGTCTGGGTTACCGGAATAGGATCTGGGAAGACTGGAGGTTCTCTGGTGGTCCATTGACTAGCCTTGTTGTACATCCTTTGTTGTTCGCATATACCTGGTTCAAATAATTCTGCTGCAGGCTGCAGTTGTTTACCGGAGCGGGTCTGAATTACTGCAGCTTGCGTTTCGACTGGTGTAATTTATCCCATATTAGCCATTGGGTTTTTTCGTTCCTTCTTCCTCTGATCATACTCAGCTGCATCCTTACAGAATCTTCTAATGTGACCGAATTCACCACAGAAATGACAGCGCGGTGGTGGCTGATTCGGATTTTCCGGTGCTGGTCCGGCCTGCCAACGGTTTGCGTTGTAGTTGTTGTTTCTCTGTCCTCTGTAATTTCGATATCCTTGTTGCTGATTGTTCCTCATTTGCGGAGGTACATAATTATTGGCTGGTTGTCCTGGTTCCTGTATAATAGCATTGACAGTTGCGATTCCGTGCACTTTGGCATTGTATGCGTAGTTTTCGGTGGTGTGTCCGGTAGTGTTGCAGATAGCACAAAATAACTGATTAAGTGTGCAAGTGGTACTAGTATGGCTTGAATTCTTGCATCTGATGCAGTATACTTGTCTGGTCATATCTTCGGAGACATTTCTATTTGTTTTTAATCATTCCAGATTCTCTGTAAATCCTCCAACCTTGTTTTCCAGCTGCAGAGCCATTGCAATTACTGCATCTAGTGTCATAGCTCTTACACAGCGTATAATCATAATCTGTTTAAGTTGTGGAGTCAAGCCATTGATAAACCACTGAGTAATAACGTCGTCCAGTAGGTTGGCGTGTGCTGGTGGTAACTGCCTTAGATGCGTCCTGAATAGAGTAGCGTACTCCTGTACAGTTTGATTTATCTTCTGTCTATTGTTTTGCACGTAATCAAAAATTTTGGCTGGATTCTTCTTTAGCCTAAATCTTTGCAGAAATGCATTCCTCACTGCTTCATAGGTTCCGAAATGATTAATATCATATTCTGTAAGCCATCTAGCGGCTTCATTGACCAGGGTGGACTGGAAAACAATAGCCTTATACGCCAGATGAGGTGGATGATTGAGCACTGCATAACTTATCTCGAATGTGCGTACATGAGCATCAGGGTCATCCCCTAGAAATCCTCCAAATTTAGTGTATGTTACTCCTGTCGGCGGTGGCCTGGGCGGACATAGGTGTTGTTGCTGCTGTTGCTGTTGTTGTTGTTGTTGTTGTTGCTCGTTCATCGTATTGATGGTTGTCTTGTGACTATTTCCTGTATCCTGAGGTTGAATATCTGAATCTTCAGAATCTGTCTCCTCAGCCTGTG
>CM035412.1:53847151-53957151 GCA_020310875.1 Ceratopteris richardii | reverse complement strand
TTGAGTTCGCTAACAAATGTCACATCGCTTCACATAGGTATGTGCATCCATGTGAAGATTTGGCCACCACAAGCTTGCAAATAGGATTGCCTTAATCACATGGTCTAGTCCAAAGTGTCCTCCTGCTACACCTTGGTGAGCAGTTTCCAAGATCTTAAGATATTCACTCTCATGGACACATAGTCTCAAATATCGTCTTTTCTAGACTTGTATAAATTATCTTGAATGAGTGAGTAGTATAGGGCTTCTTGTTCTAAACTTCTTTGCCTAGATAGGGTCATAACTTGAGGGAATGTTTTTGTCCTCAGGAAGGCTACCAATGGTTCACTCTAATCTGGTATTAGAGACACATGATACAGTGTAGCGTGCTCCACAGGTGGTCTATTATGATAGGCTGGGCATTCCTTACACCACTTATGGACATCTGCTTCCATAGTTGGCCAGTTCACTCCGAGTCTCCTTAGTGTCTGTAAAGTTCTTTGCCTTGCGTAGTATTGCTCTAATGCACCCACATCTGCTAATTGCAACCATTTTGTGTACTCCTCATCTTCCACACAACAAGCTAATATTCCTTGATCTGTATGCTTGTACATACTTCTTGCCATGATATGGTACTTCTGGGCTTTTACTACCTCTTTATCTTGAGTGTTTATTATAGGGTGTTTTGGTCCATATGTCAATACTGGCACTAATGTCTTGGCCCACTATGATACAACTTCCAAATTAAACAAGTAAGCATCAGGAAGATCATCTGATACTAGATTATATACACTCAACATGGAGTGTATGTTACACAAGAAAGGTATCTGAATAATATTTGGATAAAGTTTAATATGGATAATTGTAAGTCCTCAACCACACCAGTGGAGGTTAATCATAAATTAAGCAGGTATGGAGGAGAAGAGTTCAAAGACATGAAGACATATTAGAGTTTGGTGGGTAGCTTAATCTATGCTACTTTGACAAGACCAGATCTTTCATATGCAGTTGGTGTCTTATCTCAATTTATGCATTGTCCAAAGCAAACTCATTGGGTTGTAGCACAAAGAGTGCTAAAATACATCAAAGGAAATATGAATGAAGGTTTTTATTATTGATTCACTTCTGATACTAGGCTCAAAGTGTTTAATGATGCAGATTGCTCAGGTAATTTAGATGATAGAAGATCCACTCATGGTTATCTATGTTATGTTGGAGATAAGTTAATTTCTTAGTGCTCAAACAAGCAACATACGGTTGCATTGTCATCTACAAAAGCTGAATACAAAGGATTGATGGAAGCTGCAAAGGAAGTAATTTGGTTGAAAACTTTATTAAAAACTCTAGGAATAGATCAGAGTGTTCCAATCATATTTGGAGACAACATGAGTTCATTATATTTGGCAGCTAATCCTATTTTTCATGCCATGACTAAACATATAGAGATTCAGTATCATTTCTTGAGAGAAAAGGTACTTGAAAAAGAAATTCAAGTCATGTATACACCAACAAAAGAGCAAGTAGCAGATATGCTGACAAAAAGTTTGGATGGACCAAAGTTACAAAGGTTTAAAGAGATGATAGGTATAAAAAAGGTGTAGATAATCTTAATTGATGAATGAGGGGGAGTTGTTGGAGGAAGAAAATGATCAATGGATGACTACATGAAGCCTAAGAATGAAGAAATGAAGAAAGGGCTCAAGATCAAAGCATGGAGTCAAGTGAAGAATCAGGAAGAAATGTTTTTTACATTTATGTATAATAGCTTTGGGAAAATAATTCAAAAATAGTTGATGTAGTGACGAGTTTATACTCACATGTATATATAAACTCATGTATACTCCTAATATAAGAGAGAGGTGAAGAATAGAATAGAATATAGTCAATAGATTTCAAGGATCTCAAGATATAGATGTGAAGAGAGTTTTCTCGTGAGTTAGCGACTGGTCTTTCCTAGAATTCTCTCAGCCTGATCATATGGATCACGAAATCTTTTGTACACATTTAATTCAGAAGCTAATCAAGCTATGAACAAATTTTGATGATCAAATTCTCTTCAGGTTGTGTGTATGACAAGTAGGAACATTCATATGTAGAAGTCTACAAGTGAAGTTCTCATAATCACACATTTTGCTGCTTAAAGATTTGCTTGGATCTCAGTGCTCAGTGTAAAGCTTTTTATGTTTGAGCATTCAAAATCTAAGTTAGAAGGTTAGGAAGCGTTGTCCAAAAGAATTTAGTGAAACGAGTTAGATTCTGAGAGAAATCAACTTAAGAAGTTGAACATGTCAAAGTCGCCATTTTTTGGAAGGCAATTTCTAACACATGTTTAATCTAAGTGATCAAATTAGGAATCTAATAGTTATTTTGAAGAACTAATGATCATTGTGATTCCGCAAAAGGGTTATGAACATTTGAGTATCATTTGAATGATTAAAATCGAGGTCATATGCAAAGATTGAAGTTCATTTTTGAAGCAAACTCTTGAAGCTGAAGAAAACTTCAGTCAGAGAAGTATTTCTTAATACATATGAAAGATAATATGAATTTTGTGTAAAGTTTGGTTTATTCCTTATATAGAGGAGTTCTTAAATCAAGATAAATCAGGAATTTGGAGAATTGAAGGTCTCTAGCAGTGGTATGAGAGCTAAAAGATCAAATCAAGGTGAAGTAGAAGCAAGGAGAACCTCGAGTGTTGCAGATATCAAAGATCTTGTGAATTGAAGGAGCAAAGAGTAAAGTTTGGAAGATACTCTGAAGAAGAACAAAGCACAAGTTCAAAGGATCAAGAAGGATTAAAGCTTCATATCAAAGGTACATTATATCACCATAAATCTTAGTAATTGCAGACACAAAATTTAAGTTGTAATATTTCTTTAATGAATGATATGGAAGCTGAAGTGAATGGACATACGGTTCAAATAGGAGAAAACACCAAACACAAAGTTGAGAGCATTGGATTAGTGAAGACCAAGAGTGGAAGTATGCTCCTAAGCAAGGTACTTTATGTTCCCACAATCCCTAAAAATTTAATACGTGTAGGGCAAATTGTTGAGAAGGGATATGAAGTCAAATTTACAAGTGATGGTGTTTATGTTGAAGATCCAAGTAAAGGATATAGAGGCATTGTCACAGGAAAAAAAGAAGGAAGATTATTCACCCTCAAAGTCCAAGGTAATGTGGGACATGCATTGTTTACTTATGGAAGTCAAAAGATGTCTGAATTGGATCTAGGGCACAAGAGGTTAGGACATTTTAATGAAAGGGGAATTAAAGAAATAAAAAAGTATGGTGTAGTGCTTGGTCTACCAAATATTGAAGGTCAACATATGGTATACAAATGTGCTGCTTGTCAGTTAGGTAAAGCTCACAAGAAATCATACAATAAGCAAGGATACAGGTACTCAAATATGCTTGAATTGGTTCATATAGATGTGTGGGGTCCTTCAAAGGACTATAGCATAATGGATCAAGGTATTATGTGCTATTTGTTGATGATGCAACCAGATGGATTACTCTATATGTGATCAAGGATAAATCTGAAGTGTTTGAGACATTTAAACACTATCATGCCTATGCAAAAAGAATTACAAGACAAAAGCTCAAGAGATTGAGATCAGATGGAGGTGGAGAATCAGAAGAGGAGATACCCATGGCTTCAAAAGACATGCAAGGTCCAGTTCTAGGAAGAAACTTCATGTCTACTATAGAAGGGGAGTACCGCACCTCTCTGCAATATGTGTCTACTAATGCCCAGGAGATTCCCATCTACCTGGATGGTTTAAATATATCAGTTTCCGGGATGGTGATCTCCACCAATTCCACAATTGTGCCCAGACTAGCTGTCAAATATGAAGGAGGAGCATACATGGATAAGTTGGGTCATGTCTACATAGTGACAGAACACCCAAAATTGATCAATGAGAGAGGAGGATTGGAAGGACAAGAACATTCAGGAAGACCAGAACCTGAGGAGTTGGTAACCACTCCGAGAGGCAAATCAGTCTTAACTCAAATCTTAAGAGGGGATTTGATACCTCAAGATGACTATTTACTGGAGGTCTATTTGGTACATGGATCAGATTTATTGCTACAAACTGATTCACCTGCACGCGGACACGAGGAAAGTCCTATGAACTTTTACGAGTTAAAAGACCCAGAAGACGAGTCTAGAGTAACATATCTAGACAAAAAACAAAGAAGGTATTGGCCTGTCAATGCGTTAGATAGAGCTCGACTGAAGTATATAGGCTTGCCTGTATTCCCCCAGCGAGAGCAGGCAACTACCTCTCAGAACCCTTTCGGGACACAACACGAGTCTGAACATACAATGTCAGGAGAAAGAAGCCATCAGAGCGTTCCAAACAAAAACCATGTACAATTTACAATGTGCGCAATGCAAACACACAATCAAACACACCCTGGAGTAGGCAACCTACAAAGACCACCAGTAAGACCAAGACCACCACTGGGAGCTTAGCTCAAAATGCATCCAATCAGACTAGCAATCCCTATAATGCCTAGACAGCCAGAGCCCATAAGAAGGTTAAGACCTATTTAGGTGGCCAAATGTATGAGAAATCACTATGATGGATTGGGAGAACCATACGATCACATAGCTAAATTTAAACAAGTTCTAAGAGCTGAACAAGTGGATGATTTCTTTGTGCAGTATGAGTCCTTTGGACTCACTCTCACAGGAACGGCTCTAGCATGGTTCCAGCCATTAGATCCCAACCAATTTGGAGATATTGAGCAATTCTTTCAAGAATTCATAGGGGAATTTACTAAAAGAGGGATTAAACATAACTCTTCATCTTTAATCCATAGCTTTAAACAGAACCTAAATGAAATAGTGAAAACAGCTGCCAGAAGATTCAACGAGTACGTTGATAGATGCCTAGTAGCAGAAAGACCTACACAACAAAAAAATGATATCATTATTCTTGGACAGACTAACGAACGGAACTCTAAGAACTTTAGTCTATGTAAAGAGACTACAGATGGTGAGTGAATGTCTTCAAGAATGTATTGACCTAGAGGAAAATCTAGCAGATGATCTCAAGAGTACAACCAGTCCTACTAAATCAGAAGACACTCAGAGTACACTTACATCCAACTCCAGTAACGTAGAAGAATTAGCAGAGCTGGTGGCGAAGAAGTTAGGAGTCCAAGGCCAGAGAAACTACCAGCATCCATCTCTAAGAGTACCCATGTTGCGAAGATGTAGCCTATGTGGTAGTGATCATCCCACTCACATGTGTGTAGAAGCAGGAACATGTGTACCTCAGGCTTACCCCTATAATAGGCAGCTACATCAAGGGACCGCCTTGTATTGCCACATAGAATAGAAATACACCAACCATACCATGAAGAATTGCCCATTCAACAGGCAGACATGACCTGTAAATCAACCTTAGTATCGGCCATATGGATACCCACCTAGAGATCCAGACAAGGAGATTCCAATGTATAATCCTTACCTAGCACCACCGGGAGCACCTAGACCATATGACCAAGCACAATTTGGAAACCCTAAGCCAGTGTTAGGACCACAACCACCACTTCCCCAACATGTGGTACCTGTCAAGTATGCTCAACCAGAGGAAAACTTAGAAAGAGCCATAGTGCCAGCATCATCGATAGCCAATGTAGAATCAACAAACCTAGGATACAAGCAATCCCAAGGAGATTACTATTCCTATGATGCTATTATAATGGAGTACGAGCAAGCTTATGACCCACAATACTATGGATACAAAGGATATGACAATCCCTATGGACCAGAGGTGGCGACATTAATGTACACTCCACCTAAAGCACAGGCACCTATAAGACCACCAATCAGACCACCTATCCAAAGAAGGACGTGTTATAGATGCAGAGGAGACCACTTTATCAGAGAATGTACTCGGCCATACAACAAACCACCTCCTAGGGCTCGGGAAGGGTATTGTAGTTATTGTGGAAAGGAACATCTCTTCAGAGATTGCCCAAAAAATCCCAATAAGGCTCATGACATTGTGCCTATTAATGTGATCCAAGTAATAGAGGCGTCGGGAAGTGACAAGGAATACGCCGTATCATTAAAGGTCATAACACGAGCACCAACGAAGAAACAAGAAGGAAAACAACCGGACCTTGAACAAGAAAATGTAAAACCATAGACCCCAGAATTCAAATAGTGGAAGATTTAGAAGACCCACACGAGAGTAGCCAAGCAACGAAAAGTCAAAAGTGGAAGGAAAGGAGAGAAAAACTCAGAGAGAAATTGATGAAAAACAAAAACAAGGAAGACAAGAAGCATATGCATAGCAATAAGAAATCTAAAAGACTTGAGGATCAGGAAGAAATTTCCATTACACCGACTACACGAGACCCACACAAACCATGATCAATTCTAGCTTACCCAAAACTAGATGATTTAGACATGTGGTTAAAAGCATACCAAGCTAGAATTAAGGCTAGACCGAATGTGGAGCAACATGAAAAGCTTTACCCACAAGGAGAGTTAGAGAAGGAGAGGCCTGCGATATGTAGAAAACTCATAGAGCTAGCACATGCAACCCTAGAAAAGACTATCCCTGCCCTCCCCAAGACAAGAATATCGAGAGATCAATACAAGGAGTGTATTGGAGCCAAGGACAAGAAACCAAAAGAGAAGGATGATAAGCTCGAACTATTGAAAGAACAGGATAAACCTATGTCCATTGTCCTGGATTTAGAAGCAGATTGGCCAAAAGAATTGTGGAATAGAATCCGAGAAGAACAATGGAAAAGGAATGGAGTTGCTAAACCTCCTTTTGAGGAGTTAGATGTGGAAGATTATCAACCAAGTCCCAACATGGAAGAAATATATGAGGAAGTATCGAGACTAGACCGAAATAGGGAAGAAGCTCGGAGCATTTTGACCCTACCAAATTACATGGGAGAGTACGAAAAAGAATCCATAATCTTCCATGTGCCCACAATACAAGGAAAAGGAAAGGGAAACTCAGATAAGAATTCACACAATCTAACAGAACTTAAAAAGACCAAAGTACAATGCCAATTGACTATGGAAGAACTACTTCGTGTTAAACCACAATTATGGAAGAAATTAGTTGGACAATTGGAGTTAAATCAGTAGAAGAATGAAGGGGAAAGAAAGGAAATTAAAAACCCATCTAATGTACAAATCCCTATGGATAAGGTTGGAGAATTCAATGAAGGAGACAAGGGTAACATGTGTCTACCTGTCACCTACAATGGCTACATGACCAAATGTTCGTCCAGGGCAATCAACAATTGATGTTTTTGATGAAGAATTGAAGTCAAGGACTGAAGAAAAGATCAAGCTATGAAGTATGAAGGAAGTGCATATCCAAAAGATGAAGATGTGTACACATATGTACATTATTTTAGAGTCAGTTCATCTTATACTTTTGTATGGTCATGAGCTTGTAAATATTTGCCTATATATACAAAGAAAATGTCGGGGCAAATATGAGAGAATGTGTAAGAACAAGATTTGAGGAGAATTAGATGTGATTAGATACTTGAGAAGTGTGAAAATTTTCTCTCTCATCCAGATATAAAGTTTTCTAGTAATGAAGAGAAATTGCACCCGATGTTTCTATGTATTCTCCTTTTGTGCTTGATCATTTCAAGAATCCTTTTGTAGACAACTAATTCCATAGTTAATGAGTCTATGGTTAAAGTTTGAGAGCCTAATTGTAAAGAGGCTCTGAGAATTATGAGTAGGAACATTCATATGTGAAGAAGTGTTCACTATTTTTTGAAACAGGCGCAAAATTGGATGTTAATGTTTTGGTCACTTCTTCTTCCACAGTGTAACCTTTTGAGCAAGCAAGCACTCATTCTTTAAGTTGGAAGGTAAGCTACCTATGGCAAAAAGTATTTGTATAAAGAGGTTCTAGATTGAGAGAACCAAGTGTTAGAAGTTATAGGTGTCTAAATCGACTTCTCAAAAGAACAGTTTTAGACATAGGTGCATTGTTAAGTTGATTTCTCATGATCTACTAAATCTTTTGAAGTGCTTTAACTTGGAGGAGGTGTGCAAACTATAGGCGACACCTTGTGAAAATTTTTATCAAACCTTTACACATTTGATAAGCCAATGAGAGAGATATGTGCAACAGACTTTCACTAGAATCATCTTCTTCAGAGTTTATCCAAAATCTTTATAATTGATCATTAATCCTCCAAATTGGGAAAGGTCTTGAGTTACTCTTGATATAGAGGTGCTCTAATTTCAAGAGTAGCTTGTTCTTTTGGAGATTAACACTCTCCATTAGTGGTATCAGAGCAGGAAGTATCAAAATTGAAGAAAGGAGGACCCCGACTACTGCAGCTGTAAAGAAATCAATACTTGAAGGTTCAAAAGGTGAAAGCTTAAGAGAAAATCTTGAGAAGGAGGCCATACGACATCAAGAAAGACAAATGGAGTATCATTCAAAGTAAAGGTACATCTATTACTCATAAAGTTTGAAGAATTCAATACACAGGTGAAGAAAGGATGGGAGATTCTCTTTAGATAAAGAAGTTGGATAGAGAGAACTATCCAGCATGGTCAATGAGGATGGAAGCTCATCTTATGAGCAAAGAATTGATAAGTTATATCACAGGTGAAGAAGAAAAGCCTCAGTTCAGAGATCCTAGTGTTCCAACTAGGGAGGAATTATCAGATTTGAAGACTTGGATGAAGAAAGATGCTCAAGCTAGGAGCATTATTTACATGGCAGTTAATGAATACTTGCTACCTCACATTAGAGGTCTTGAAAGTGCAAATGATATATGGAATGCTTTGGAGGAGCATTTCCAAAACACCACAAAGTCAAGGAAGGCATCCTTGTGGGCTGAATTCACCACATTCAAGAAGAAGGCCTCTCAATCTTTTTCAGATTATGTAACAAGGATGAAGGACATTGTAGATGCATTAGGAGTAGTTGATGAAGACATTGAGGAGGATAAATTGGTAAGGCAAATCCTCACAGGTTTGAGAGGTGATGATAAATGGAATCCATTCATTTTTTTCTACTGAATTATCTCTTGATCATTTCACTCCTGATTTATATCAGTTGCTAGGACATATGCTAACCTTTGAGCAGGATGTCAAAGGTGAAAGTGATAAGAGTACAGGTCATGCAATGTATTCAAAGGATAAGAAGAAGAATATCAAAGGGAAGTAACAAATAAATGAAGATGAAGGTTTAAAGCTTGCTAGATTTGTGGTAAGACAAATCATTTAGCTAATGATTGTTGGTATAATACTCAGAATAATGGTGGATATAATCAGAATTTTAATTCAAGAGGAAGAGGTGGCAGAAATCAAAGAGGTAATTTCAGAGGTAGAGATAGTAGAGGTTACTTTGGAAGAAATGCAGAAAGAGGATTCCAAAGTCAACAATACAACAATACCTACTACAATTATGCTTCAGATCAGAAGGAGGATTCAACATTGATAATGAATGCAACTTGTGAAAGGCAAAGTGAAGACCAAAGAGTCTTCTACATTGACTCAGGGTGTAGCAATCACCTGAGTGGCAACATAGCTTTCATGATTGATTTGGAGAATAAGGTAACTAATCATGTAGTTCAAACAGGTGACAATACAAAGCATAATGTGAATTCAATTGGATCAGTGAAGGCCAAGATGGTAGTACTCTCTTGAGTAAGGTTTTGTATGTTCCTACAATTCCAAAGAATTTGATAAGTGTAGGACAAATTGTTGAAAAAGGTTATGAAGTTAGGTTCACTAATGAAGGAGTGTTTGTGGAAGACCCTAGCAATGGGTATAAACAAATTGTTTCAAGAAAGAAAGAAGGAAGATTGTTCACATTGAAGATCCAAGGTAATGTTGGTCATGCCTTGTTCACTTATGGAGGACATAAGATCTCTGAGTTAGATCTTTGGCACAAAAGACTTGGACATTTCAATGAAAGAGGTATTAAAGATATTGTTAATAATGGTTCAGTGCTTGGATTGCCTAATGTTGCAGTGATGGATAAAGAGATTGAAGTAATACATACTTCAACAAAAGATCAGATAGCTGATATGCTAACCAAGAGCTTGGATGGACCAAAGCTACAGAGATTCAAAGATACAGGCATAAAGAAGATAGAGAAAAACTCAATTGATGATTGCGGGGGAGCTGTTGGTGCAGGGCAATCAACAATTGATGCATTTGATGAAGAATTTAAGTCAAGGACTGAAGAAAAGATCAAGTTATGAAGTATGAAGGAAGTGCATATCCAGAAGATGAAGATGTGTACACATATGTATATTATTTTAGAGTTAGTTCATCTTATACCTTTGTATGGTCATGAGCTTGTAAATATTTGCCTATATATACAAAGAAAATGTCGAGGAATTATGAGAGAATGTGTAATAAAAAGATTTGAGGAGAATTAGATGTTACACTTGAGAAATGTGAAAATTTGCTCTCTCATCAAAATGTAAAGTTTTCTAGTAATGAAGAGAAAGTGCACCCGATGTTGCTGTGTATTCTCTTTCTATGCTTGATCATTTCAAGAATCCTTTTGTAGACATCTAATTCCATAGTTAATGAGTCTATGGTTAAATTTTGAGAGCCTAATTGTAAAGAGGCTGTGAGAATTATGAGTAGGAACATTCATATGTGAAGAAGTGTTCACTGTTATCTAAAATAGGCGCAAAATTTGATGTTAATGTTTTGGTCAGTTCTCCTTCCATAGTGTAACGTTTTGAGAAAGAAAGCACTCATTCTTTAAGTTTGAAGGTAAGCTACCTATGGCTAAAAATATTTGTATAAACGAGTTCTAGATTGCGAGAACCAAGTGTTAGAAGTTACAAGTGTCTGAATCGACTTCTCAGAAGAATAGTTTAAGACATAGGTGACTTGTTAAGTTCAGTTCTCAAGATCTACTAAATCTTTTGAAGTGATGTAACTTGGAGGAGGTGCACAAACTATAGGCAACACTTTATGCAAAGTTTTATCAAGAAAGTTGCACATTTGATAAGTCAATGAGAGAGATATGTGCAGTAGACTTTCTGTAGAATCATCTTCTTCACAGTTTATAAAAAATCTTTATAATTCATCATTAATTCTCCAAATTGGGAAAGGTCTTGAGTTACTCTTGATATAGAGGTGCTCTAATTTTAAGAGTAGCTTGTTCTTTTTGAGATTAACACTCTCCATCACCAAAGACATCTTAGATACAGGAGCGGGAGTAGGTATTGCTACCAAAGAGATTTGGGAGAAATGGGGAAAGCCAGCCCTACGACCCACTCGTATGAAGCTTCAATTAGCAGATGGCCATGTGGAGAAGCCATTAGGAATACTAGAAAAGATCAAGCTAACCACCTGTGGAGTTGAGTTTGATCATACTTTAGCCATCTGTCAATTTAGAAAAGCAAATAACTATGAGATGATCTTAGGACGACCCTTCATGAGATAACTTAGGGTAGTACAAGATTGGGGAGGAGACTCGTTATACCTTCAACATCAAGGAAACACCACCAAGATAAATTTGCATACATTTGCATACCGAGATGTACCCCGACTACAATGGAACCCCATACATAAGGAAAACAATGTTTGTCTATCCATAGTGCTGGATCAAGCGATCAATCTTGGATGCGTGAGGATGCCCGATTGTGGATGTGTAAAGAAGCCAAGAAAGAGGATAGCAAGATGCAATTATGGAAAAATTACGACCCGTAGAGGACCCAATGTACATGCCTCAAATCTTTCCTGATGAGGCATTTGAACCGCACGGTTGGATGGAAATCCTAGCAACCCTAGATGTATGTGTGAACGAAGAAGTTCTGACGATGAATGAATGTGTGGACAAAGAAGGCTACGACATAAATTTGTACATGGTTGTCCTTCAGGAAGTAGAAGCAGAAGAAATATTGGAGAAGGAATAGAAAGAAGAATATGAGAGCATAGAAATGGAACCAGAATTTGATTCGAGGAACGTTAGCTAGAAGCCATTCGAACCGAAGACAAGTATGGAATGACCAAAGTATTAGCAATAGAAGCAGCCCCTAGAGTACCAAAACAGGAGGAAAGTGTAGTAAGATCGAACCAAACCCTGATCTGTTTGAGGTACCAGAGCATTTCAAAATATATGAAGTAGAAGAGAGAAAAATAGCTATTCAAATGCCTAGAAGGGAGGCAAGAGAAGGAGAGGTGTACGATAACAAGGAACAAACTAAGAAAATCATAGTAACTGTAGAAGATGGAGAAGAAAGATGTACATACATAGGAAAAGACATGTCAACAGAAGAGGAAGAAGAATTGATATAGTTGATCCGAGAATATCGAGATCTACTTGCTTGGACCTATAAGGATCTCAAGGGTGTGGAACCCTCCATTTGTTCTCATCGAATACCAATGACACCGGAAGCAAAACTATCTAAACAACGCCCTTACACATATAATGAGGTCTATGCTGCTAAAATAAAAGAAGAAATAGACAAATTATTAGCGGTTGGATTCATTTATGAGATAGAACATTTTGAATGGGTGTCACCATTAGTGGTTGTGCCTAAAAAGAACGAAAAACTCAGAGTATGCATTAACCTGAAAAAAGTCAATGCAGCCATGATCCGCATTTCATTAATGAAGTAATAGAGTCCTTAATGAATGAATTCTCAGTGATCCATAAAAAATCAGCCCCTTATGACCCTCAAGCCAAGGGTCAAGCTGAAAGTTCCAATAAGGTGTTATGCACAATATTGACAAAGATAGTCAATAGTGGAAGGTCGAATTGGGACAAACAATTGCATCATGCAATTTGGGCCTTCCGCGTCACTTTCAAGACTGCCATTGGAATTACCCCATTCAACCTTGTGTATGGACAAAACACAATCCTGCCGATCGATTTTTTAGTGCCAACTTTGAGAGTAGCCCAACAGTATGAATGGACCGGGCATGAATTATCCAAGCAACTAGACCAAATTGAGAAGCTACATGAGACTAGAATACAAGCGGTTGCAGGAACTTATGCGGCCAAGAGAAGACAAAAGGCATATTATGATGCACACATCAAAGACAAAGGACTAAGAGAAAGAGATTTAGTTCTGTTCTACACCTTGAAGCAACATGCCAAGAAGATACAAAAGCGCGGATATGGACCCCTAATAATCAATAGGATTTCCACAGGTGGAGCGGTTAATCTAGCCACTCTGAATGGAGATATTCTTCCTAACTACATAAGTGGATGTCGAGTAAAACGATATATGGAGCCATTGACGGACCAAATGTTAGTGCGCCTTGTAGGTGCACAAAATTGAAAGAGAGAGGAAGAGCGGATTAGAGAGGAATCATGGCAAGAAGCCTTAGAGCGTATAAAGAAATGGAAAGAGTGGATAAGGAAAAGAGATGAACAGTATCTACAAGGAGAAAAGCCTATTCCCATGGCTAACTATCAGGTTCCTAAGTATGACACAATCAATGTCTGCATGTCTAAGCCATACTTAAACCTAGGAATTGGAACGACAGAGTACCAGCTAATAGATGCCTTGATAGATTCAGGAGCAACACTCAGTTGCATACGGAGTAGAGTCATCACACATCTTCAACCGATTGTAACACCTACAAAAGCACACATGATAGGTGTAGGAGGTCAAGTTATAGCATGCATTGGAGAAGCTACAGTATCCCTCCACCTAGGAAATTCAACTATGGAACAACGAGTTCTAGTGTGCAGAGATGAGGATCTAATAGAGAATTTGATTCTAGGACAAGACTGGATCATTGAGAATGAGGTGAGCATCCACCTAGCTCAAGGATACATTTTTAGCCAAAATAGGACACAAGGAAATCTTTAGTCTATTAGAAGAGAGACCCTCTCATAGACAGGACATCCTCAAGAGTGAGAGGCCAGTCGTAGAAGAATCCACGGCAAATGTTTCCATAACGAACCAACCAAAAAAAGATCCGATGACAGAAAGGAATTCAACTTACAAGGTACCCAAGGAGAAAGTAGATTCATCCTACTTGAATGATGAACAGAAGGGAACCTAGGAGGAAAATGCTCCAAAAGCCTCCTATGAAGGAGATAGCTCATCAACATGGAAACCCACTGTCAGCTTCTCGCAATCAAGAAATGCTAACCTCAAGTGGGTTCGCAAGGATCGAATGAAGAAATCAGAGATGGCAATGCTAGTACAAGTCATTCATCATAGGAAGACAAGGGCGGACAAGGGTTCTTCCTCACCAAAATCAGAATCAAAGCAACTCCTGAGAGTATGACTGCCAAGGTCATTGGTAGAGGCCCAAAGAACTCGACAACAAATATGGATCCCAAAGGACGTCAGACAAGTGGCCATTCAAGAGATAGACAAGCACGAGTAAACATTATATCGACACACTACAACCATGAAATCAAGCAAGAGTAGTCACAGATATCTGAGTAGCAGGAATGCAACGACTTGGACAACAAAAAAGGCAAAAGAAGCGCCTGCAACACGATGAAATGAGGAGAAGAAAAGGCTTAAAACCTATACCTAAAAATGGATATGGAAACCAAAGCAACAACAAGGAATGGAACAACAAAACCAAGAAGATTTCTTTTGCATACATGAAGCATCAAATGCACCTAAAGTATGCATAATAGGGCCACATTACGAGACCACGCATTCAGCACATGAAGTACATAACAAAATTAGTGGTGCACATTCCCCACTTGGGGACAGGTCATAGCTTCTACTTCCATAGGAATGGACCTACTATGTAAATAAATAAATGCTTCGGCTACACTACTTCTTGTTCCTTTTCAGGAGAAAAAAATGAAAAATTATGTGGTAAGAGATCTTACTTGTGCAAGCAAGGGAAACGGAGTGACACAACGCATGAAATATCATTACAACACACATCACTAAATGACATGTCTTCTACATAAGCTAATGCTATTTGCATTACGAGTGCAGATGGCTTCTGAAGACTCTGAAGCTACCATTCAAGAAGAAGTGCTGGAATTCCCTTTGCAAAGCATGACTAAAGCAAAAGGTCATTGGTTTAGAGATGATCAACCAGTAGGGGATTTCTTATTCCTTGTAACCATCAAAATCATGGATACAGATCATCAGTTCCTTGGAATGTCCAAAGACTTCAAGGTAGTACATGAGCTCACATCAACCATGGACATTATGAAGAAAGCAGACATTCATAAATACTTTGAGTTATCGCTATACAAACCTGATTTTCAGCGATGTGCCCAAGTTATGAATACTCTGCAGCCTGCCTTGCATGATCCATTGGTGCCGGAGGCAAGAGTCATGGATGCCGTTGGTGAATGGGTCATAATCCAATTTACACATGACTTAATTAAGGAAGCTTTTGGATGGGAGAAAGACGGGGCCACCGTATTAAAGGAAGAAAGTCGAGGAGCAAAAACTCGAACATTCAATGACATTAATCACATTGATATTGAATAAGAAGTGAGACTCATCCATCAGCACTTCTGCTTTCCCAACATGCACAGCTACACAGCTCTCCAAAAGATCGTAGTACAAATGTTGTCGCATGCTATTAAGAAAATTGGAAATCAAGTCAACATGACTCCATATATTCAAGAGCGGCTATTCAAGGCAAAGAAGTAGTGGAATCATAAGAAGTTTTTGAATGGACAACTGACCATCATCATATATCATGCCTTGGGCATTAGAGATCATTTGAGAGAGATGCCATCATCTGAAGGCATGGCTAAATATGCAAAGGTTGCAATAGTTCCTCAGAAAAAAGAAGGGAGTAACAATCGTAGAGGAAGCAAAAATTAGCTCCCAACCTAGAATGAGAGGTACCAAGAGACTAAGGGAAATGATGCAAGTAGAAGCAGAAGTTCCAGCCACCAAGAGGGCACATGTGCTTCCAAGAACGAGACTTGAAGACTATCAACCTATCAGAGAAGAAGAATTGGCCAAAGCAATGGAAGCCACACACTAGTACACCGAAGGCCAAGTCAATCTATCACTACAAGGACACCATTATTAGCAAGCCCACCAAGATATAGAACAACGAAGAAGGCTGACCAAGGTCCATAGATACAGGGAATTGGGGTTAGCCTAAATTCAAGCTCATCATCAGATGCACAAGAAGAACTAGACACATCCATGTTGAATGTGGACATTCGAAGTGATTCCAAGGATGATGAACAATGGGAGGAGTTAAATGAAGTGAACAAAAATGCAGAAGGGGAAGAAATGAAGATGGATCAAACACCGATCAGCTCTAGCCAAGACAAGGCAGGGAAGGAGGTCTCCCAAGAACAAGTACATGTTATCAACTTAAATGAAGCTTCTAACATTCAAATCCAAGAGACTCTGCTTGCAGGAGAGGTATTATTCAAAGATCCCAAGGAAGAACTAGAAGATAATACAACGGAAGAGTCGGAATCCTTTACACCAATAAGGGTAGTGGCAGAATCCTCCCTTATGGATGTTACATTTCAAGGGAGTACCATGAAAATCGTTAATAAGAAAGAAGAAAGTAAGGAACATGAAGTACAGCTACAGATCAGGCAACCTCATAACAAAACTATACATGTGGATCAAGGAAAGGATGTAAGAACAAGAGAAGCTCCAAGCATCCCAAAGACTTGGTTAAATGTGGATGTTGGTCAGCTCAAGCCAGTGGTGCAACACTTGATTTAAACTACAATGGACACTCAACAATCAATGCTTGAGGTTGATGCTGATTATGATAGGGCAATGCAAGAAAAATATCAATTCCAAGCGATCGGTGAGAATCTCTCTGCCCAATTGATTCTAGCACAAAAGAACATAGCAAAAAAAGAGACAGCAATCCATGAAGTCAAGCAATAATGCAACATACTAGAAACAGAAAATCAGGAACTCAAAGCACAATTGAAGGATTTCCAAAGCAAATATGAAGCTAGCGAGGCCGAAAAAACCCAAATGAATGCTAGAAGCAAAATCCTTGAATTGCAAATAAAACTATACCTGGAAGAAGCACATAACTTACGAAACAAAAACAAGGAGCTGATGATAGCCCTTCTATGTAATCAACCGATAGATGCTCCTGAAGTGCCAGAAAAAGACATAAAAGCATTGGAAGAAAAGATAGCGAGGTATGAAGATCAGCTCAAGCAAGAGAAGGCTATCATTGCAAAATGGGAGAAAAGGTATATGGATGACACAACAGAACTCTGAAAGAAGTGGAAGGTTGTAGAAAACAAATACTTTGAACAATGCAATGAAGATGCAAATCAACTCGCGGTCATTGGCGAGGAGCTCCTAAAAAACAAAGAAACTATTTTGAAAACCACGGAGGAGATTAAATACAAAGATGAATTGATCAAGAAACTATAGGATCAACTAGCATACAAGATACCAGAGGGGACACCAATAGTTCCAGACTCCACAGCGGCTACTGAGGAGATTGAGAACTAAGCAAGGATGAGCAGGCACTATTGGTGTCCCTACTTACTGAAGATTTTGAAGAACAAGTGGTAAAGGTCATGAAGGAAGCAAAGATTGAAAGCAATAATTTGGAACAAATAATGAGACCATTCAATGTACCATATGGTTTACTGAAGGAACAAACACGACACTATATAAAGAACACAACAAATAAAGAGCCCGATAGCAACCTCCAGTTTAGCAGAATTCGACAAAGCTAATCCCATATGGAGGAGGAAATGTTTAGAAATCTGACCCTGAGGGTACATTGGGAATCATCACCGTACATACTTCAGGTAAATCCATCTTTTTGCCCAGTACCCAGAAGATGCTCCTGGATGCAATTTTGGGAAGGTCATCACCAAGGAAGCATCAATAATTAGTGGCTCAACTATCCACTACTACCAAGTCCACCTCATGATTATTTACCGATAGAGGAATATGTGATCAAGACAATTGAATTTTGGATAGCTCGCTATGCAACTATACCAGATCTAGCCATTAAGATGACTAATAAGATTTTGAGCATGTTACTTACAGTTATTAAAGTGTTTTAGCATGCTCAATATACCTTTTTGAACTTCATCGACATTAATCAGGGATCAGTCGCCCTCATTTTTTATCTATCAACTATACCGAGCCAATTAACACTTATGGCTATATACTCAAGGCTGATGTTTTTGCCAAGTACTTACATGAAAATATTTGAAGAAGCATTTTTCACCGGATTTTTTGAAATAGACTCCGAAATTTTTGTAAAAATGTCTTCAAATCTTAATGCCAGGATGGTAGCCTATGAATTGAGTTTCTTTGCAGATCATAGACAGGCACTGGAAGATAGGGTCAAATCGGGCCAATGGAAAGAATTCATGCTATGTCATGCCAATTTTCTTAATCAACGAGAGCAACAAGTCATTCAGACATACTCACGTCACCACAAAAAGTCTATCGGGGACGATAGAGTTCAGGAGGAGGGACGTATGGAAGGGGAGCAACAAGAGAAGAAGAAGAAAATCAAAGACTAAAACTGCTCAGTAAGGAATGAAAATTATAAAGAAAAAGAACAACTCTCTGCCCAAAGCCTCGTAGGGGCACGCATCAGGTGACAACGCCAAAGAACGAGGTCTTGTTAAAAAGGGACTTCCATCACATCCACTTTTAATCTCTTTTCGGGTTCTTGGGGATGGTAGGGGTCTGGCAATGTAGAGGCCCTTTATCTATTTTCCCAAAGTATACTCAATTAAACACACAATAACTATACGACAAGACAATACTTCTCTTACACAGTTATAATCCTCCATTTACGGTATCCTCACACAGTAGATTATCGTGCAGTTGTTCAATCACATAATCGAACAAACTTATTAATGTTACGATAGTATTACTGTGTAATAGTAAATTACGACAATTCAATAAGAACAGAATTAATAGTACTTTAGATATCTGTAAACTCTGCACTACGACGTCTCTACAAGGTTGCAAGTTGCCCAGACAAACAGTCTGGCGATTCCATCTCCTCTAGCACCGGAGAACAACGTAATGTCTTCTCATTAATGAGTAAAAGGGTTACATCACATCGCTACGCCCTTTTGGTGCGTGCGGAATATGAAAATATAAAATTACATTGTGCCAATCCGGTAGCCTAACACTGGAACGCACAGTTATAATCCTCCATTTACGGTATCCTCACACAGTAGATTATCGTGCAGTTGTTCAATCACATAATCGAACAAACTTATTAATGTTACGATAGTATTACTGTGTAATAGTAAATTACGGCAATTCAATAAGAACAGAATTAATAGTACTTCAGATATCTGTAAACTCTGCACTACGACATCTCTGCAAGGTCGCAAGTCGCCCAGACAGACAGTCCGGCGATTCCGTCTCCTCTACCACCGGAGAACAACGTAATGTCTCTTCATTAATGAGTAAAAGGGTTACATCACGTCGCTACATCCTTTGGGTGCGTGCGGTATATGAAAATATAAAATTACATTGTGCCAATCCGGCAGCCTAACACTGGAATGCACGGTGGACTCGAACCCGTAGAGAAAAGAAAACTAAGGCTCATCTACAATGCCTTGTATATACATAGTTCGGGTCAATTTAAAGGTTCTAGAGATTTTCTATTTTAATGAATCCAGCATCAACTTTAAGGTTTCCAGCTCCACCAACTGTGCGTCAGTGCGTACTGAACTCGTCGCAATGACTTGACTCATCAAAAGATCTGCATGTATCTGCAAAAATGCTTCTTGTAAGTAAAAGTCATTAGCTAATGTAGCATCTCTCTACTGCCTCGTATCCGCAATCTGAGCATCAATCCACGATAATCCTTCTGTTTGAACTCCCAGCTATTTTTCTTTGCGTTCCAGTTCTTCAGTTTGAAACTACATTGTTTTATAATAAGCTTCTCTTTCTTTCTGTACACCTTCAAGTTCCTTCTTTAATTTGAGATACTTAGCGATCTCCTCTATGAACTCTTGAGCACGCTGAAACAATCTTTCAGAGGTATTATGTAGCTGTGCCTCTGCTTTAAGCACATTAGCCGCCAAGGATTGAGAGGCCTCTTCTAAAACGCTGTAGGCATCTCGTGTACATTGAAGTTCATTGCCTAAAGCTGTCATCGCATCTATCTTATCAAAGATTTCCTGCTTCAAAGTAATAATTTCTGTATCCTTTTGAACAAGCAGAGCGTCCCTCTGTGCGAGTTGATCTTGAACTTGCTGAACCTGAAACTGCAGGGCATGATTCTCCGCTTTCACTGCATTAGTCTCTTCTTGTAATGGGGCAATATCGGCCTCTAAGATATCCACTTTGTGCTATAATTCGTGTCGAATATTATCGGTTACCAACTTTAATTACAAAGGTAACTGTTGAGAAAACTGAATCAAGAGTCGACCCATAGACTCTAGTTCATTGAACATCATAGGCAGAGGAACAGGAAGTTGCTGGGATGAAGCAGCTGATAATAGATGAGGGGAGGGTGGGGGAGAGTAATCGGGAGAAGATAAGGAAGTCATGGGTGCATCGAGAATAACAGGCTGAACAGGGAAAATGGGATCAACAGGGTTTAGTGGTGGAGGAATGGGTATAAGAGTATTCTGCCTTGTCGATTACATCTTCAATCATGGCTATCACGTCGTTACGAATTTTAGCAACAATATCCTTCACAGAGTCTTGATTCTGCTGATGAGAATCCACCCGAGAAGAAACTTCGTCCGAGTCTTCTAGGTTGGCACCTTGTTCTTGCTACTTAATTGGAGAAGACGGACCAGAAGAATCAATGTGAATAGAAGTAGCAGTCTCATGGAAAACTTCGTCTTCATGGCCAGCAGTTGATCCCTGCACTTGGCTCTCAGAGGGACTTATGCGTCTGTGTTTCCGATGAAGAAGTTGAAATAGATCCTCATCATCAACATCCGTGTCTTCGAGCAATTGAGTAGATTCTTTATGTAACAAGAAGGGAGCGGTTGGAGGGGGTTCCATGGCTTGGATTGTTGGAAAGAGAAAAGTAAGGATATGTGGTAGACGAGAGCATGGAAGGTCACCCTTATTGACTTGTTTGATAAATGCAACACATTCACGGTGAATGCGCCAGAAGTAGAAGGATGTGAAATTGACAGTTTCATGGGACGCAATGTCTATCATCGAATAGAAGGGGCGAGAGATACCATAGGTGCGTTTTTGTAAATTCAAAATAGCAACTAAAAATTGCAGAGCTGTACGCTCCGGTTTAGGTCTACACACAATGGCGTACTCATTAGATGAGTGCCCGGGAAATAACTCTTTCATAGTGGCTATGGAAAGAAGTGGACCATTCTCCAATCCTTCCCGAGGAAGTCGGAAGGCATCGGCAAACGAAGCTAAAGTAATCAAAACACCTGATGGTAAATAGGCTATGGGCCAACACTGCTCTGTAGCAGGTGTAGAGGCAATGGCAGAAATGATCCGCGCATAAAATGGTTGACACTCCACTGAATGCCAAGGCAATTCAGCGAAGGCCAAAAGACCACGGGTGCGCAAATACTCACTCACTTCAGGAGTGAGTCTTGCACGGAAGGTGGCGACATTCGCAAGAGCTTCCATGGTGCGCACGAGTAATCACAAGAACACAGAAAACAAATAATGCACAAGCACACAAACACAATAACGATTAACAAGAAAAGAGACAAGATTAAGTAGTCACAGAGGCAACATTAGGAGGTCGAAAATCCTAATCATCACGCGGTATTGAAAAGATATCTTCATAATGACATGCATGCAGGAGAAGAAACAATAACACAGGGCGGCGATTAATCATATTTAGATACCATAACGAGGAGATTATGATCAGTGGTCAACCGAAATGCGGCGATAGAAAGAAAACAAGTGACACGTAAAAAAGACGAGGAACACGTCAGCGATGATGAGGCGGTTGGTGATATGGGCGTAGCTTAGAGCCATTAATCACTTTTGGCAAGAGAACACCTGTTAAGGTTACTAACCGAAAAGTTGCTGATCCCACTTGGTCAGCAATCCTGTATGGACCAAACAACCGTAATTTAAATTTTCCAATAGATCAATTTGCAGTAGCATTGTAGAATAATACAAGTTGCCCCACCGTAAACACAGGGGTCTTGAGGAAATGATCATGGGTATGAGCTTGACGAAGTTGAACTTCTTGAAGAACCATAAAACTTTCTCGGTGATTTTCATCCAATGATCTGAAGGCAGCCAACCGAAATGGCAAAGATTCTTCCGGCACCAATTTTTGAGCGAAGGCCACGCGTAGGCTCGGCACTACTACTTCCATCGGTGCAATAGCTTCCAATCCATAAGCAAGCTTGAACGTAGTTGTTCCGGTTGCCACCTTGTACGTGGTCCGGTATGCCCATAGTACTGTCGGTAAAAGCTGATCCCAACGTTCCAGAGACTCAAAGATCAATTTGCAAAGCATATTCAACAGTGTCTTATTGGTGCGTTCAGCCAGACCATTAGCACGTGGATAGTACGGTGAACTGAATTTATGTAGAATTTGGAAAGTGTGAGTCAGTAATTGCATTAAGTTGTTTGCAAAATATGTTCCTTGGTCCGTCACTATTTCTAGAGGTAATCCATAACGCGGGAAGACATCCTTCATCAAACATTTTGCCATCGAAACAGCTGTGGCAGAACGCAAAGCCCAAGCTTTCGCCCATTGGGTGGCATAATCTGTACAAGTCAATATATAGTGATTGTTGGCGAGGGTCTCTAGTGGTGTTATTGGACCAATAAAATCTAGACCCCACTTTTGAAAGGGTTCCAAAGGTAAGACAAGTTGAAGGGGAAAGAAGTGTCGCTGCAAGGGCTGTCGAGATCGTTGACAGACATCACATTGCTACACAAACTGAGTCACATCTTTGTACATTGTAGGCCACCAAAGCCCACTTTGCAGAATTTTACGGTGAGTAGGATCAGCTGCGAAATGTCCACCCGAGGGTAATGAATGGGCCATAGCAAAAACCGATTTTTCTTCATGTGGTGGATATAGCGAAGTAACACATCAGTATGATCCATGTAGTACAGTTGACCTACGATCAACCAGAATCTTCGACTGTAAACTGCAAGTTTCCGCCACAGAGCAGGGGGAATATGAGGAGGAAAACAACCGTCGGTGAGGAAAAGTTAGTAACGTATCATAGTATGTAGGAGTAACAAGAGGTACTATAGATTCTTCAGTAGTTGGCTCAATAACGTAAATTGCCAGTGTAGTGTCATCAACCCCTACCGGAAGCTCACCCGAATCCAATCGAGATAGAAAATCTGCCAAGGCATGTGTTGTGCCTGGTCGATGAATAACTTCATAGTCGAACTCCTATAATAATAAAACCCATCGAGCCAATCTCCCACCTAAATGTTGTTGCTGGACCACTACCGGACCAAATACACGAGTGCGGCATGATCCACATGGAAGGTGAACTTTTGGCCCATCAAATAATGGCGGAACTTCTTCAGAGAGTACATCAACCCGAGACATTCTCTTTTGGTCACTGAATAGTTTCTTTCAGCAAGGGCTAATCGGTGACTTGCATAATATACAGGCTAAAACCATTTATCCGTTTGCTGCATGAGGACGCTTCCAATGGTGATGTCTGATGGATCCACAAAGACATGGAACGGACGTTCCCAATCAGGGGGTTGCAAAATTGGAGCCTACGTCAATAAAACTTTTAAACGATCAAATGCTGTTTGGCACTCTGGAGTCCATTCATACTGCCGCGGAGTGCTAGTCATAAGACGATTAAGTGGTGTTGCCAAATGAGCTAACCACCGTAAATGTCTGCCATGCCACCGGATTTGGCCCAGAAAGCACATAACTTCCTTCGGTGTCGTGCGGTCTGGTGCCTCCAACACGGCTGGGACTTTATCCGGATTGACTTGTATTCCTTGTTCAGAGATAATATGTCCGAGTAGTTTTCCACAAGAGACCGCAAAAACAGATTTTGTCGGATTCAAGAATAATCGATATTCATGATATTTTTCAAAGCAGCACCATAAATGATACAGGTGTGCCGCAGTCTTACCAAATATGGAAAAATCATCCAAGTATACTTGCATAAAAGTAGTCAAGTAGGGTGAAAAGACTTCTTGCATACATCGTTGAAACGTACTCGGAGCATTCCTTAACCCAAACCACATTACAGTACCAACATAAACACCCCAGTTCATGATAAAAGTTGTTTTAGGTATGTCCTGTTCTGCCATCCTCACCTGATTATAGCCACTGTAGCCATCAAGAAATGAATAAATCTTGTGCCCTGCCACCCTATCGAGCATTGTGTCCAGAAAGGGGAGAGGGAATGGATCTGGTATAGTGGCAGCATTCAGTTTCCGATAATCAACACAGATGCGCAACTGTTTATTTTTCTTCGGGACGATCACTATTGGAGATATCCATTCAACATGCTCAATTGGGACAATGAATCCCACCTTCAATAACCGATCAAGTTCTACTTTGACCTATGCTACATAATTGGGGTTCATTCGGTAACTAGACTGTTTGATTAGCCTCGCCTCCGGTTTGAGTACTACCCGATGTTGATAAATCCACGGGTCCAGACCTTTCATATCTCGATAATCCCAAGCAAAAACATCAAAGAATTCTCACAAAAGTTGTGTTAAATCATCTTGGAACGTCTCTGCTAAGCCTGCTTTAATCTTAACTGGTCGCGCATTGACCGTATCACCCAAATTATATGTTACTAATTGATCTTCTGGTACATAAAATTGTCGAGGTTTTACCAGATCATCAGCTGACTGCAAGAGTTGATGTAAGGTGGCACCATCCATAGCGACACCATCATTTGCTTCTGCATCTCCGGTCACTGATACAACCGTACAGGATGCTGGACTCCACTTGTCTGCGACCGACTGGAGATCTACAATACCTAATGAGATCAGATCCTTATTGGTCTTCAGGAACGCCTCTTCCTCATCGTCAGATAATCCATCCAGCATATGGACCGGTTCCGCTACATATGGTCCTGCATGAAGATTGTAGGGTTGCATGGCATCCAATTTAACTACATATTTCCAGTGGTTGTCTTTGAAGGTTAACTCCTGCACTGACCAATCCTGTACAACTTTGGCTTGCTTCAACCATGGTCGACCGAAAAGTAAATTGTAGTTGAGGCTGGATTCTGGTAGTTCTAGGACTACAAAAGTCATTTTGAACGTGGTGCCCTACAAGGTAATCGAAATATTCCGTACTAGTCCCACCGGATGGACGCGGGATTGGTCTGCCATTCATACAAAAAATTGGACGGGCTCAATTTGGGTCCAACCCAATTTCTTGCACAGAGCTGCAGTGGCAATATTCACACAAGAACCGCCATCAATTAGCACTTGAGTAATCTTTTGGTTTTTATGCCACACGGTGATCAATGGGACTGAGTGATCCATCATAGAATCAATTTCTAGTTGTATAGTTGCAATTGCCGGAGTACATGAAGATCTGGGACTAACTTACTGTTGAAATTGCTGCCTAACTCCTGGCACTAAGACGAGCAACTGTCCCAAAGGGAGTGTGATGGAAGCCTTAGATAGGATATTCCATACCTGATCTGTTTGGGTCGTACTACCCACCGATTCTGATGATGATTCTAATGTTGTTGTGGTAGAATTTTGTTCATTCGATCTTGCCTGTGGCAGAGCGGCCTGTGTTACCGGAATTGGATCAGGAAATACAGTCGGCTCCTTAGCTGTCCATTGACTAGCCTTTTCAAACATTCACTCCTGCTCATGAATACCAGGCTCGAATACCTCAACTGCTGGTTGCAACTGCTTACCGATCTTGTCTGCACTAGAGCTGCTTCCGACTCGACTGGTGAAATATAAACCGTGCTAGTCATAGGATTTTGTCGCTCTTTCTTCCTTTTGTCGTACTCTGCTGCTTCCTTGTAGAATCTACAGATGTGGCCAATCTTGTCGCAAAAATGACATCAAGGGGGTGGAAGAGAAGTACCTTCCGCTAATGTACTTGTCTACCATCGATTTGAATTGAAATTGGTGTTCCGCTGACCCCGATAATTCCTATATCCCTACGACTGATTGGTTCGCATCTGGGGCGGCACGTAATGGGTTGCTGGCTGACCTGGTTCTTGTATGATGGCGTTTACAACTACTCTACCCTGCACCTTGGCATTATACGTGCAGGTTTCCGTTGAATGTCCTGTTGTATTGCAGATGGCATAGTACATCTGGTTAAGGGCACATGTAGCACTAGTGTGGCCCGGATTTTTGCACTTGGTACAATATATCTGTTTGGCTAGATCATCCGCTACGTTCTTACTGGCTTTCAACCATTCCAAGTCCTCTGTAAATCCTCCAACTTTGTGCTTCAGTTGTAGGGCCATCGCAATTACTTCGTCCAACGTCATTTCGCCCACACAATGAATGATCATGATGTGTCTCAACTGTGGATTAAGTCCGTTAATGAACCATTGGGTTATAACATCGTCGAGTAGATTAGCATGTGCCGAAGGCAACTGCCTTAAGTGAGTTCGAAACAATGTTGCATATTCTTGAACAGTCTGATGCGGCTTCTGCTGATTGTTCTGCAAATAGTCGAAGATTTCGGCATGATTTTTCTTCAACCGGAACCTCTGTAGGAATGCTTTCTTTACCTCATCATAATTACCGAAATGGTTGATATCATACTCTGTTAGCCACCTCGCTACTTCATTGACCAGCGTGGCCTGAAACACAATAGCTTTGTACGCCGGGTCGGGTGGGTGGTTTAATACGGCATTACTGATCTCAAAGGTGCGCACATGTGCACCAGGGTTGTCACTCGGAAATCCACCGAACTTTGTGTAAGTCACTTCTGTTGGGACCGGTCGAACTGATATAATTGGTTGTGGTTGCTGTTGTTGCTGCTACTGAAACTGTGGTTGCGGCTGTGGGGGTGTCTGCTGCTGAGACTGGGATCCGCTCATAGTGCTATTGTGAGTAATGTTGTTCCTATCTGTCTGTGGAGGAGGTGTCTCTTGTTCTTCAGAATCTGTATTGTCAGACTGCTCACCTTCCAGTTCAAAAATGGTGTTGAATCTCTTACTTATCTCCAGATTGAATAACCTGTCCTCAGCCTTGGTATCGAAACTAGAGACGCTTGCCCCGAACAGTGGAGAACGTAATAAAGGTCCACTAGGTAGTACTGCACTGTCACCGAAAAACTTCGAATTCCCACTGAATGGTACCGAACTCCCACCGGAAGTTATCAAACTTTCACCGCACCAGGTTATCTTTTCATAAAAAACGGTCTCACTTGGTAACACAACTTTGTCACCGAAAATAGTCGGATTCTGACCAGATAATGTCAAACCAACTGCGCACTATGTCTCTGTACACTTAGAAGTCACTGTACCTTCTTCAGAACGTACCGGAATCACATCGGAATCTCATCATGTGTCACCGAACTGGTACTGGAATCACTACTAACTGGCTCCGATCCTTTGACAACTGGGCTTAAATGGCCTGCACTTCTACCACCTGGGGGTGTCCCTAATAGATTTGGAACTACCGAGGGATGTTGGTCTCTCCTATACTTCGGATAAGACTCACCGGACCGAGTAACCAACATATATCACCTCTGCACCGCTTGCCTTACGCACTGCTCTACCTTTACCGATTATTCTCAATCTATTGCCATCTTCCCACAAACGGCGCCAGTATTAAAAAGGGACTTCCATCACATCCACTTTTAATCTCTTTTCGGGTTCTTGGGGATGGTAAGGGTCTGGCAATGCAGAGGCCCTTTATCTATTTTCCCAAAGTATACTCAATTAAACACACAGTAACTATACATCAAGACAATACTTCTGTTACACAGTTATAATCCTCCGTTTACGGTATCCTCACACAGTAGATTATCGTGCAGTTGTTCAATCACATAATCGAACAAACTTATTAATGTTACGACAGCATTACTGTGTAATAGTAAATTATGGCAATTCAATAAGAACACACTTAATAGTACTTCAGATATCTGTAAACTTTGCACTACGACGTCTCCGCAAGGTCGCAAGTCGCCCAGACAGACAGTCTGGCGATTCCGTCTCCTCTACCACCGGAGAACAACATAATGTCTCTTCATTAATGAGTAAAAGGGTTACATCACTTCACTATGCCCTTTCGGTGTGTGTGGTATCTGAAAATATAAAATTACATTGTGCCAATGCGGCGGCCTAACAGTCCTGAGGAGTGGAATTAAAGAAAGATAACAACCAGGACATTTCATGGGAGGTTGCACACAGCTTCCTCATCCACTAGGAGCAGGTGGTGAAGCGAAACAAGCTGAGGAGAGAGACAACACACAAAGGACTCTGCATCGGATAAGATAACCAATTGTCTGAAGGTCCTATTTGCCTCCTCGTCCACTGGATGCGTGCGGTGGAAAGAAGTGGAACATGTCCTAGAGGATGACAAAGAAGATTCCAAAATAGGGCCTTTGAAATGTAATGCTCTCTTAAAAGAGAGTAGAGGTCAACAAATTATGGCATGCATGGCAGCCCGATTTAAGTAGCAACCCAGATTTATGAATCTATGAAATACCAAGGGAATTGTAGAAGCAAAAGGCTAATTTTGAATAACGTAACAAATTGTCTGACAGTCCTTATCGCTTCTTCGACCATGGGGTGCGTGTATTCAAAAGCCTCAAACAAGCTACAAACGAGAAGAAAAAACCTGTCAAAGGAGGACAGAGACAAAGAGGGGGAGAGTGTTGCAGAGCAAAGAGGCACAAAAGAGGAACCCAAATTTTTCAAATTAATGGGCATATTTTTCTTCTTCAAAATCCTAGGAAATTCCCTCAAAGCTATGTAAATGCACTAGAGGAGTCCTCTAGATGCATAATCCCAAATCTTTGTAATATATTTCTTCTAAAATAGTAGGAAATTAGAGATTAGCCAATAAAGTGCCGGTCACTTGTGTGAAAGGACCATTTTTAGGGCACATGTATATAAGTCACTTTGTGACTCTTTGTAAGGATCTTTTGCCATTGTGAAGAAGAGGAGCCCCTGAATATCGAATTTGCTTCTTTCCTGCAAATTTTCATCTTCTTTATGATCTTTTGTGTGTGTGTGTGTGTGAAGCTTAGAATGTGTGTGTAGGACTGTTTTCCACCCCTCCCCATCACTTTTGAGCTACTGTAGTGTGTGTGTGAGCAAATATGAGTTGTGGAGTGAGTGTGTGTGTTTCCCACCATTCATTGTTTGGGTCATAACTTGAGGAACGGTTGCCAAATTCGAGTGAAAATACTATATAGATGCATCTCGTCGAGAGCTTCAAAGCGAACCCACTATTGGCCATATTCGGAGTACGGAGTTGGGAGATACATTTGAATTTGTAATTACTGCTGTAAGTGGTATCGCCATAGACACTTTCAGAAGTTAAGGGAGTTGGAGAGGTAGGTTAGTCTTTTCTCACGCATTTTACCTGAACCACTTCATTATCCATCATGTGTGCTCTAGTCCTCATACACTTGGTTAGGTCTATTCTTCGGATTGATAATTAAGCGTGTGTCAATCCACCACTATATGCACTTGTGTGGCAAACGAGATTCAATCTCTTTGACACAAGTCCCTAAGACTTCTTGACTTAGGTACACACCTTGCAATTGCATCCTTTGAACACCAATTTGAAATTCTTTCCTCTTCTTCACGTGATGGTTGCACTTTGTTCCTCATGGTTGGCATAGCTTCATCTCTAGATGTGTATCCAAATAGATTCCTCCCTTGAAGGTAAGCATCCATCCTTAGAGACCATTTTGGGTAGTTGTTTCAATCCAATCTATCAATTTTTGATGGAAATCCATCTCCCATGTTGATTGACTATGCTTTTGATACCACTGTGAAGAGAGATGGTGGATGCAATCTGAAGATGAGTTGGTGCTGCTACAACTAGCTTCACACCAGCCAACTGAGACTTTAGAGTTGGTTAGTAGACCCTTTGAGCTTCCTAAATTCACAAAAAAATCATGCAAGTGTTTTGGAACAAGTATCTCAAAAGTTTGAGTCAAGAGATACTAGTTGCAAAATGACTATCTCCCAAAACTTGCTATTTGTGTACATACACCTCTTGGCAAAAATGAGTAGTGCTCTCAACTTGGTTGGAATTAGAAACCTTGCTTTTGGATGCAAATAGACTTAGATAGTGTGCTAATCCAAGTTAAAACACTTCAATTGATCAACTGAGCACTGAGAACAAGTTTTAACCAAATCTAGAACACTCCCACCATTTTTGGGGCTTTACAGAGATTGACCAGTGAGCAGTAAAACATGGATTTCTCACAAATGGTAAATCCAATGAGCATGAAATAGTGTGATCCTAAAATAGATGCATAGAGAAATCCAATGCAATTTAAAACTATGAAAAAGGTTATGTATAGCTCCAGATATGAGTCTCTAGAGTTACTATTCTGAGTGAGTATAACAGAGAACAAAACAGAGAAGAAGTACATGATGAATGTATAGATTCACATACAATTACAACCACATTGGCAATGTATATTTGCACAATGGGAGTAGAATGACAGATCTATAGAGGAAGCTCTTCAATCTCTACAAATGAACATGAAGTGAGCACGAATCAAGCTCTCCCATGGTGACTTCCTTCTTGCTCTTTTTATAGCTACTTTTGGAGGTAGTTTTGAATTTGAATTCAAATGAATTCACCTAAAAGTGATGCTAAGAGATAGGAGATGTTCTCTTAGCTGATGAATCATGGTTTTTGGTAGTTAGATCCATGAACTTCCTTTTTACATCATGGATGACTTAAGCCATTTTTTCTTTTACAATTACAAGAGATAAAATGTACTCTTTTATAAGAGGTGTTCATATGTCTACACATATGACTACAAATGAACATCATATCAAGCATGTAGGCTTGGGTAAAATGCACCAACAGCTCCCCCTCAATCCTAACATGCTTGGCCTCCAAAATAGGTCTTCAATTGTCCTTGATTTCCTACAAGCAAATCATCAACTTGAATCTACTCAATTTTGTACCATCAAGAGCTTTAGTCAACATGTCTCCACATTGCATATCTGTAGAGACATAGGAGAGTTGAATATCCTTGCTCATTAGCTTATCCCTTACATAATGGTAGTGGACTTCAATATGCTTGGTTCTACCATGGTATATTGGATTATATGCAAGATGTAGTGAGCTTGTGTTGTCACAAAAAATGTAAGGTGTTGAAGAATGAAGTCCAAGATTTGTATACAGAGATTTTAACCACATTCGCAATTGATAGGCATTTTCGGCCAAATTTTTAGGATTGGTTAGTTTTCAAATTTTGGCAATTTTGGGCATACATTGCAAGCATTTGGTGCATAATGAGGCTCCCGAGGGAATAACTAGAAAGATCATGTTTGCCTATTAGCCTATTTTAACCATGTTTTAATCGTGTTTTAACACTAGAACCCTGAACCGTCATAATATCTTCATATGAACTCCGTTTCTAGTGTTTTGAGGTTGACCTTACACAGGAGTGAATAGTCAGGGGATCTCTAATGGCATTTTCATTAAGATAAAGAAAAATTTGGGTTTATGAAGTGCATGCATGGACATGGTCTGTTAAGTCAATTAAATTGAAATCTTGAGCTAACTTTGGGACTCTTACAGGTCCATTGAGAGCATTGAAGGGCGTCCAAAGGACTAGCATACTGCAAACTTGAGAACGGGGTTCTTGAGCACCCACAAGAAAGGGATAAGCAAGTGAGGTTAGATCATTCTCAACTCCCTCTGTCAATTCCTAGCTTAGGCTAAGTGCAAGTCATGCTAGAAGTAAGTCAAGGTGACGATAGGCATCTATCAAGTTGAAGACTACTTAAACACTCAAGTTCAAGAAGAAATATAATCTCTTTATGATCAATAACCATAAAGGAAAGAATTTAACATGGTACGATCAACTTTAAGTGTAGAAATTCACTCAAGTATTCTTGACAATGTGTTATCAGACAAGAGCATAAAACATGATAACCAACTAAGAAAGAACCAAGTGACTGATATAAAGTGATGTGCAATGAGGTTGTACTTGGGGTAAAATTGGGGATGTTCAATCAGGCATATGAACCTTAGATGAGGATGACATCTAGGGAGAGATAGACAAAGCCTTAGGTCTTTAGAGTCTAGTGTCAATCACACGGCTAGGTCTCGGGCACAATAGTTGAGCAATTATCTGCACTACCCTAGCTCTAAAACTAGCGAATCAGACATGTCTTATGGTATGGAGAGACCCACAAGAATTTTAGGCGTGGCATACTTAGAGAAACCTAAAGGCCTATACAAAAATCAACTTGAGTACATCAGGACCAACCGATTAGGTGCTCACATCTATGAGGACGGTCTAAGAAGATCTATTGTCCAGATTAAAAACTCTGATCAAGCCCTTGGACTAGAACATGCAATTTTCATATTTGAGAATGGTGCATACCTAGATAAGGAAGGAACAATGTACTTAGTCACCAACCAACTGGATAGAACAGATGAATTTGGTAATGTGATTCTAGAGACACACATAGGTGACATAGAGTAAGGGAACTTAGGAAGAGAGCCTAGAACTCCCCAAGGCAAATCAGTCTTGACTAGAATCATCACTCTAGAGTGGGTTCCCCATGACAATAAGAGCATAGACCTGCTCTTAAACTGAGAGACTGATGAGGCTTTTGGAGGTATAAGCTTGACTAGCCTAATGAATTAGGAATGCTCACAATCTATGAGTTTAAAGATCTTGATAGCCTAGGCAAAGTGACCTATTTAGACAATACTTCAGAGAGGATCTTTGTGGCCACAGAGCATGGTAGGCATACCTACACTTGGAAGGGTGAATTTGTTTTTCCCCAACCAAGATCCAATGCCTCTTATGGCCACCAAGGAGCTCAAACATCTCAAGCTCATGGAACTCAAAGGGACAGGAGTAGAGATAGACCTGAGATGAGCTTTGCTAACCCACTAGGAATAGAAAGAACGGGAACAATGATGGATAGAATGGAAATCGAGAGATCTAGAGACCCTAGGAATCAAAGGAATGCAGATGCATTCTCGCTACTAAGGCCTACACAATTGGTTAAGTCCATGAAGGATTGCTTCGATGGCACAGGAGACCTGTATGATCATGTAGCAAAGTTTAGGCAAGTTTTGAGAGCTGAACAAGTTGAAGACTTGTTCACTCAATATAATACTTTTGGCCTAACTCTCAAGAACACAACCCTTACATGGTTTCAACCACTACACAAGAGGCAGTTCAGGAACATAGACCAACTTCTAGAAGCTTTAATCACAGAATTTTCTAAGAGTGACATATGGTACAATACTTCCTCATTGATAGATAGCTTCAAGCAGACACCTCAAGAGATGGTTAGACTTGCAGGAAGAAGGTTTAGGAAATACCTAGAGAGATGTCCTCTTCCAAAGTTAACCACTCCAGCCAAACAAGTGCCTTTATTCTTTGATGGATTGTTGAGTACCAAGTTGAGATCATATGTGTACTTGAAGGACCCTAGGACCATAGACGAGTGTGTATGCATGTGCATAGACATTAAGGATAATCTCGGGGAAGAATTGGATCTTTCCAAAATCTACAAAGATTCAGATAGTTCTACTAGCCTCACTTCCAAACAATCCACATCTATTGAGGATCTTGCAGAGAAGGTAGCTCAAAAACTAGGAGGCTCAAGCAAACATGTTGGTGCAGGGCAATCAACAATTGAGGTTTTAATGAAAGTTTGGAAGTCAAGGACTGAAGGAAAGTTCAAGTTGGGAATCATGGAGGAAGTACATATTCAGAAGATGAAGATGTGTACACATATGTAGATTAATTCAGAGATAGTTCACTTATACTTTTGTATAGTCATGGTATTGTAAATATTTGCCTATATATACAAGGAAAAACGTCGGGGCAACTATGAGAGATCATGTGATTAGAGAAATCAGTAGTTGTATGAGTTATTAGACATCTTAGAAGTGAGTAAGAGTCTCTCTCATCACTCAGTTGTAAATTCCTTCAGGAATGAAAGAAAATTGCGCCCGACGTTTCTGTGCATTCTCCTTCTATGCTTGATCATTTCAAGAATCCTTTTGTAGATGTCTATGTCCATGGTAAATGATTCTATGGTTAAAGTTTGAGAGCCTAATTGCAAACACGCTGTGAGAATTACGAGTAGGAACATTCATATGTGAAGAACTGTTCACTAGTTCCTGAAATAGGCGCAAAATTTGATGTTAGTGTTTTGGTCAGTTCTCCTTCCACAGTGTAAAGTTTTGAGAATCAAGCACTCAATCTTTAAGTTGGAAGGTAAGGTACTTGTGGCCAAAAGCATTTGTATAAACGGGTTCTAGATTGAGAGAATCAAGTGTTAGAAGTTATAGGTGTCTGAATCGACTTTTCAGAAGAGCAGTTTTAGACATAGGTAACTTGTTGAGATCATTTCTCATGATATACTGAATCTTTTGGAGTGATTCAACTTGGAGAAGGTGCATAAATTGTAGGCAACACCTTATGCAAAGTTTCATAAAAAAGGTTACACAATTGATAAGTTAATGAGCAAAGACTTGATAGCTTACAGCATAGGTGAAGAAGAAAAGCCTCAATTCAGAGATCCTAGTGTTGGAACTAGGGAGGAATTATCAGATTTGAAGAACTGAATGAAGAAAGATGCTCAAGCTAGGAGCATTATCTATATGGCAGTCAATGACTACTTGCTCCCTCACATTAGAGGTCTTGAAAGTGCAAGTGATATATGGAATGCTTTGGAAGAGCATTTCCAAAACACTACAAAGTCAAGGAAGGCATCCTTATGGGCAGAATTTACCACTTTCAAGAAGAAGGCCTCTCAATCCATCTCAGACTATGTAACAAGGATGAAGGACATCGCAAATGCATTAGGAGCAGTTGCTGAAGACATTGAGGAGGATAAATTGGTCAGGCAAATCCTCACAGGTTTGAGAGGTGATGACAAATGGAAGCCATTCATTTTGTCTACTGAATTATCACTTGGATCATTTTACTCTTGACTTAAATCAGTTGCTAGGACATATGTTAACCTTTGAGCAGGATGTCAAAGGTGAAGGTGACAAGAGTACACGTCATGCAATGTATTCAAAGGATATGAAGAAGAATATCAAAGGAAAGCAACAAACAAATGAGGATGAAATTACAACTAGCCAAGCTAACTTCCTAAGAGGAAGAGGAGGTGGCAAAGGTAGAGGAAGAGGCAGGATTAATAAAGATGGAGTCAAAGCTTGTTGGATTTGTGGTAAGACAAATCACTTAGCTAATGATTGTTGGCATAATAATCAGAGTAATGGTGGATATAATCAGAACTTTAATTCAAGAGGAAGAGGTGGCAGAAATCAAAAGAGGTAATTTCAGAGGTAGAGGTAGTAGAGGTTACTTTGGAAGAAATGCAAAAAGAGGATTCCAAAGTCAACAATACAACAATACCTACTACAATTATGCTTCAGATCAGAAGGAGGATTCAACATTGATAATGAATGCAACTTGTTAAAGCCAAAGTGAAGACCAAAGAGTCTTTTACATTGACTCAGGGTGTAGCAATCACCTGAGTGGTAACATAGCATTAATGACTAATTTGGAGAATAAGGTAACTAATCATGTGGTTCAAACAGGTGACAATACAAAGCACAATGTGAAGTCAATTGGATTAGTGAAGGCCAAGGATGGTATCACTCTCTTGAGTAAGGTCTTGTATGTTCCTACAATTCCTAAGAGTTTGATAAGTGTAGGACAAATTGTTGAAAAAGGTTATGAAGTTAGATTCACTAATGAAGGAGTGTTTGTGGAAGACCCTAGTAATGGGTATAAACAGATTGTTTTAGGAAAAAACGAAGGAAGATTGTTCACATTGAAGATTCAAGGTAATATTGGTCATGCTTTGTTCACCTATGGAGGACATAAGATCTCTGAGTTAGATCTTTGGCACAAGAGGCTTGGACATTTCAATGAAAGAGGTATCAAAGATATGATTAATAATGGTTTAGTGCTTTGATTGCCTAATGTTGCAGGTCAACATATGACATACAGATGTGAGGCATGTCAATTAGGTAAGGCTCATAAGCAATCTTATTCCAAGCATGGTTTTATGTATTAAGAAAAGCTTGAATTGGTACACACAGATGTGTGGGGGCCATCAAAGGATTTCAGTATCAATGGTTCAAGGTATTATGTGATTTATGTTGATGATGCTACCAGATGGATCACTATCTATGTGATCAAAGATAAGTCAGAGGTATTCAATACATTCAAACATTATCATATGTATGCAGAGAGAATTATAGGTCATAAGTTGAAGAGACTAAGGTCACATGGAGGGGGAGAGTATTTCTCTAATGAGTTCAGTGATTACTTGTGGAATGCAGGTATAAAAAGAGAAATTACTTGCAGGTACTCTCCTCAACAAAATGGTGTAGCAGAGAGAAGAAATAGAACTCTTGTTGAGTTTGCAAGGCCAATGATGAAGGAGAAAAATTGCCCTAATTATTTGTGGGTTGAGGCTGTAAACACAGCTACTTATTTGGTTAATAGGTTACCATGTAAAGCTTTGCAGGTTATGACACCATATGAGGCTTGGTGGGGTAAGAGACCTACTCTAGATCATTGCAAAGTAATTGGATGTTTGGCATATGCATATGTGCCATCACAATTAAGGCACAAATTGGAACCTAAAGCTGAAAAGTATGTATTTATTGGATATGATGATAAGCAGATGGGATATAGGTTGTGGAGTCCATCCACAAAACAATTCCTTGTATCAAAGGATATTACATTTGATGAGCAAGGTACTTAGTATGCAGGTACAATCAATATTAATGCAGGTGTTGAAGAAGTTGTGAATCAAAAGAAAGGTAAATCAAAGGTTCAGATATTTGATGAAGAGGAGAACAATGAAGTGCAGGTTGAAATTGAAGAAATGCCAAGATTTGATCCTGAGTGTGATGAACCAGAAACCTCAAGGAGTGGAGAACTTAGAAGGTCATCAAGACACAAGTGGCAACCTACAACGCATAGCTATGAGACTTCTTTTTTGGCTACCAAAGATTATGCTTATATGATAAAGGCAGATGAAGACCCTTCTACATATGAAGAGGCAAAAGGTAAGGAAAATTGGGAGAAAGCTATGCAGGAAGAGTATGTTGCATTGATAGAAAATCAGACATGGGATGAATGATATGTACACATATATACCTTAGTTAAGACATAGATCACTTATACTTTTGTCTAGTTATAAGCTTGTACTTTGTCTAGTTATAAGCTTGTACATATTTGCCTATAAATACTTTGGAAAAATTTCAGGGCAAGAGGGGAGACAATAGGAGAGTATGAGAATAGTGCATTTTTAAGTTGTAAGACTCATTAGAGTTCATAGGAATGAAGAGAAGTCTCTCTCATAACTCAGTTGTAATTTTTCTGAGAAATAGAAGAAAATTTGCGCCCGAAATTTTCGTGTCTTCTCCTTCTGTGATAGATCTTCTGTGGAATGCTTTTGTACAAGTCTAAGTCTAGAGTTGATCAACCTCTCTACAAAATTTCAGCTTCCAATTGTAATCAGGTTAAGAGAATTGTGTGTAGGAACATTCATATGTAAAGAATGTTCATAGTCTCCTGAAACAGGCGCAGATTTCGAGTTCAATGAAATGAGTAGTGCTCAGTGCACAGTGTAAAGTTTTACACATATGATAGCTCAAAATCTAAGTTGAGAGATAAGCTATCTATAGCTAAAAGGATTTGATCAAACAGGCTCGACATTGAGAGAATTATAGCTAAGAAGTTACAGGTGTCAAAGTCGCTACTGCAGAGAAGGTGATTTACACATAGGTAAATTGTTTGTGTGATTTCTCAGAGTATACTGAATCATTTGCAGAGATTTAAGTTGGAGAAGGTGCACAACCTTAAGGCAAAGCAACCTACAAAGTTTTATCAAAAACTTTACACAAATGATTAGTCAATCAAGGATTAATCTACAGCAGACTTTTCTGAGAAGTTGAATTTTTCAGAATAATCAATTTTCTAATAAGTTGATGAATGTTCTCTAAATATGGTGGAGTGTGAAGTTGTTCTTGATATAGAGGTGGTCTAAATTCAAGGTCAACTTCTTCTTTTGGAGATTAACACTCTCCATCAGTGGTATCAGAGCAGGAAGCATCAGAATCAAGGAAAGGGAGACTCCGACTACTGCAGAAATACAAACTTTACATCTTGAAGGATCAAAAGGACAAGATTGAAGAAAGCTTGAAGGAAGTCACATTGAAGTTGTCAAAAGGATCAGAAGAAGTAATATTCAAAGTCAAGGTACATTTATTCTTCATAAAGTTTAAAGATCTGTTAATATAGGTGAAGGAAGATGGGAGATTCTCTTCAGATAGAGAAATTGGATAGAGAAAACTATCCTGCATGGTCAATGAGGATGGAAGCTTATCTAATGAGCAAGGATTTGATAGCTTACATTACAAGAGAAGAAGAAAAGCCACAATTCAGAGATCCTAGTGTTCCAACTAGGGAAGAATTATTAGATTTGAAGAATTGGATGAAAAGAGATGCTCAAGCTAGGAGCATAATCTATATGGCAGTCAATGACTACTTGCTACCTCACATTAGAGGTCTTGAAAGTGCAAGTGAGATATGTAATGCTTTGGAGGAGCATTTCCAAAACACTACAAAGTCAAGGAAGGCATCCCTATGGGCAGAGTTTACCACTTTTAAGAAGAAGGCTTCACAATCAATATCTGATTATGTGACAAAAATGAAGGACATTGCAGATGCATTAGGAGCAGTGGATGAAGACATTGAAGAAGATAAATTGGTAAGGCAAATTCTCACAGGACTAAGAGGTGATGAGAAGTGGAAGCCTTTTATTTTATCTACAGAACTTTCATTGGATCATTTCAATCCTGATTTGAATCAATTGTTAGGACATATGCTAACTTTTGAGAATGATATCAAAGGAGATGTTGACAAGAGTGCAGGTCATGCAATGTACTCTAAAGACAAGAAGAAAACTAACAAAGGAAAGCAACAAGCAAATGAAGAAGAAGGCACAACTAGTCAAGCCAACTTCCTAAGAGGAAGAGGAGGTGGCAAAGGTAGAGGAAGAGGCAGGAATAACAAAGATGGATCCAAAGCTTGCTGGATTTGTGGTAAGACAAATCATTTAGCTAATGATTGTTGGCATAATAATCAGAGTAATGGTGGATACAATCAAAACTATAATTCAAGAGGAAGAGGTGGCGAAATCAAAGAGGTAATTTCAGAGGCAGAGGTAGTAGGGGTTATTTTGGAAGAAATGCAGGTAGAGGTTTCCAAAGTCAACAATATAACAATACCTACTACAACTATGCTTCAGATCAAAAGGAAGATTCAACATTGATAATGAATGCAACTTGTGAAAGGCAGAATGAAGATCAAAGAGTCTTCTACATTGACTCAGGGTGTAGCAATCACCTGAGTGGTAACATAGCCTTGATGACTGATTTGGAGAATAAGGTATCTAATCATGTTGTTCAAACAGGTGACAACACAAAGCACAATGTGAAGTCAATTGGATCAGTGAAGGCTAAGGATGGAAGCACCTTATTGAGTAAGGTCTTGTATGTTCCTACAATTCCTAAGAATTTGATAAGTGTAGGACAAATTGTGGAAAAAGGTTATGAAGTGAGGTTCACTAATGAAGGAGTGTTTGTGGAAGACCCTAGCAATGGGTATAAACAAATTGTTTCAGGGAAGAAGGAAGGAAGATTGTTCACATTGAAGATTCAAGGTAATGTTGGTCATGCCTTGTTCACTTATGGAGGACATAAGATCTCTGAGTTAGATCTTTGGCACAAGAGGCTTGGACATTTCAATGAAAGAGGTATCAAAGATATGATTAACAATGGTTCAGTGCTTCGATTGCCTAATGTTGTAGGTCAACATATGACATACAGATGTGATGCATGTCAATTAGGTAAGGCTCATAAGCAACCCTATTCCAAGCATGGTTTTATGTATTCAGAGAAACTTGAGTTGGTACACACAGATGTGTGGGGACCATCAAAGGATTTCAGTATCAATGGTTCAAGGTATTATGTGATTTATGTTGATGATGCTACCAGATAAATTACTATCTATGTGATCAAAGATAAGTCAGAAGTATTCAATACACTCAAACATTATCATGTGTATGCAGAGAGAATTAAAGGACATAAATTGAAAAGACTAAGGTCAGATGGAGGGGGAGAGTATTTCTCTAATGAGTTCAGTGATTACTTGTGGAATGCAGGTATAAAAAGAGAGGTTACTTGCAGGTACTCTCCTCAACAAAATGGTGTAGCAGAAAGGAGGAATAGGACTCTTGTTGAGTTTGCAAGGTCCATGATGAAGGAGAAAAATTGCCCAAATTATTTGTGGGCTTAGGCTGTAAATACAGCTACTTATTTGGTCAATAGGCTACCTTGTAAAGCCTTGCAGGGTATGACATCATATGAGGCATGGTGGGGTAAGAAACCTACACTAGACCATTGCAAAGTATTTGGATGCTTGGCCTATGCATATGTGCCATCACAATTAAGGAACAAATTGGAGCCTAAAGCTGAAAAATATGTGTTTATTGGTTATGATGATAAGCAGATGGGATATAGGTTGTGGAATCCATCCACAAAACATTTTCTTGTATCAAAAGATGTTACATTTGATGAGCAAGGTACTTGGTATGCAGGTACTATCAATATTAATACAGATGATGAAGAAATTATGAGTCAAAGGAAAGGTAAATCAAAGGTTCAGATATTTGATGAGCAAGAGAATAATGAAGTGCAGGTTGAAGTGGAAGAGACACCAAGATTTGATCCTGAATGTGAAGAACCAGAAACCTCAAGAAGTGGAGAACTTAGGAGGTCTACAAGGAACAAATGGCAACCTACAAGGTATAGCTATGATACTTCATTCTTGACTACTAAGGATTATGCTTACATGATTAAAGCAGATGAAGACCCTTCTACATATGAAGAGGCAAAAGGTAAAGAGATTTGGGAAAAAGCTATGCAAGAAGAATATGATGCATTGATGGAGAACCAAACATGGGATTTGGTTCCAAAGCCAAATATCCAGAAGATCATTGGATGCAAATGGGTCTATAAGACAAAGTGATTTGCAGATGGAAGTGTGTCTATATGAAGAGATGGATAGGTATGTGCTTGAAGATGAAGAGGTGTTGCAAAATCCTTGATCTACACCAGCCAAATGAACTCCAAGAGTATATGGTGGGCCCTTTTAGCTTGCCAATGGATGTATTAGACACCCTATGTACCTTGGAAGATCACTCTCAAAAAGATAGATCAAAACAGATAAGTTGGAGTTAGCTTAGAGGTGAAAACTTGCTATTTTTGGTTCATACACCTGTTCAGTGTTTTACATAATTCTCTGAGCACAGCAGCAATTAGCTCAATTCCTCTTGGGGAAGTCTAGGCAACTTAAAGAGCTAACTTTCAAGAGTAATCTCATCAAAAATAATGAACCACACACTGAGAATGAGTTTTAACAAGTGATGATATCATCCCGATTTTCACGGGCTGCTAGAGAAATAGACCAGTGAGCAGAAAAGTCAACATAACTCCAAATGTAGAATTCCAATGATTATGCAAATTTGTATGGTTATACTAGACAGTAAGCTGAATCCAACAAGCTTTAAAGCACTGAATTTGGATACGTAACCAGTGAGAAAGGGCTCTGACAAGATGAGTCAAAAAGTCGGGTACCTGACAGAGAAGTGAAGATGAACAGACCCTGTTGACTTCAAATGAACATAACTGAAGATTGCAACATCCAAATGACATGAAAATTTGTGAGCGTATAGTATACTTATAGAGCTAACGTTACCAAGTTAAATCACTGAAAATGATGCACCAAGCTCAGAGAAAACAGCTCTGCAAGCTGACTGAGAAAACTGAGAGTAATGGCAATGAGTAGTACACTTCACAAGAACATGGAAATATGAACCCAAATGATAATGAAAATGAAAGTATATTGCTTGTAAAATACAATGGACTTACTGATACATATGTGTGCCTTGTAATCACACCTTGATATGGCATAAAGCTAAGCTCTTGGAGGTCTTCACATAGGTCTCTCTAACCATGACTAAAACTGCCATCTATTTATAGTTGAGTTTGGGAGGCTAACTTCCCTCAATCACTCTCCAATCAATCAATGATTGATTTGATTCTCTACCTACCACAAATCAAGAATTGGTGTCTCCTCTTTCCATTCTTGATCAAGTGGACTCAACCACTTAAGATTCTCTTACTTTTACATTAAGTAAACTCTTCAAAAGTTACAAGAGGTAGTTCACAAGTGAACTTTGCATAGTCTTCTTTTTAAAGCTTCTTCTAAGACTTTGTGAGACTCAAGCCAATACTTAGGCTTGTCATAGACTTGCTCCAATAGCTCCCCCTCAAGCCAAGTATGCTTGAGGTCTTCAATCTTCCAAGATTACCTGCAAACCAATCATAGCCTTGAATTTGCAAAGCTTTGTACCATCCAATGCTTTGGTTAGAATATCTGCACATTGTTGATGAGTGGACACATATGATATTTGAATCTCTTTGCTTAGAACCTTTTCTCGTACATAGTGATAATGAACTTCAATATGTTTAGTCCTTGCATGATGTTAGCAGCAGACAAGGAACTGAAGGACTGACAAGGCATGGCAGTCTGAGAAGAGAGTCAGAGGGGAGAGAAGGCATAAGCAGACAAGGGAGTCAACGACGATCTGGCAAGTAGGCCAATAATTTTCTTCATGAAGAAGCAAGTACGAGCATTCACGCAGATCTAGCACTAAGGAAACCCTTTAATTTTTCAAAATCCTTACACAAATTAAAAGTGATTCTCATCACTAACAACCCCTGTAAATACCATGTTCACCTTTTTGTAGCTCCATTTTGTGCAAGCCGAGGAGTCCTCAAGCTTGAGGAGCCTTAGAATTAGTTACTTACCAATTTTCGTAATTTTTAGATCTCGTTTGAGCCCTCAAATAAGCCCTGGAACCTAATTTTTAACTAGGCCGGACACTAGGTCTGAACAGGGCCAAAGCTAGTCAAAAACTATAAAAGGAGCTAGAGAGCTCATTTTTTGGAGGTTAGATTGTAATTGAAACGAACTTGTAAGAGCTTTTTGAAAGTAATCCAAGAACTCCATTGCTCCTCACTCTTTGTCTTGTCGTGTGTGCGTGTGTGTGTGTATGTGTGTGCATGTTTGTGTGCTTCTCACTCATGCACTTGTGCCTCCACTTGCTCAAGGTCTTCATACCATCTTCACGTCTTCCCGGATTGACATTAAAGGAGGTGCTACTCATCACTGAGCTACACATGAAAAATAGGATTAGCAGCCAAATGAATAGAACTCATATTGTCACCAAAAATAGTTGGAGTTCCAAACTCCAATCCAAGATCTTTGAATAATGTCTTCATCCACATAGCTTCTTGTGTAGCTATGGCAAGACCTCTGTATTCAGCTTCAGTAGAAGAGAGAGCAACTGTGGGTTGCTTCTTGGATGACCATGAAATAAGCTTTGAACCTGCAAAGGTAAGATAACCTGAAGTGCTCCTTCTATCTTCCTTGGAGCCAGCCCAATCTGCATCAGAAAATAGCTTCAAACCTAAATCAGATACATACGGATAATAAAGTCCTTCATTTATGGTTCCTTTGAGATACTTGAGAATCCTGTTGGCAGCATCCATATGTGGTTTCCTTGGTGTGTGCATAAATTGACTTAGCACACTCACATTGTAACATATATCTACTCTTGTCAATGTGGCATAGTTGAGACTACCCACTAGACTTTGATATGATGTGTTGTCCTCTATGAGTTCACCTTCATGTGAGCTCAATTTGTGATTGACCTCCATTGGAGTACCTGCAATCTTATAATCTTGCATCCTGAATTTTGCCAACATGTCCTTAATGTACTTTCTTTGAGTGAGAAACAAACCATGATCTTTGTAGACAACTTCCAAACCTAGGAAGTAGGTAAGTGAACCCAAATCACTTATCTTGAACTCTTCTCTCATCTGATCTTTGATCTTCTTCATACCATCTGCATCATTTCCTGTCAATATAATATCATCTACATATACACATAGGTAGATGACCTCAGAATTACTCTTTTTAATAAAGAGTGAAGGATCTGCCTTGCTTGGTTGAAAGCCTTTGTCCCGCAAGAATGAAACAAGCCTGAAATTCCAAGCTCTTGGAGCTTGCTTGAGACCATACAATGCTTTGTTAAGTTTACACACATAATCAGGATAAACTTGATTCTCAAAACCAGGTGGTTGTGCCATATATACCTCTTCTGTTATCCAACCATTCAAGAATGCATTCTTTACATCTAGTTGAAGTATCTTCCAATTCTTGGAAGAGGCAATACTAAGCAAAACCCTAATAGTAGGCATCTTTGCCACAGGAGAGAAGGTCTCCTCATAATCAATTCCCTGAGTTTGTGCAAAGCCTTTTGCTACAAGCCTTGCCTTATACCTGTTAATGGAACCATCATAATTCTTCTTGAGTTTATAGACCCATCTTGAGCCTATTACCTTCATGGATGAAGTCTTGGGCACCAAATCCCAAGTGTTGTTTTCCTCAAGTGCTTCAATCTCTTCCTTCATTGCATGCTTCCATTCTGTTTTTGCTTTGGCCTCTTCAAATGATGATGGCTCCTCTTGGTTTATGTCCTGTGCTATGTAGATAGAATGTTTAGTTACTAATGAGGTGTCAAACCCATACCTTTCTGGTTTTTTCTTTTCCCTCATAGATCTTCTTAGGCCATGATGTGATGATTCTGCCTCATGTCCAAGTTCCTGCAATTTTGCTTTACCTTTAGACTTCCATGCTTTGATCTTTTCCATGTGAGATTCTTCATCATCCTCTGAGGTGTCTTGTTCTTCAATCTTTGATTGTTCTCTACTAAGCTTTGGAAAATCTTCTTCAAGATCATAGGGTAAATTGATCTTCCTGCATGAATCTTCATACCATGAATTGTTCTCATCAAAAACTACATCTCTGCTTACCAAGAATCCTTTGTTGGTAGGGTTGTATAACCTATAGCCCTTTTGATTGTTGTCATATCCAATAAATACACACCTTTCTGCCTTTGGATCCATCTTGCCTCTAACCTGTGAAGGAACATGAGCAAAAGCAATACATCCAAAAATTTTACAATGATCTAAGCTTGGTCTTCTTCCATTCCAAGCCTCATATGGAGTCATCCCATCAAGGGATTTTGAAGGCAACCTGTTAATCAAGTAAGTGGTTGTAGATACAGCCTCAGCCCATAAGTAATTAGGTAAATGCTTTTCATTTAACATAGACCTTGCAGCTTCAACAATTGTCCTATTCCTCCTTTCTGCCACTCCATTTTGCTCAGGAGTGTACCTTGTAGTTACCTCTCTTTTGATTCCTCTTTCTTGAAGAAAAGAATCAAAATCATGGGAGAAGTATTCTCCCCCTCCATCTGACCTTAGCCTTTTTAGTGATTTACCTGTTTGATTCTCCACAAGAGCCAAATATCTTTTGAAACATGAAAAAACTTCATCTTTGTGTTTCATAAAGAATAGGATAGTCCATCTGCTGCAATCATCAATAAAGGAAACATAATACCTTGATCCAGATATTGAAGCTTCCTTGCTAGGTCCCCATACATCTGTATGAACCAACTCCAAGAGATCTCCATGCATATAACCTTTCTTCATGAATGGTAACCTGTGAGACTTTCCAAATTGACATGCACTACACTTATAAATCATATGTTGTTTTGACAAATTAGGGAGTCCAAGTATACTTTGGTCCCTGCAGATTTGCTTTAATGACCTTTCACCAATATGTGCTAACCTTTTGTGCCATACTTCCAATTCTGTGAGTGTCTGACTACCATAATTAAAGAGAGCAATGTTTCTAGTGTCCTGTAATTCAAATGTGAACAATCTACCTGTCTTTTCACCTTTTGCAATTCTTCTGAATCCTTGACTTGGATCTTCAACAAATGCTCCTGCTTTTGTGAACCTGACTTGCAACCCTTTCTCTACTATCTGCCCAACACTTAACAAATTCTTTGTAATGGTGGGGACATAGAGTACCTTAGTGAGTAGGTTGATGTTTCCATCACGTGCTTTGACATTGCCTATTTTCTCCACAGGATGTTTTGTATCATCTCCTGTTTGTACCTCATGCTTATTCCTTGGATCTTCTAAATCTGATAGGAGTGCCACATTTCCTGCCACATGATTTGAACAACCTGAATCTATGTAGAAAACATGCTCATCAGATTTACCTTGTGGCATAGCCATGTTCATGATCAATAATGAATCCTCTTTGTTTGAGTCTTCTGTGTAGTTATTGTAGTCTCTCCTTCCTTTGTAGCCTCCTTGATAGTTTGAATGATTGTAGTTGTTGTAGTTGCCATGGTAGTTGTTGAACCTTCCTCTTGAGTAGCCATAACTTCCTCTATTGTATCCTCTTCCTCTTTGATTCCTGGAATTCCTAAAGCAATTTCTGTTGTATGATTAGTTAATCCACAAATAGAACATGAGTTGGAGTCTTGGGATCTCCCCCTGCCTTGTCTACCTCCTCTTCCTCTACCTCTGCCATGTCTTCCTCTACCTGCATAGTTAGCTTGATATGTACCTGCTTCATCATCCACTTTCTTTGCCTTTCCTTTGTTATCTTTGGACTTGCTTTTATCAGTGTATAAAGCTGAAGATTGATTACCTTTAGAGCTTTCTCCATTTTTGATAAGCTTTGCCTCTTGAGTAAGTAGTTGTCCAATGAGTGTATTGAAATCAGGTACATGCATGTCCATGTACAAATCCATAGCTGTGGTGAATGCTTCCCACTTGTCATCTGCCTTCAAGCCATTGATGACCTGCCTTACAATTTGTTCTTCATCTATTACCTCTCCAATGCTTCCCAACTGATCCGCTATGTCCTTGAGCTTTGTGACAAAATCAGTCACATTTTGTTTGGGAGCCTTCTTGAGAGTTGTGAACTCCAGCCATAGTTGATGCTTCCTAGCTTTGGTACTTGAAGAAAAGAAAGCTTCAAGTGCATCCCACACTTCCTGAGATGTCTTACAACTTCTACTGTGACGCAACAAAAAATCTGAGATAGAGTTGAGGAGATAAGACCTTGCAAGTGCATCCTTGGAGCACCATGTGCTCAATCTTTCTTGCTCTTCTTGTGTTGGTTGACTTTTGTTCCTGAAACTTGGCATAACTTCATCTCCAGCCACATAACCAAAACTTCTACCTTGGAGATAGGCTTCCATTCTTAATGACCAAGCTGAGTAGTTACCTCTGTCTAATTTGTCAATTGATGAAGGAAATCCATCTGCCATGTTGTCCAACCTTGCTCTGATACCACTGTGAAGAGATGGATAGGTATGTGCTTGAAGATGAAGAGGTGTTGCAAAATCCTTGATCTACACCAGCCAAATGAACTCCAGGAGTATATGGTGGGCCCTTTTAGCTTGCCAATGGATGTATTAGACACCCTATGTACCTTGGAAGATCACTCTCAAAAAGATAGATCAAAACAGATAAGTTGGAGTTAGCTTAGTGGTGAAAACTTGCTATTCTTGGTTCATACACCTGCCCAGTGTTTTACATAATTCTCTGAGCACAGCAGCAATTAGCTCAATTCCTCTTGGGGAAGTCTAGGAAACTTAAAGAGCTAACTTTCAAGAGTAATCTCATCAAAAATAATGAACCACACACTGAGAATGAGTTTTAACAAGTGATGACATCATCCCGATTTTCACGGGCTGCTACAGAAATAGACCAGTGAGCAGAAAAATCAACATAACTCAAATTGTAGAAATACAATGATTATGAAAATTTGTATGGTTATACTAGACAGTAAGCTGCATTTAACAAGCTTTAAATCACTGAATTTGGATAAGTAACCACTGAGAAATGGCTCTGACAAGATGAGTCAAAAAGTCGGGTACCTGACAGAGAAGTGAAGATGAACAGACCCTGTTGACTTCAAATGAACATAACTGAAGATTGCAAAATCCAAATGACATGAAACTTTGTGAGCATATAGTAGACTTATAGAGCTAACTTTACCAAGTTAAATCACTGAAAATGATGCACCAAGCTCAGAGAAAACATCTCTTCAAGCTGACTGAGAAAACTGAGAGTAATGGCAGTGAGTAGTACACTTCACAAGAACATGGAAATATGAACCCAAATGATAATGAAAATGAAAGTATATTGCTTGTAAAATACAATGGACTTACTGATACATATGTGTGCCTTGTAATCACACCTTGATATGGCATAAAGCTCAGCTCTTGGAGGTCTTCACATAGGTCTCTCTAACCACGACTAAAACTGCCATCTATTTATAGTTGAGTTTGGGAGGCTAACTTCCCTCAATCACTCTCCAATCAATCAATGATTGATTTGATTCTCTACCTACCACAAATCATAAATTCGTGGCTCCTCTTTCCATTCTTGATCAAGTGGACTCAACCACTTAAGATTCTCTTACTTTTACATTAAGTAAACTCTTCAAAAGTTACAAGAGGTAGTTCACAAGTGAACTTTACATAGTCTTCTTTTTAAAGCTTCTTCTAAGACTTTGTGAGACTCAAGCCAATACTTAGGCTTGTCATAGACTTGCTCCAACAGTCTAGGTACAAAGCTAGACTTGTTGTAAAAGGGTTTGCTCAGACATATGGTATTGACTATGATGAGACTTATAGTCCAGTGGCAAAGATGACAACCATCAGAACACTCATAGCAATTGCTGCATGCAAAGGTACAGATGAGAAAGGCATTCAAAGCCTAAAGAAGCAAATGGAGAAAGAGTTCAAAATCAGTGACTTGGGAGATTTGTCATACTTCTTGGGCATGGAGATTTCATACACTCAACATGGAGTGTATGTGACTCAAGAGAGGTACTTGAAGAACTTGTTAACCAAGTTTAAAATGAATGATTGCAGAGTAGCACCTACTCCAATGGAGGTGAATCACAAATTAAGCAGATTTGGAGGTGAAGAGTTCAAGGACATGAAGCAATATCAGAGTTTGGTTGGTAGTCTTATCTATGCTACATTAACTAGGCCTGATTTATCATATGCAGTTGGGGTGTTGTCTCAATTCATGCATTGTCCTAGGAAAGAGCATTGGATTGCAGGTCAAAGAGTATTGAGGTACATTAAGGGTACACTCAAAGAAGTTTTGTATTATGGTTTTACATCAGATACAAATATCAAGATCTATAGTGATGCAGATTGGGCAGGTAATCCAGATGATAGAAGGTCAACCTATGGGTACATGTGTTATGTGGGAGATAAGTTGATATCTTGGTGCTCAAAGAAGCAACATACAGTTGCTTTGTCATCTACAGAAGCACAGTACAAAGGCATGGTTGAAGCTGCAAAAGAAGTGATATGGCTTAAGACTCTCATGAAGAGTTTTGACACTATACAGAGCATACCTATCATTTATGGTGATAACATGAGTTCATTATATCTAGCTGCTAATCCTGTTTTTCATGCCAGGACTAAACACATTGAGATACAGTATCACTTTCTAAGAGAGAAGGTGATGGATAAGGAGATTGAAGTTATACATACGTCAACAAAAGATCAGATAGCTGATATGCTTACAAAAAGTTTAGATGGACCTAAGTTACAGAAGTTCAAAGACATGGAAGGTATAAAGAAAATAAGAGAAACCTCAATTGATGATTGAGGGGGAGCTGTTGGTGTAGACCAATCACCAATTGAAGATTTGAAAGAAAAAGGATGGAGATAAGATCAAGTTTTGAAGCAAAGAAGGTGGATACATTCACAGGATGAATGATTTGTACACATATGTACATTAGTGAAGACATAGATCACTTATACTTTTGTCTAGTTACAAACTTGTACATATTTGCCTATAAATACTTTGGAAAAAATGTCGGGGCAAGAGAGAGAGACAAGAGGAGATCATGAGAATAGTGTATTGAGGAGTTGTAAGAATCATTAAGTCTCTTAGAAGTGAGTTGAATTATCTATCCTCACTCAGTTGTAAATTTCTGAGAAATAGAAGAAAGATTGCGCCCGATGTTTCTGTGTTTTCTCCTTGTGTAGTAGATCTTTTGTGAATTCCTTCTGGAGATATCTAAGTCCATAGTTAATCAATCTATGGCTAGAGTTTGAGAATCTAATTGTGATCAGGCTAAGAGAATTGTGTGTAGGAACATTCATATGTAAAGAATGTTCACAGTCTCCTGAAACAGGCGCAAATTTCGAGTTCAATGAAATGGACAGTGCTCAGTGCACAGTGTAAAGTTTTACACATATGATAGCTCAAAATCCAAGTTGAGAGATAAGCTATCTACATCTAAAAGCATTTCACCAAACGGGTTCGACATTAGGAGAACTATAGCTAAGAAGTTGCAGGTGTCAAAGTCGCTACTGCAGAGAAGGTGATTTAGACATAGGTAAATTGTTTGTGGGATTTCTCAGAGTATACTGAATCATTTGCAGAGATTTAAGTTGGAGAAGGTGCGCACCCTTAAGGCGAAGCAACCTACAAAGTTTTATCAAAAACTTTACACAAATGATTAGTCAATCAAGGATTAATCTGCAGCAGACTTTTCTGAGAAGTTGAATTTTTCAGAATAATCAATTTTCTGATAAGTTGAAAAATGTTCTCTAAATTTGGTGGAGTCTGAAGTTGTTCTTGATATAGAAGTGGTCTAAATTCAAGGTCAACTTGTTCTTTTGGAGATTAACACTCTCCATCAAAAGAGTGTTGAGGTACATTAAGGGTACACTCAAGGAAGGTTTGTATTATGGTTTTACATCAGATACAAATATCAAGATCTATAGTGATGCAGATTGGGCAGGTAATCCAGATGATAGAAGGTCAACCTATGGGTACATGTGTTATGTGGGAGATAAGTTGATATCTTGGTGCTCAAAGAAGCAACATACAGTTGCTTTGTCATCTACAGAAGCACAGTACAAAGGCATGGTTGAAGCTGCAAAAGAAGTGATATGGCTTAAGACTCTCATGAAGAGTTTTGACACTATACAGAGCATACCTATCATTTATGGTGATAACATGAGTTCATTATATCTAGCTGCTAATCCTGTTTTTCATGCCAGGACTAAACACATTGAGATACAGTATCACTTTCTAAGAGAGAAGGTGATGGATAAGGAGATTGAAGTTATACATACTTCAACAAAAGATCAGATAGCTGATATGCTTACAAAAAGTTTAGATGGACCTAAGTTACAGAAGTTCAAAGACATGGCAGGTATAAAGAAAATAAGAGAAACCTCAATTGATGATTGAGGGGGAGCTGTTGGTGCAGACCAATCACCAATTGAAGATTCGAAAGACAAAGGATGGAGATAAGATCAAGTCTTGAAGCAAAGAAGGTGGTTACATTCACAGGATGAATGATATGTACACATATGTACATTAGTGAAGACATAGATCACTTATACTTTTGTCTAGTTATAAGCTTGTACATATTTTCCTATAAATACTTTGGAAAAATGTCAGGGCAAGAGGGGAGACAATAGGAGAGTATGAGAATAGTGCATTTTTAAGTTGTAAGACTCATTAGAGTTCATAGGAATGAAGAGAAGTCTCTCTCATAACTCAGTTGTAATTTTTCTGAGAAATAGAAGAAAATTTGCGCCCGAAATTTTCGTGTCTTCTCCTTCTGTGATAGAGATTCTTCTGTGGAATGCTTTTGTACAAGTCTAAGTCTAGAGTTGATCAACCTCTGTACAAAATTTCAGCTTCCAATTGTAATCAGGTTAAGAGAATTGTGTGTAGGAACATTCATATGTAAAGAATGTTCACAGTCTCCTGAAACAGGCGCAGATTTTGAGTTCAATGAAATGAGTAGTGCTCAGTGCACAGTGTAAAGTTTTACACATATGATAGCTCAAAATCTAAGTTGAGAGATAAGCTATCTATAGCTAAAAGGATTTGATCAAACGGGTTCGACATTGAGAGAATTATAGCTAAGAAGTTACAGGTGTCAAAGTCGCTACTGCAGAGAAGGTGATTTACACATAGGTAAATTGTTTGTGTGATTTCTTAGAGTATACTGAATCATTTGTAGAGATTTAAGTTGGAGAAGGTGCGCAACCTTTAGGCGAAGCAACCTACAAAGTTTTATCAAAAACTTTACACAAATGATTAGTCAATTAAGGATTAATCTGCAGCAGACTTTTCTGAGAAGTTGAATTTTTCAGAATAATCAATTTTCTGATAAGTTGATGAATGTTCTCTAAATATGGTGGAGTCTGAAGTTGTTCTTGATATAGAGGTGGTCTAAATTCAAGGTCAACTTGTTCTTTTGGAGTTTAATGATGGAGAGTGTTAATCTCCAAAAGAACAAGTTAACCTTGAATTTAGATCACCTCTATATCAAGATTAACTTTAGACTCCACCAAACTTAGAGATCATTCACCAATTTATCAGGAAATTGAAAGTTCTGACAAATTCAACTTCTTCAGAAAAATCTGCTGCAGATTAATCACTCATTGACTAATCAATCCTGTAAAGTTTTTGATAAAACTTTGCACAACACTTTGCCTTAAGGTTGCGCAACTTTGCCAAGTTAAATCTCTCAAAAAGATTAAGTACACACTGAGAAATGTGTGAAACACTTTACCTATGTCTGAAAGTACTTCTCTGCAATAGCGACTTTGACACCTGCAATTTCTTAGCACTGGTTCTCCCAACTCTGAACCCGTTTGATCAAGATCTTTTAGCCATAGATGGCTTACCTTTCAACTTAGATTTTAAGCCCTCATTTGTGTAAAACTTTACACTGTGGACTGAGCAATGATCATTTCATTGAAGATGAAATGTGCGCCAGATTTTACGACTCTTAGAACATTCTTACATATGAATGTTCCTAATCAAAATTCTCTCAGCCTGATTACAATTAACCTCTCAAATTCTAGCCATAGATAGATTAGCTATGAACTTAAACACGTGCAGAAGGATTTCTCAAAAGATTAAACACAGAAGGAGCAGACAGCAAAATATCGGGCGCAAAATTTCTCGATTTCTCAGAAAACTTACATCTAAGTGAGGATGGACAATTCACTCACTTTTCATGTGTCTAATGACACTGATTTCTCTCTCCCTATTCTCAAATCTTCTTCTGCTCTATTTGCCCGACATTTTCTAACATATTTATAGATGAATATATACAAGTGTATGACTAGACAAAGGTATAAGTCAGCTAATGTACATATGTGTTCATGTCTTTGGATTTTCTGAATATGTCCTTCCTTCAACCATCTGACTTTGTTTTCTTCTTGACTCCTTGACTTCATTCCTCCATAATTCTTCAATTGATGATTGTCATGCTCCAACAGCTCCCCCTCAATCATTAATTGAGGCTCTTCTCTATCTTCTTTACTCCAGCCATATCCTTGAATCTTTGTATTTTTGGTCCATCTAGAATTTTTGTCATCATATCTGCAACTTGATCTTTTGTGGGAGTGTGTATGACTTCAATCTCCTTCTCAATGACCTTCTCTCTCAGAAAATGATACTGTATTTCAATATGCTTAGTTCTAGCATGAAATGCAGGATTAGCTGCCAAGTATAATGAACTCATATTGTCTCCATAAATAATAGGAGTACTCTGAATCACATCAAAAACTTTCAAAAGTGTCTTTAGCCATATTACCTCTTTTGCAGCTTCCACCATACCTTTATATTCTGCCTCTGTAGATGACAAAGCAACTGTATGTTGCTTCTTGGAACACCATGAAATCAATTTGTCTCCTACATAGCACAAGTATCCATGTGTTGATCTTCTATCATCCACATTACCTGCCCAATCTGCATCACTATATATCTTGATTCTTGTATCTGAAGTAAATCCATAATACAACCCTTCTCTGAGTGTACCCTTGATGTACCTAAGTACTCTTTGTCCTGCAATCCAATGTTCCTTCCTAGGACAATGCATAAATTGTGAAAGCACACCAACTGCATATGACAAGTCAGGCCTTGTCAATGTAGCATAAATCAAGCTACCAACCAAACTTTGATAGAGTTTCATATCTCTGAACTCTTCTCCTCCAAACCTAGACAATTTATGGTTCACTTCCAAAGGTGTAGGTGCAACCCTGCAATCTTCCATTTTAAATTTGGTTAGCAAATTTTTAAGATACCTTTCTTGGGTCACATATACTCCATGTTGAGTATAAGAGATCTCCATTCCCAAGAAGAATGATAGGTTCCCCAAATCACTGATTTTGAACTCTTTCTCCATCTGCTTCTTGATCATTTGTATTCCCTTATCATCTGTTCCTGTAAGTATTATGTCATCAACATAAATACACACATAAATGAATCCATTTTCACTTGCTTTGACTAGCAAGCTACTATCTGCCTTTGATGCTTGAAATCCAAGATCATTCAAGAATTTTACAAGCCTATAATTCCAAGCCCTTGGGGCTTGCTTCAACCCATACAAAGCTCTCTTGAGCTTACATACATAATTTGGACTCACTTGATCTTTGAACCCATCTGGTTGCTCCATGTAGACTTCATCTGAAATGTAACCATTTAAGAAAGCATTTTTAACATCTAATTGAGACAACTTCCAACCTTTACAAGCAGCAATTGCTATGAGTGTCCTGATGGTTGTCATCTTTGCCACAGGACTATAAGTCTCATCATAGTCCACTCCATATGTCTGTGCATACCCTTTCACAACAAGTCTAGCTTTGTATCTAGACACACTTCCATCTGCAAACCTTTTAGTCTTGTAAACCCACTTACAACCAATGATTTTCTGACTATTAGGTTTAGGAACCAAATCCCATGTTTGATTCTCTATCAATGCATCATACTCCTCTTGCATAGCATCTTCCCAATTCTTCTTCCCTTTGGCCTCTTCATATGTAGAAGGGTCTTCATCTGCTTTTACCAAATAAGCATAATCTTTAGTAGTCAAGAATGAAGTGTCATAGCTATACCTTGTAGGTTGCCATTTGTGCCTAGATGATCTCCTAACTTCTGCACTTCTTGAGGTCTCTGGTTCATCACATTCTGGATCAAACCTTGGCCTCTCTTCAACTTCAATCTGCACTTCATTACTCTCACTTTCATCAAGTAATTGAATCTTTGCTTTACCTTTCCTTTGTTCCACTACTTCTTCATCATCTGCATGTACATTATATTTACCTGCATACCAAGTACCTTGCTCATCAAATGTAACATCCTTGGATACAATAAATTGCTTTGTGGATGGACTCCACAACCTGTATCCCATTTGCTTATCATCATAACCAATGAATACATACTTCTTTGCCTTAGGCTCCAACTTATGCCTCAATTGTGATGGCACATATGCATATGCCAAGCATCCAAATATTCTGCAATGATCCAAGGTAGGTTTCTTACCCCACCAAGCTTCATATGGTGTCATACCCTGCAAAGCTTTACAAGGCAATCTATTAACCAAATATGTAGCTGTATTAACAGCCTCAGCCCACAAATAATTTGGGCAATTCTTCTCTTTCATCATGGACCTTGCAAATTCAACAAGAGTCCTATTTCTTCTTTCTGCTACCCCATTTTGTTGAGGAGAGTACCTGCAAGTAACTTCTCTCTTTATACCTGCATTCCACAAATAATCATTGAACTCATTTGAAAAATACTCTCCCCCTCCATCTGACCTTAGTCTCTTCAATTTTTGACCTGTAATCCTTTCTGCATATGCATGATAGTGTTTAAATGTATTAAACACTTCTGACTTTTCCTTAATCACATAAATTGTGATCCACCTAGTAGCATCATCAACATATATGACATAATATCTTGAACCATTTATACTAAAGTCCTTTGAAGGACCCCACACATCTGTATGCACCAATTCAAGTCTTTCTGAATACATAAACCCATGCTTGGAATAGGATTGCTTATGAGCCTTACCTAATTGACATGCCTCACATCTGTATGTCATGTGTTGACCTGCAATGTTAGGCATTCCAAGCACTGAATCATTGTTAATCATTTCTTTGATACCTCTTTCATTAAAGTGTCCAAGTCTTTTATGCCAAAGATCCAATTCTGACACCTTCTGCTCTCCATATGTGAACATAGCATGTCCAACATTTCCTTGTACCTTCAATGTGAAAAGCCTTCCTTCTTTCTTTCCTGCAATAACTTGTTTATACCCTTGACTAGGGTCTTCCACATAAACTCCATCATTGGTAAACCTTACCTCATAACCTTTTTCCACAATTTGACCTACACTGATCAAATTCTTTGGAATTGTGGGAACATAAAGTACCTTACTCAGAAGAGTGCTCCCATCCTTAGCTTTGACTGAACCAATTGACTTTACCTTATGCTTTGTATTATCACCTGTCTGCACTGTATGATTAATTGCATTGTGATCTAGGTCAGTCATCAAAGCAATATTTCCACTCAAATGATTACTACATCCTGAATCAATATAAAACACTCTCATGTCCTCATGTGAGGTTTCACATGTATTCATAATGAGAGTTGAGTCCTCCTTTTGATCTGATGCATAGTTGTAGTAGGTGTTATTATAGGATTGACTTTGGAAGTTTCTTCCACCACCTCTTCCAAAAGAATTCCTACCACCTCTACCTCTGAAATTTCCTCTCTGAAATCTACCACCTCTTGCTCTTTGATTAAAGTTCTGATAATTGCCATTGTTTTGATTATTATGCCAACAATCATGAGATAGATGATTGGTCTTACCACATATCCAACAAGCTCTTGCATTATCTTTGTTGTTTCTGCCTCTTCCTCTACTTCTGCCATTTCCTCTTCCTCTTATGAAGTTTGCTTGGTTTGAAGTACCTTCTTCTTCACCTGATTGTTGCTTCCCTTTGTTGGCTTTCTTCTTGTCTTTAGAATACATTGCATGACCTGCACTCTTATCAACATCTCCTTTGACATCATTCTCAAAAGTTAGCATATGACCTAACAATTGATTCAAATCAGGAGTAAAATGATCTAATGAAAGTTCTGTAGATAAAATGAAAGGCTTCCATTTCTCATCTCCTCTTAGCCCTGTGAGTATTTGTCTTACCAATTTGTCTTCTTCAATATCTTCATCAACTGCACCTAAAGAATCTGCAATGTCCTTCATCTTTGTCACATAATCAGAGATTGATTGTGAGGCCTTCTTCTTGAAGGTAGTAAATTCTGCCCATAGTGAAGCCTTCCTTGATTTGGTTGTATTTTGGAAATGCTCTTCCAAAGCATTCCAAATGTCACAAGCACTCTCAAGTCCTCTAATGTGAGGAAGCAAATAGTCATTGACTGCCATGTAGATGATGCTTCTTGCTTGAGCATCCTTCTTCATCCAATTCTTCAAATCTGCAAGCTCCTCCCTAGTTGGAACACTAGGATCTCTGAATTCTAGCTTTTCTTCATCTCCTGTGATGTATCCTATCAGATCTTTGCTCATAAGGTGAGCTTCCATCCTCATAGACCATGCAGGATAGTTCTCTCTATCCAGCTTCTCAATTTGGAGACTATCTCCCATCTTTACTTCACCTGTAGCTTCAAAACTTTAACCTTTACAGATAATGAATGTACCTTTACTTCGAATGTTGCTCCTTCTGATCCTTTTGATGCTCTTTGTATGTCTTTCTTCAATCTTTCTTCAACCTTTACCCTTCTGCACCTTCAAAATGTAAAGATTTGTACTTCTGCAGTAGTTGGAGTCTCCTTCACTTCAATTTTGACACAACCTGCTCTGATACCACTGATGGAGAGTGTTAATCTCCAAAAGAACAAGTTAACCTTGAATTTAGATCACCTCTATATCAAGATTAACTTTAGACTCCACCAAACTTAGAGATCATTCACCAATTTATCAGGAAATTGAAAGTTCTGACAAATTCAACTTCTTCAGAAAAATCTGCTGCAGATTAATCACTCATTGACTAATCAATCCTGTAAAGTTTTTGATAAAAATTTGCACAACACTTTGCCTTAAGGTTGCGCAACTTTGCCAAGTTAAATCTCTCAAAAAGATTAAGTACACACTGAGAAATGTGTGAAACACTTTACCTATGTCTGAAAGTACTTCTCTGCAATAGCGACTTTGACACCTGCAATTTCTTAGCACTGGTTCTCCCAACTCTGAACCCGTTTGATCAAGATCTTTTAGCCATAGATGGCTTACCTTTCAACTTAGATTTTAAGCCCTCATTTGTGTAAAACTTTACACTGTGGACTGAGCAATGATCATTTCATTGAAGATGAAATGTGCGCCAGATTTTACGACTCTTAGAACATTCTTACATATGAATGTTCCTAATCAAAATTCTCTCAGCCTGATTACAATTAACCTCTCAAATTCTAGCCATAGATAGATTAGCTATGAACTTAAACACGTGCAGAAGGATTTCTCAAAAGATTAAACACAGAAGGAGCAGACAGCAAAATATCGGGCGCAAAATTTCTCGATTTCTCAGAAAACTTACATCTAAGTGAGGATGGACAATTCACTCACTTTTCATGTGTCTAATGACACTGATTTCTCTCTCCCTATTCTCAAATCTTCTTCTGCTCGATTTGCCCGACATTTTCTAACATATTTATAGATGAATATATACAAGTGTATGACTAGACAAAGGTATAAGTCAGCTAATGTACATATGTGTTCATGTCTTTGGATTTTCTGAATATGTCCTTCCTTCAACCATCTGACTTTGTTTTCTTCTTGACTCCTTGACTTCATTCCTCCATAATTCTTCAATTGATGATTGTCATGCTCCAACATTTAACACTCTCCATCATGGGAGTTTGTTCCTAAGCCAAATAGCCAGAAGATCATTGGATGCAGATGGGTCTACAAGACAAAGTGATTTGCAGATGGAAGTGTGTCTAGGTATAAAGCTAGACTAGTTGTGAAAGGATTTGCTCAGACGTATGGTATTAATTATGATGAAACATATAGTCTTGTGGCAAAGATGACAACCATCACGACACTCATAGCCATTGCTACATGTAAAGGTTGGAAATTATGTCAATTAGATGTGAAGAATGCTTTTTTAAATGGTTAGATTTTAGATGATGTTTTCATGGAGCAACCACAAGGATTCAGAGATGGAAGGCATCCAGATCTTGTGTGCAAGCTCAAGAGAGCTTTGTATGGTTTGAAGCAGGCCCCAAGGGCATGGAATTATAGACTTGTGAAGTTCTTAAAAGAACTTGGGTTCCAAGTATCTAAAGCAGATAGTAGCTTGCTTGTTAAAGCAAGTGATGATGGATTCATTTACATGTGCATATATGTTGATGATATAATTCTCACAGGTACAGATGAGAAAGGCATTCAAAGCCTAAAGAAGCAAATGGAGAAAGAATTCAAGATCAGTGATTTGGGAGACTTGACATATTTCTTGGGCATGGAGATTTCATACACTCAACATGGAGTGTATGTGACTCAAGAAAGGTATTTGAGAAACTTGTTGAGCAAGTTTAAGATGAATGATTGCAGGGTAGCACCTACTCCAATGGAGGTGAATCACAAGTTAAGCAGATATGGAGGAGAAGAGTTCAAGGATATGAAGTTATATCAAAGTTTGGTTGGTGGTTTGATTTATGCTACTTTAACTAGACCTGACTTGTCATATGCAGTTGGAGTTTTGTCTCAATTCATGCATTGTCCTAGGAAAGAACATTGGATTGCAGGTCAAAGAGTGTTGAGGTACATTAAGGGTACACTCAAAGAGGGAGCATCTCTTTTCATCCAATTCTTCAAATCTGATAATTCTTCCCTAGTTGGAACACTAGGATCTCTGAATTGTGGCTTTTCTTCTTCTCCTGTAATGTAAGCTGTCAAATCCTTGCTCATTAGATGAGCTTCCATCCTCATTGACCATGCAGGATAGTTTTCTCTATCCAATTTCTCTATCTGAAGAGAATCTCCCATCTTCCTTCACGTGTATTAACAGATCTTTAAACTTTATGAAGAATAAATGTACCTTGACTTCGAATATTACTTCTTCTGATCCTTTTGACAACTTCAATGTGTCTTCCTTCAAGCTTTCTTCAATCTTTGTCCTTTTGATCCTTCAAGATGTAAAGTTTGTATTTCTGCAGTAGTCGGAGTCTCCCTTTCCTTGATTCTGATGCTTCCTGCTCTGATACCACTGATGGAGAGTGTTAATCTCCAAAAGAACAAGTTGACCTTGAATTTAGAACACCTCTATATCAAGAACAACTTCAGACTCCACCATATTTAGAGAACATTCATCAACTTATCAGAAAATTGATTATTCTGAAAAATTCAACTTCTCAGAAAAGTCTGCTGCAGATTAATCCTTGATTGACTAATCATTTGTGTAAAGTTTTTGATAAAACTTTGTAGGTTGCTTTGCCTTAAGGTTGCGCACCTTCTCCAACTTAAATCTCTGCAAATGATTCAGTATACTCTGAGAAATCACACAAACAATTTACCTATGTGTAAATCACCTTCTCTGCAGTAGCGACTTTGACACCTGTAACTTCTTAGCTATAATTCTCTCAATGTCGAACCCGTTTGATCAAATCCTTTTAGCTATAGATAGCTTATCTCTCAACTTAGATTTTGAGCTATCATATGTGTAAAACTTTACACTGTGCACTGAGCACTACTCATTTCATTGAACTCAAAATCTGCGCCTGTTTCAGGAGACTGTGAACATTCTTTACATATGAATGTTCCTACACACAATTCTCTTAACCTGATTACAATTGGAAGCTGAAATTTTGTACAGAGGTTGATCAACTCTAGACTTAGACTTGTACAAAAGCATTCCACAGAAGATCTATCACAGAAGGAGAAGACACGAAAATTTCGGGCGCAAATTTTCTTCTATTTCTTAGAAAAATTACAACTGAGTTATGAGAGAGACTTCTCTTCATTCCTATGAACTCTAATGAGTCTTACAACTTAAAAATGCACTATTCTCATACTCTCCTATTGTCTCCCCTCTTGCCCCGACATTTTTCCAAAGTATTTATAGGCAAATATGTACAAGCTTATAACTAGACAAAAGTATAAGTGATCTATGTCTTGACTAATGTACATATGTGTACATATCATTCATCCTGTGAATGTAACCACCTTCTTTGCTTCAAGATTTGATCTTATCTCCATCCTTTGTCTTTCAAATCTTCAATTGGTGATTGGTCTGCACCAACACTGTTGGTGCAGGGCAATCAACAATTGAAGTTTTAATGAAAGTTTGGAAGTCAGGGACTGAAGGAAAGTTCAAGTTGTGAAGCATGGAGGAAGTACATATTCAGAAGATGAAGATGTGTACACATATGTACATTAATTCAGAGATAATTCACTTATACTTTTGTATAGTCATGATATTGTAAATATTTGCCTATATATACAAGGAAAAAAGTCCGGGCAAATATGAGAGAGCATGTGATTAGAGAAATCAGTAGTTGTATGAGTTATTAGACATGTTAGAAGTGAGTAAGAGTCTCTCTGATCACTTAGTTGTAAATTCCTTCAGGAATGAAAAAAAATTGCGCCCGATGTTTCTGTGCATTCTCCTTTTGTGCTTGATCATTTCAAGAATCCTTTTGTAGATATCAGTCCATAGTTAATGAGTCTATGGTTAAAGTTTGAGAGCCTAATTGCAAACAGGCTGTGAGAATTATGAGTAGGAACATTCATATGTGAAGAAGTGTTCACTAGTTCCTAAAACAGGCACAAAATTTGATGTTAATGTTTTGGTTAGTTCTCCTTCCATAGTGTAAAGTTTTGAGCATCAAGCACTCAATCTTTAAGCTGGAAGGTAAGCTACTTGTGGCTAAAAGCATTTGGATAAACGGGTTCTAGATTGAGAGAACTAAGTGTTAGAAGTTATAGGTGTCTGAATCAACTTTTCAGAAGAGCAGTTTTAGACATAGGTAACTTGTTGAGATCATTCCTCAAGATATACTGAATCTTTTGGAGTGATTCAACTTGGAGAAAGTGCGCAAACTGTAGGCGACACCTTGTGCAAAGTTTCATAAAAAACGTTACACAATTGATAAGCTAATGAGAGAGATATGTGCAGTAGACTTTCTGTGTAGTCATCTTCTATACAGATTTTTTAAAATCTTTATAATTGATCATTGATCCTCTAAATTTGGTGAAGGTTTGAGTTATTCTTGTTATAGAGGTGCTCTAATTACAAGAGTAACTTGTTCTTTTGGAGATTAACACTCTCCATCAAAACAAATACTAAGATTTACCCGAATGAGACAATGCTATACATGTGGAGGAGTGTGGAGACCTCTTGGTCTCCAAAGGCTTGATCTATGCTGATTTAAGAACACCTCTATACCAATCATAGATCAAACTTTACATAGATGTTACCTTGATTTACAAAAACATTCATTATCACTTCTTTGAGTGAAGTTTCTTCTTCTTCAAGAAGTGTGCTTCAAAATTTAACTTCATTACATGTACATAGCTTCAAATTTCTTCAATCTAATGATGCACATATCTCCATGCTACCTTTGTGCAATCATAGCATCCATTAGACCTTCAAAGGAATCATTAAAACTCTGATTTGATCACAAAGATCAAAGTTATTTTAGACACTGTCCCCTTGAACGAGTGACTTTGACATAGTCAGCTTCTAAGGTTGATTTCTCACAACACAAGTCCCGTTTTGCTAAATGCTTTTAGCCATAGCTTCCTTACCTTCTAACTTAGATTTTGAATGCTGAATCATCAAAAATCTCACACTGTGCACTATGATCTATGCAAAACATTTTCACGAAAAAATGCACTACTCTAAGAGGTCTACTTGCAGACTTTACATATACATGTTCCTATTGATCATACACACAATCTAAAAGGAATTAGACCATGAAACTTTGAGCATAGCTTGATTAGCTTCTATATTAGATGTGTACAAAAGATTTCCTGATCCACATGATTAGGCTGAGATAAATCAGAGAAAGATTTGATGCTAACTCAGAAAGATGACTCTCTACACATCTATCTCATGGACACTTAGCTTCTAATGACTCTCTCTCTCATTCCTTTAGATTATTCACTTATATACATATGATTCTAGACTCATCCCATGTCTATTACATTACTCCTTATCATCCTAAGGATCGTATATATCCATTGTACAAGAATTCTCAACTATAATGTACATATGTATACAAACTTTATTACTTAGATCTCTTCACTTTCTTCAGTGACTTCTTTGGCTCCATTTTGATTCTTAACTCGCTTCAAATTCTTCATAATCATCAATTTTAGATTGCTTTGCTCCAAGAGCTCCCCCTCAATCACTTATTGTGATTATGCCATTCTTCTTTACTCCCACCATTTCTTTAAACTTTTGTAGCTTAGGTCCATCTAAGCTCTTTGTCAACATATCTGCAACTTGCTCTTTTGTTGGTGTATACAAGACTTCAATCTCTTTGTCAAGTACCTTTTCTCTCAAGAAATGATACTGAATCTCTATGTCTTTAGTCCTGGCATGAAAAATAGGATTAGCTGCCAAATATAATGAACTCATGTTGTCTCAAAAAATAACTGGAGTACTTTGATCAATTCCAAAACTCTTCAATAAGGTCTTCAACCATATTACTTCTTTTGCAGCCTCTACCATTCCTTTATACTCAGCTTCTGTGGATGACAAAGAAACTATATGTTGCTTCTTTGAGCACCAAGAAACCAACTTATCTCCAATATAACAGAGATAACCATGAGTAGACCTTCTATGATCTAAATTACCTGCCCATGTTAAAAATAAAGAAGTAAGGTCATATATATTTTTTGCAAAAAGGATTTTCTTCAAGTAGAAGGAAAATACAAAAATGAAAAATGGAAGCATTTACTTCAGCAAGTAGTGGAGGCCAAAAGAGAATCAATCAAAAGAGAATCAAATCCAAAAACTGAACTGTAAGAGGAGTGGTTGTCCAAAGTAGTGGAGAATAGTTGTATCCACCTACTCCCACTGTGAATATATGCTATCCAATAATGCTTAGGGTCTCTTTGAGCTCCTTCACCCCCTTCTCTGCCTCTGGAATTTCTAGTTCCTCATCAGATTCCAGGTTCACCGGCTCTTCCACAGCTTCACTGTCTAGGAACCAATGTCCTCTTGATAGGGTGACTGATTCTGCTTTGAAGTCATGAATTGATAACTCCTTTGCATTCACCATTCTGAGGAAAATATAATACACAAAGAAAAACTCCACCCACATGAGTCACAAGAAATCAAAAAGTAATTTTTATTTTGAGATGTCATGACATAAGAATGAAAATAAAATTCAAAATAAATTCTGTTTCTTCAAAAAGACTCTATTAAAGTGATCATTATAGGCGTAGCAAGATGTCTAGTGCACTCCCTTTTCCCAACAACTCTTTTGGAGAAAAATAAAACATTTATCAATGATAGAAAAATTAATACAAAATAAATAGAAATCTACTACCCTTCTACCTAGATCTTGCTTTGTGCTATATAATTTTGTAAAAAGGAAAAGAAAATAAACAATTTTTCTCAACTTTTCTCTCTTTTTTTTTTTTAATAACAATGATTCCTTCTGTTTTTTCTTGTTATTTTTTTCTTTTATTTTCTCTCTCTTTTTTTTCCTCTTTTTTTTTAATAATAATTTTTTTCTATTTCTTTTCTTCCCCTCCTAATTCTCTTTTTAGAAAAAGGATAAGGTAAAATATTTTTGTCATAATTTCCAATATGTTATGATTTTCTAAATACAGATTAAATATGGATGATGTTTTTTCCATTGAAACAACTCTGATTTTTTGACCCAATACTTTTTAACTCTAGAGTTCTTGGTTTCAGGCAAACATCCATTTCCTTCTGATAAGCGTTTTGTAGGATTTTTTGGTCTCCATATCCATTTTGTCCTAGATTTTTGTTTTGATGGGCGGACCTCCTGTAGACTTTGATTCCATATGCTTCTTGTTCTGATGTTTTGATTCTTTAGACAATGCCATGATTGCCACCTTCTTCCTATCTCTCCACCCTTCTTTGTTCTTCCAATCTTTTGCTGATTTTGATTACATGAAGCTTGATCATTTAACATTTGTATTGGTAATGTCTGTGTATCCTCAAATGCAAAAGTAAATCCTTCCAAGTGTATATCATGAACATCTGATTGAATTTTCTGTTCTTCATTACTCAATAAAAATATTAAAAACCTTTTGTCATTTATTTTTAATTTAAGCTTCATTTTTTCAAAATCCACAATCACTTTACCTTGTTGGAGCCATGGTTGACCTAAAATCAATTTTTCAGACATCAAATGATCTGGCCATTATTCACAGTCTATTTTCATATATTCTTCATTGTACTTAACTTTAATAGACAATGAAGACATGCTTTGTACTATTTGACCTTCCAAAGTTTTGATAAAGGTTCTGCTTTTAGTTCTTTTTATGTTAAATTTTCTTACCAAAGCTGAACTAATCAGATTCACTTGTGCTCCAGAATCTATCAAAACCCTAATTTTTTCATTTTGAAAATCCATTGTCATCACAGGCAAATGTTCTTTTAGTTTTAGAGGAGTTTCACACAAACACACTTCCCTAAGATCTTTGATTTTTCTTATCCTTTCCTTTGCTTCCTGTTGAGCCTCTTTTCTAATGTATTCCTCTTCTTTTTTCCTATTTTGAGCTTGTTGCAACCTTCTCCATTCATCAACAGTTAATGGGTAGTCATACCTCTTGACTCTACATCCACTTATGAAGTTTGGCATGATTTCTCCGTCTATGTTAGCTAGTTGAATGGCTCCACTGTTGCTTATCTGATGTATAATATATGGTCCATGTCCTTTTTTCTGGAACTTTTTCTGATGTTCTTTGACTGTGTAAGCCAAAACTAGATCTCCTTCCTATAGATCTTTTTCTTTTATGTGAACATCATGATAAGCTTTTTGCCTTTTCTTGTCCACATATATACTCATAATGGCTTGGAGTCTAGAAGCTCCCAATTTTTCCAATTCTATTACTCTCTCTGATAGTTCATGTCCAGTCCAATTGTAGTGACTACCTACTTTTAATGTTGGAATAAGGAATTCCATAGGTAGAACTGCAATTTTGTCCATATACTAGATTGAATGGTGTGTTTCCTATTGCAGTTTTATAAGCCACTCTATAAGCCCATAGGACATAATTAAGTTGTAAATCCCAATCATTCCTGTTTGTGTTTACTAATTTTGACAGTACAGTACAAAGTACTTTATTAGTACTTTATGCTAACCCATTCGCTTGTGGGTGATATGGGGCAGACTTTCTATGACTGATCAGGAAATATTCAGTGATGTTTTCTATGATTTGGTTTACAAAATGGGTCCCCCTATCACTTACCAATTCAATTGGAAGTCCAAATCTGGTGATAATATTTTAATACAGGAATCTGGCAGTAATATGAGCATCATTCCTTCTTGTGGCTTTGGCCTCAGCCCACTTTGTCAGGTAGTCTGTAGCCACTATGATGTATTCAGCATGGGATTGTTTTGCTGGAGGATGTATAGGTCCAATGAAATCCAACCCCCATTTACTAAAGGCTCTTGCTGAAATTAATGGAACTAATGGCATATTATCCCTTTTATTTGGTTGACTCACCCTCTGACAGACATCACATCTTTTTACATAGGTTCTTGCATCAGGAAATAGGGTTGGCCACCAAAAGGCAGAATATAAAATGAGTTTAGCAGTTCTGTCACTTGAGAAGTGTCCTCCTGCTACTCCAGAATGTGCCATTTCCAACATTTCTAGATATTTATTCTCAGGAACACAAATTCTTAAGTATCCATCCATTCCTCTCTTATACAACTGTTCTCCTATCAATTCATATTCTTCAGAGACTACTTGTAGATTTTTGGAATCCGCAGTAGCTATCACTTGTTTTCCTTTCTTCTTCCTTTTCAATTCCTCAATGATATTTTCACTCCAATCTGGATTTTTCTGGAACCAATATAGAGATATGAATTTTGAATCTTGCAATAATTGGCACTTCCTGCAATTAGCAATGTATTTTGTTACATCTTGAATCTTATTAGGCCAATGTACCCCCATCCTATTGAGATTACTTAGGGTGACTACCCTGGAAGCATGAGTGCAAGGGTTCCAACAATGAGCTCTCTTCAGATATTCTTGTTGCTCTTCTTCAGGAGTACAATATTCCTATATGCCTGTGTGGTTGAGATGATACAAATGCCCAGCTAGTAACATAAAGTTCCTGCTTTGTAATACTAAGTGTGCATTGTTCCCAACTGTTCTGCAAGGTCCCATGGTTAATAATGGTACTAAAGTCATGGCCCACTCAGGAACACTCTCTACTTTGAACAAATAAGTGTTTGGCAGGTCCTCATCTAAAGGTGAACTGGGTTCTTTAGACTGAATTCTAGATAAATGATCTGCTCTCAAGTGTGTTTTCCCTTGTCTGACCACCACTTCAAACTCAAATTCCAATAGTAAAAGAAACCATCTGACTATTCTACCAGTGTGACAAGGTTTATTTACCAAATATAGTAAAGCTTGATGGTCTACAAAGAACTTAAACTTGTTGGCCAAAAGGTAATGTCTATATTTCTTTACAGCAAATATCATGCCCAATCCTTCTCTCTCAGTGGTTGTGTAATTTTTTTCTGCTGGATTCAATTGCCTACTAGCATAAGCCACTGGAAAATCTAACTTGCTTCCTTCTATTGGTTGTGCTAACACACATCGTAAAGCATAATTTGAAGCATCCACATGGACATGAAAAATTTTATCCCATTGAGGTGTTTTCAGAATTGGGGCTATTACCAAACAAGTTTTTAAAGTTTCAAAGGCTTGGTCACACTCCTTGGTCCTTTCAAACTTTGTAATTAGGGCATATAAGGGTTTGGCTATGTTAGCAAATTTGTGTACAAATTTCCTATAGTACCCACAATGTCCCATGAAAGTTTGAAGTTCCTTTACATTTGTTGGTCTTGGAAGTTCTATTATGGCCTTTATTTTCTTCTCATCGGTTGAAATTCCATTTTTTGAGACTATGTGACCTAACATTCTTCCCTGTCTTGCAAAGAATACACACTTTTCTGGATTTAAACATACTCTGTAGGTTCTGCATTTCCTGAATATATTTTCTAAATCCTGTAAGTGATCTTGTCTTTTTAGTGAAAAAGTACAAAGATCATATACATAAATTTCCATTACATTCCTCAGGAACTCTTTTAAGATATGACACATCAACCTCTGAAAAGTTGTTGGAGCATTGGTTAACCCAAAGGGCATAACCCTAAAAGCATAAATTCCCCATTCTGTGGAAAAGGCAGTTTTATGTTGGTCTTCCAATGCTATAGGTACCTGATTGTATCCTGAAAAACCATCTAAAAAACTATAAACCTCCTTCCCTACAACTCTTTCTAGAAGATGATCTGTTATAGGCAGTGGATAATTATCTCTTATAGTTGCTGCATTTACCTTTTTCAAGTTAATGCATACCCTAAGTTTCCCATTCTTTTTTGGTACCACAACTATAGGAGATATCCATTCTGTATACTCAATCTCATATATGAAATTGACAGCTAATAGCTTGTCAATTTCTTCCTTTATTTTAGCAGAGTATTTATCATTGAATGTGTAATGTCTCTGTTTGTTAGGTTTTGCCTCAGGTGTAATAGGAATTTTATGCTCACAGATTTTAGGATCAATTCCTTTCAAATCCTTGTAGCTATAAGCAAACACATCCCTATAGTTTCTTGCCAAGTTTCTTAGTGCCTCCTCTTCTTGGGTTGTCATGTCATCAACCACTACAACATGTCTTTCTTCTCCCTCTTCCTGAGTGATCATGACCTTTTTAGTTTGTTCCTCATTATCATAAGCCTCTCCTTTCTTCTTTTCCCTTTTTGGTTTCATCTTGTGAAGTAGTCTGTTTTCTATTTCATAAGTCTTGAAATTTGCTGGTACATCAAACTATATCTTTATTTGTTTCCTTCTCCTTTTTCTCATGCTCCTGATTTTTTCTATGTCCTTATGTTTGTGTTTCTTATATTTTCCTGAGATTTTATCTTTTATTGCATCTTCAGCTTTTACTTCTTCCAAATATTGTATTTTCCCTTTTTTCAATATCATTTCTTCTTCTTTGTCCTCTTCTGTTCTGGATACCTTTATCATTTTTATTCCAATGTGAAAGACATCATATCCTTCTTCATTTTGAAATTCCACTCCTACATACTCATCACTGGCTAGATCCATGGTAGCCAAAATTTGATTCCACCCATAGGGCTCAGATTCCTCATCTTTGAATTGTTGTGGTACATAATTCTCATCTTGTAACTTCCTTCCTTCCACACAATCTTCTCTTCTCAATCTCCTTTTTTTATTGGTAAGATTTCTTATCATATTGCACTTCCATATTGATGATTCAGTTTCATCCTGGTCTTCCATTTCTGATTCTTCACTTAAATCTTGATTTTGATGTATTTTATACCATTCTTGAGGAGATATGTCACAATAGTGCCCATTTCTTAGATTTACTTTGGTTATTCTTCCTTTGCTCTGAAGGTATAAGCAATCATTACCCCAATCTTGCACAATTTGCATTTGTCTCATAAATGGTCTTCCTAGGATAATTTCATATGAAGTGGATTGTGGGAATTCAACTATAGCAAAGGTATGTTCTATCTCTATTCCACATATGTCCACAATCACTTTTTCCCATATTCCTAGGGGTTTTTCTATGTGTCCATCTGCAAGTTGCAATCTCATTTTGGTGGGTAATAATTCATTTTTTCCCCATTTTTCCCAAGTTTGTTTAGTCGTGATGGCCACTTCTGATCCACTATCCAGAATAGCTTTGGCGTGGTTTTTACCAAATTGTATTTTTAGGGTTGAGTTTCCCTCTTCTCCTTCACAATATCCTCCTATCTTATCAATGGGAATATACCATAATTCCTCTATTTCCTGTAGTTGTGGGTGAAGATTTTCTGGTGTTGTTTCCCATTTTTTCACTTTGTTTTGTAAGTGAGGATTTTGTTTCATTAAATCTTCCAATGTGGTGTGATATAGAATTGTGCATTGTTTATCTATATTCACTTGGAATGTTACTTGTGGGTTTTCTTCCTTGTTACTATTTCCTCTTGTTTTTGTTGTCTCAGATTCCTCAACTATTTTTTGAGGATGGTCTACTTCCCCCATTTTGAGTTGTACTTCCCGTATGATTTGTTTACACTTCTGCATCCTTTCATGTTCTAAGTCTGGCATAGGATAAGCCATTGTATGATCAGTAGGGCTTCGTCCCTCTTGAATTCTTCCCTTGTATGCTTTTATTAGAGTGTCTAGACTTTGTGAATTTCCTATCTCCGACTGGGTTTGTGTCTTCTGAGGAGGAGTACTGTTTGATTGTTCTCTATTTTCTTCTTCCAAATTTTTATCTATTCTTTGTTTCCTTTCCCATTTCCCTTTTTCTCTATTTTTCTTCACCTTTGAGATTGAACCCTCATTTTGTTCCTTAGTTGTTCTTTGTTGTTTAGTTTGTGACCTTGTTATAGTATTTACATTCACTTGGTCAATGTCACTCAATTCTTCTTGTTCCATGATGTTGACTACTTTTAGTGGTATGTTATTAGGTGTGTTTTGTTGTTTTTGAGGATTTTTTGGACAATCCTTTATCAAATGTTCCCTGCCACAATCCTTGCAATAAGCTCCCTCTATTCTTAACGTAGGAGGTTGTGGACAGTCTCTAATGAAATGTTCTCCCCCACACCTATAACAAGTTATCTTTGGTTCCCCTTTGAATTGAGGTTTTTGATTGGACATATAATTATTGGTTATAAACATGAAAGTGGCAGTATCCATCTCAATTCTCCCATTTCCCAAGTCTAGGGCTTGTAATTCTGGTTCTCTTAATTCATAACCTTCCCATTCTTCTTGATATCCTTCATTCCATTGATAATCTTCCTTGTATGGTGACTTTGTTCTTGAGTTTCCCTCTTCTATTGGTGTGTATTTAATTGGTACCACATTTGTTGGTATAGGAGGTTGTTGCCCAAGCCCAGGTCTTGGTTGCTCAATAAACCCTGATTCCCTTTGGCTCCCATAATCTCTCTCCTTTATGGGTTGTTTATTATAGAACCATTCCTCCCTGCTATGATTTGTCCATCTCCTCTCTAGTGTACAATATTTGAGTGTTTTCCTATCTTGCAAATGTGGTGGCTTTTGATATGGGCATTGTTGTACAAATGACTTTCCCGACAATTGTAGCATTTTTTATTTATGTTCATCCTAGAGTTTATCAAATTAGTTTTGGTGCTTACTTCTAGGGCTTTAGCAATGGCTTGAGCCAATTCTTCTGCTGGTGGGATTTTATCTTCATTTGATCTAGGTTGATCAAATGCTAATAGGTCTTGGCCTCTGTTATCTTCCAAATCTACTGCTTCTTTTACACAAGCTCCTAGGTCAGGGCATCTTTTGTAGTACACTAGGGTTCTTAATTGAGCACTTCTTAATCCTTCTATGAATAGGGATACTTGTCTTGCCATGGAAGGTACTTCTTCTCTGGGACATCTGTCAATGTATTGCTTAAATCTCCTGGCTGCCTCTCTGACATTTTCATCTTTTTGATGTTTAAACCTATGTATCAGAGTGGCTGTGCTATGTTTTATTCAAGTCTTTGAGAATTCCCCAATGAAGGCTTCTAGGAAGGATTCAATATCTAGGTACATTTCCTTTCTCAAAGGGATGAACCAAGATAATGCAGGTCCTGTTAGGGTTAGGCCAAATGCTTCAAATTGGACTTTGTAATCTTCTACCTCCTCAGCTCTAATTAATTGCCTAAACTCTGCAGCATGAGCATGAGGATCAGAATATCCTTCATATTGATATTTCATGCATTTGGCTACTTGATATGGTCTAAGCATTCTACCCTGATGTTGCCAATGATGTCTTCTCCTTAGTGAAAATTCATTAAATCCTTCTGGTTCCTTTTCAAAAGGATTTGGGGAAGCATGTGTTCTCCTCCCTTGTTGTTGCTCAGTACTAGTGTAGTTTTCATGTGGTCTTGGTAAGTCTGATTGTCCTAGTTTATGTTCCCAAGGTCCTTTGTCAGCACATTGCCCTAAGTCATTTGAATTTTCTGGGTCTTGGGAGAAGATATATACACATCCTTGCCTATCCTCATACCTACCATCTTTGAATTGAGCTATTGGTGTTATGTTCAGGGGAACTTCTAAGTTTCTCAATCTAGTGAGAAACTTATGCATTCCATCCTGATATACATAGGTTCCAAACCTATTTGTATACATGTATTTGAAAATATTTCTATAATCCCCAATTTCAATGGGCTCATTTGTTTCATTTAAATTTTCCATGTTGTTTTCTTGCCCTAGATTTCTTTTTTGCACTTCCCCTTCCACTGGCTCTATTTCCTTCCTTCCTAAGTCTTGCTTAGTATGTGTGTTTAATTTGTTCCCAGACCTAAGGATCATTCAATTAATTTTCACGATTCTGTGGTCAAAATCGTGTTTTCCACGATTTTGTAGCCAAAATAGTGTTTTTCACGATTCTGTGGATAAAATCGTATTTATCACGATTTTGTGGCTAAAAATTGTGTATTCCACAATTTTCTGGTCAAACTCGTGTTTTTCACGATTTTTTAATCAAAATCGTGTTTTTCACGATTTTGTGTTCAAAATCGTGTTTTTCACGATTTTTTAATCAAAATCGTGTTTTTCACGTTTTTGTATTCAAAATCGTGTTTTTCAAGATTTTCTAATCAAAATCGTGTTTTTAACGATTTTGTGTTCAAAATCGTGTTTTTCACGATTTTCTAATCAAAATCGTGTTTCCCACGATTTTGTGTTCAAAATCGTGTTTCCCACGATTTTGTGTTCAAAATCGTGTTTTTCACGATTTTCAAATCAAAATCGTGTTTTTCACGATTTTGTGTCCAAAATCATGTTTTTCACGATTTTCTAATCAAAATCGTGTTTTTTCATGATTTTGTGTCCAAAATCGTGTTTTTCACGATTTTCTAATCAAAATCGTGTTTTTCACGGTTTTGTGTTCAAAAATCTTGTTTTCCACGATTTTCTAATCAAAATCGTATTTTTCACGATTTTGTGTTCAAAATCGTGTTTTTCACGATTTTTTAATCAAAATTGTGTTTTTTCACGATTTTGTGTCCAAAATCGTGTTTTCACGATTTTCTAATCAAAATCGTGTTTTTCACAATTTTGTGTCCAAAATCGTGTTTTTCACGATTTTCTAATCAAACTCGTGTTTTTCACGATTTTGTGTCCAAAATCATGTTTTTCACAATTTTCTAATCAAAATCGTGTTTTTCATGATTTTGTGTTCAAAATCGTGTTTTTCACGATTCTGAACTCAAAATCGTGTTTTTCACGATTTTGTTCCCAGACAATCATGATTGCTCACAATCGCAAATAACACAATTTTCTTATCAAAATCGTGTTTCGGGGAATCGTGATTTTGTCCTTAATTCAGAGAATCGCAAACAACAAAATCACGATTCTGTTAATTTTTTTGAAAATTTTCAGGTATTGATTTTTAAAGTTTTATTTCATCTATAGAATCGCCATGTCTACCTTTTAACATGCAATGAAAGTGTTCTTCCACAATCTTTTTATTTTCTTACAGAAATTTCAAAAAGTCAAAAATCACGATTCCGTGTTTTTCTATCATTTCCTATTTTTTTGTGCTTTTTGATCATAAAAATTGTAAGAAATGCAACAAAATAGTATTGAGATCCCTTACCTTGCTTGCTTGGTTCACACTCTCTCCAAATCTCTTTTCTGCAGAAAATCGCGATCTTGCTTGCTCTCTCTCTCTCTCTCTCACACTCAAATGAGTTTCTTCTAAAATTCGAGTATTTTATAGTGTCCTCAAAATCGCGATTCTGTGCAATTTCCACTGTTTTTCACTCTTTCACTTGTCCAATTTAAACCTTCCACAACTTTATGGTTTTTTAATCCTCTATTCTTAATTTTTCTTGATTAATTACTCCCCTTAGATATTGATGAAAATTACGATTTTGTCCTTTTCTACCTCTTTCACTTGATACTCACTCTTCCCTGCTTCTTTGGAATTTGACTTCCCTCACTTTCTCAATATTACTGAAGTCTCTTGCAATTACCTTTTTTCCAAAAACCCAAATATGCTGAAAATTCCAAAAAAAATTTCTCCTACAGAAAATCGCGATTTTGTGCAGAGAATCGTGTTTTTTCTGTACTTCCTATTTTGTGCAAATTTGAGTATTTTTTTCTCTTGTTTCCCTTCAGTACCTTTTAGCAATTCCAATTCAACAGACACCTGTACTTTGCATCAAAATCACCACATTATTCAGAAAATCGCGATCCTGTGCAGAGAATCGTGTTTTTTCAAATTTTCTAGTTTTTTGACAAATTTTTGCTTTCCTTTCACTTGGTCCCCTATTACTCTTGTCAACAAAGTTTCAATCCAGCTTCCTAAGGAAAAAAGAATTTTGTTTGATTATTTTGATGAGTTTATGAATTTTTTTGGTATTTTGCCCTAAATTAAGGTAAACACTTCACTTAGGGTTTGTTGTTTGTGGATCTATTGATCCTGTGTTCCTTGATTGGTTATACTCTCCTATGCTTTGGCTATCAAAATAGTTCATAAGCAAAACCTTCCTGATGAAAAATGTGCTATGAAATGCAAGTATCAGTTTTTGCAAAGATAAACTCCAACACTTTTTCTTCAAGATGCAAATCAGCTTCTTCTCAAGATTATTGCTATGACTTGACTAACAAATGGATCTTATCTACTTGCATCTAGCTACTTTACTAGACTTTTCCTTAATGCAATCATGTCATCTTCCCAAGATCAATAATTTTTGCCTAGTACTAGGTCAAAAAGCACTCTAGAAATGCAAGAATAGACACATGTTACCTTATCTTCAGCATTCTTGATCCAAATTTTTCACACACCTGCACTTTACTTCAAAAAATGAGATGAGCAACTATCAATTTGCAAAAATTTCAGGACTTCCAATTCTAAAAAGATTATCTATTGCTTTCTTTTCCCAAAAGACAAACAAAGACATCTACCTTTTCATGTTCACATTTCTTGATTAAAGAGTATTACCTTTTCCATGTGTTCATTACCATCATCAATAGAAGATCCAGCAAGGTCCAACTTCAATGAAGTTTTTGATATACTCCCCGGCAACGACGCCAAAAAATGTTTGTTATTGACCTTTGGAGTTGTCCTCTCCAATCATTTAGCATAAAGAATTAACAATACATCTTTATTTTGTCAATCCTGGAAGTATTCAAGAGACCACAACCCCTTCTAGATGATAGAATCCAAGAAATAAGAGAATAATGGCTGGATTTCTGAGAATGGTGAAAATGAAGAGGAATTTCTAGGGTTTGGATTATCTTGAGCAAATCTCCACCATTTTCCACAATCTTGGTGTCTAATACATGCTATTTTCTCAGCAGAACACAATTATGAAGTCAAAACTCAAAAATGTTACCTGTACCATACAGATGAGACAATCGCGATTCTGTGAAAATAGACGATTTTCATCTCCAGCACCATTCTTCATCAATTTCTCACTCAACACATCAATATTCAGCTCTCTTCGTACACTCTCAACAGAATTACACAATAGAAGCTCACAAATCTCCATGGATACACAAAGAATAGACTCAACAAATCAATGAAACCACACAAAGAGGAGAAAACATGATTTTCAGCAGGAAACTCTCTCTATTCTCTTGGATAACATGTAAACAAATAATCAACCAACCCCCTCATAATAGAGGAAATTGTCTTATATACATTTTCAAGTGTCCCTTTTGACACTTGATTTTTGGTCCTTTCCTCTATTATTCTAAAAATATGCTATCTAGGAGTTTCCAAAAATTCTAGAAAAATTACATAAAATTCTATTCTACATAAGGAATACTCTTCCTTATTTTTACATCAGTTGCATAAATATTTTTACAAGTTTTTGGCATTTTACAATTATTTTTCATCAAAAATGCTTCAAAAAATACATCCTCTAACACCTTCTAACACTTGAAGAATTGTCAAATGTTGATGGATTTTGATTTTGAGGTTGTGGTGAAACAAGGGAACACTCACGTCAGGGCAGATAATCTTTCTAGACTATGCAATGGAGAAGAGCCCAAGGGTGTGGATGATGAATTGCCTGACACTTATCTGTTTAGGGTTGAAGTTGTGCCTACTTGGGCAACAAACCTTGTTCCATTACTGGGTTTTGGACCTCAATTCTCTAAAATAGATATAATTCAAGTCCTAGGTCAAACCAAAAACTACATCTTGCTCTCAAGACACCTATATCACCTCCCTCATTGAGGCATAGTCTTAAGTTGCATCCTAGATGAGGAACAGAAGAGTTACCTAGAAAGGGCACATAACGTGCATAACCTAGTCCATGCTTCTAAAGCCCAAACCCTAATGAATCTTCATAGATTAGGGGTACATTGGCCCGACCAAAAGAAAAACATAAATTATTTTGTTCAACAGTGTGAGGCCTGCCAAGGAAGAAAATCTATGGAAAAGTCAACTATGTTTTGGATAAACAAAAATCCAGTATGGGGAGAAGAGATCATAAAATAGTTGAAAACACAAGACCCTCAGGTGAAAAAGACTTTTCATGAGAAGGTGATGAATTTGGAACGTGAGGACTACTCATTGGTAGAGGATCAGTTGTATAAGAGAGGTAAAGATGGATATTTAATGTTCCAAAAGAGGAGTATGTGAGAATGTTACAATAAGCACATGTAGGAGCAACATCAACACAATTTTCAACACAAAGAACTACCAAAATAATAATCTATGCAAGATTTTGGTGGCCAAAACTACATAAAGATGAGAAGACATTTGTGGAAAGAAGTGATATTTGCCAAAGAACAAAGAATCCCATGAGAAAAGACGATATGCCACAAAGACCAATAATGAGCTTTAGAGCTCTTTTCAAGTGGGGCATAGGTTTCATTGGACCTATTTCACCACCTTCTAGAACTAAACACGCATAACACATTATCATAGCAACTGAATACTTAACTAAGTGGGTAGAGGCTAAAGCCACCTTAAGAAATGATGCTCAAACAACAGCCATGTTCTTATTTGAAAACATCTTTGTGAGGTTTGTTGGGGGATTCTTGGACAAGAAGGGATTTGAGTGTTTGTAGGAGAAAAGGGAAAGACAAGAAGAAAGAAACACACTGGAAGCCTCTATCGATTGATTATAATAAGACAAATACAATGTTGAAGCACAATAAATCCAATGCTTCTGTGCAAAATCCCACAGAGTGCTCAATTACAAAATAACAAATACCCAAGAGACTTGTTGCTGCCGGCCTCCTCTACACCAAACCTCCACCTTCTCCAAGCTTGCACTTGTGCACACCTTGCACCAAGCTTCCACTAAGGGGGAGGGATGGATACCTTCTGTCGGCATGCGCACACTTCAATAAGACCTTGGGATCCTTGGGGGACTAGCTTAGCACTTGTTTGCACACTTCTTAGTAACTCTTCATGCACACCTTGCACTTCACTTCTCTACATCGCACACTGTGTGTCTCTTGCACTGCTCTCTCTCGCCTTACTTAGACTATGCTCACTCTTGCTTAGTTTTAGAATGGTCCAAGAATATTCCTTGCCTTGATTTGAGTGTCGATTCACGTACACTCCTAACTGCAAGAGTATCTTGGTGCTCACTTTGATGTCCCAAGATTGTCTTCACAAGTGGCAGCCAACGAATCCCTTGGTGACTTTAGACTAAAACAAAAATTTTAATTGGGGGGCCATACTTTCACTTCTGTGTACGCTGCCACTTCACATACCTTCACATTTTCCTTTTAAGTCTTCACTTGTGCACCTAAGAGAGGGTTCACCTAAACCTTCCAAAACACTTTAAAAACACTTTGAACCTTAGGGAAATTAGAGAAATACCTCTGCAACCTCCAATTCACCCTTTTGTGGACAATTCATTGTGCACTACCTGTGCACTTTGACACTTGCACCTTGACCATGTTCACTTTGAATAGTTTGACTTTGACCTTTTGACTTTGAATGTGGTTGACTTTGACTACAATTGACTTTGATCAAGATGACTTTTATGGGGTCAACAAGGTTTGGGTTACCATTAGAAATCATCAGTGATAGGGGAAATCACTTTCTCAATGAGGTCATACACATCTTCTAAAAGATTTCTTAGTAGTGCAAAAACTCTTAGCACCCTATCATCCCCAAGAAAATGGCTTAGCGGAGGGCACCAATAAGGTTTTGTATGGAGTGTTGCAAGACATAGTAAAAAATAAAAGGTCAGATTGGGATAAACAACTACATCATGCTCAGTGGGCATATAGAGTTTCTTATATAATCAATGTTGGAACTACACCTTTCAATTTGGTATATGGGCAAAATGCTATTTTACCCATGGAATTCTTGATCACAACCCTAAAACTAGCAAAGAAGTTAGATTGGACATAACACGAGCTTGTAAACAGAATCTCAGAACTAGAAAAGCTAGGAGCCACTAGGAAACAAGCCATAAACGCTCTGTATGCTAATAAATGAAGATAGAAAGCTTACTTTGACATGCATATCAAAAAGAAGGATTTGAATGAAGGAGACCTAGTCCTAGCATTCACCATCAAGGAAATGGGCAAGAAATCGCACAAGAGGAGACATGGACCATATATCTGTTGGTGCAGACCAATCACCAATTGAAGTTTGGAAGACAAAAAGATGGAGATAAGATCAAGTCTTGAAGCAAAGAAGGTGGTTACATTCACAGGATGAATATGTACACATATGTACATTAGTGAAGACATAGATCACTTATACTTTTGTCTAGTTGTAAGCTTGTACATATTTGCCTATAAATACTTTGGGAAAATGTCAGGCAATAGAGAAGACAATAGGAGAGTATGAGAATAGTGCATTTGTAAGTTGTAAGACTCATTAGAGTTCATGGAAATGAGTAGAAGTCTCTCTCATAACTCAGTTGTAATTTTCTGAGGAATAGAAGAAAAGTTTGCACCCGAAGTTTTCGTGTCCTCTCCTTCTGTGGTAAAGCTTTTGTGGAATGCTTTTGTACAAGTCTAAGTCTAGAGTTGATCGACCTCTGTACAAAATTTCAGCTTCCAATTGTAATCAGGTTAAGAGAATTGTGTGTAGGAACATTCATATGTAAAGAATGTTCACAATCTCCTGAAACAGGCGCAGATTTCGAGTTCAATGAAATGAGTAGTGCTTAGTTCACAGTGTAAAGTTTTACACATATGATAGCTCAAAATCTAAGTTGAGAGATAAGCTATCTACATCCAAAAGGATTTGATAAAACGGGTTCGACATTGTGAGAACTAAAGCTAAGAAGTTAGGGGTGTCCAAATCGACTTCTCAGAAATGCAGATTTAGACATAGGTAACTTGTGAAGTAGATTTCTCAAGATCTACTGAATCTTTTGGAGTGATTTGACTTCGAGGAGGTGCGCAATCTTTAGGCGACACCTTGTGCAAAGTTTCATAAAAAACGTTACACATTTACTCAGTCAATGAGAAAGATATATGCAGCAGACTTTCTGAGTAATTTCCTTCTTCACAGTTTGTTCAAGAATTTGATATTTGGTCATTGATCTTTTAAATTGGTGAAGGTTTTGACTTACTCGTGATATAGAGGTGTTCTAAGTTCAAGAGTAGGTTGTTCTTTTGGAGATTAACACTCTCCATCAGTGGTATCAGAGCAGGAAGCATCAGAATCGAAGAAAAGGAGACTCCAATTGTTGCATACATACAAATTTTACATCTCGGAAGATCAAAAGGACAAAGATTGAAGAAAGCTTGAAGGAGGACACATTGAAGTTGTCAAAAGGATCAGAAGAAGTAATATTCGAAGTCAAGGTACATTTATTCCTCATAAAGTTGAAAGATCTGTTAATACAGGTGAAGGAAGATGGGAGATACTCTTCAGATAGAGAAATTGGATAGAGAGAACTAATCCTGCATGGTCAATGAGGATGGAAGCTCATCTAATGAGCAAAGATTTGATAGCTTACATTACAGGAGAAGAAGAAAATCCACAATTCAGAGATCCTAGTGTTCCAACTAGGGAAGAATTATCAGATTTGAAGAATTGGATGAAAAGAGATGCTCAAGCTAGGAGCATAATCTATATGGCAGTCAATGACTACTTGCTACCTCACATTAGAGGTCTTGAAAGTGCAAGTGAGATATGGAATGCTTTGGAGGAGCATTTCCAAAACACTACAAAGTCAAGGAAGGCATCCCTATGGGCAGAGTTTACCACTTTCAAGAAGAAGGCTTCACAATCAATATCTGATTATGTGACAAAGATGAAGGACATTGCAGATGCATTAGGAGCAGTGGATGAAGACATTGAAGAAGATAAATTGGTAAGGCAAATTCTCACAGGACTAAGAGGTGATGAGAAGTGGAAACCTTTTATTTTGTCCACAGAACTTTCATTGGATCATTTCAATCCTGATTTGAATCAATTGTTAGGACATATGCTAACTTTTGAGAATGATATCAAAGGAGATGTTGACAAGAGTGCAGGTCATGCAATGTACTCTAAAGACAAGAAGAAAACTAACAAAGGAAAGCAACAAGCAAATGAAGAAGAAGGCACAACTAGTCAAGCCAACTTCCTAAGAGGAAGAGGAGGTGGCAAAGGTAAAGGAAGAGGCAGGAGTAACAAAGATGGATCCAAAGCTTGCTGGATTTGTGGTAAGACAAATCATTTAGCTAATGATTGTTGGCATAACACTCAGAGTAATGGTGGATACAATCAGAACTATAATTCAAGAGGAAGAGGAGGCAAAAATCAAAGAGGTAATTTCAGAGGTAGAGGTAGTAGGGGTTACTTTGGAAGAAATGCAGGTAGAGGTTTCCAAAGTCAACAATATAACAATACCTACTACAATTATGCTTCAGATCAGAAGGAAGATTCAACATTGATAATGAATGCAACTTGTGAAAGGCAGAATGAAGATCAAAGAGTCTTCTACATTGACTCAGGGTGTAGCAATCACCTGAGTGGTAATATAGCCTTGATGACTGATTTGGAGGATAAGGTATCTAATCATGTTGTTCAAACAGGTGACAACACAAAGCACAATGTGAAGTCAATTGGATCAGTGAAAGCCAAGGATGGTAGCACCTTATTGAGTAAGGTCTTGTATGTTCCTACAATTCCTAAGAATTTGATAAGTGTAGGACAAATTGTGGAAAAAGGTTATGAAGTAAGGTTCACTAATGAAGGAGTGTTTGTGGAAGACCCTAGCAATGGGTATAAACAAATTGTTTCAGGGAAGAAAGAAGGAAGATTGTTCACATTGAAGATTCAAGGTAATGTTGGTCATGCCTTGTTCACTTATGGAGGACATAAGATCTCTGAGTTAGATCTTTGGCACAAGAGACTTGGACATTTCAATGAAAGAGGTATTAAAGACATGATTAATAATGGTTCAGTGCTTGGATTGCCTAATGTTGCAGGTCAACATATGACATACAAATGTGAGGCATGTCAATTAGGTAAGGCTCATAAGCAACTCTATTCTAAGCATGGGTTTATGTATTCAGAGAAACTTGAGTTGGTACACACAGATGTGTGGGGACCATCAAAGGACTTCAGTATCAATGGCTCAAGGTATTATGTGATTTATGTTGATGATGCTACCAGATGGATAACTATCTATGTGATCAAAGATAAGTCAGAAGTATTCAATACATTCAAACATTATCATGTGTATGCAGAGAGAATTACAGGACATAAATTGAAAAGACTAAGGTCAGATGGAGGGGGAGAGTATTTCTCTAATGAGTTCAGTGATTACTTGTGGAATGTAGGTATAAAAAGAGAGGTTACTTGCAGGTATTCTCCTCAACAAAATGGTGTAGCAGAAAGGAGGAATAGGACTCTTGTTGAGTTTGCAAGGTCCATGATGAAGGAGAAAAATTGCCCAAATTATTTGTGGGCTGAGGCTGTAAATACAGCTTCCTATTTGGTCAATAGGCTACCTTGTAAAGCCTTGCAGGGTATGACACCATATGAGGCATGGTGGGGTAAGAGACCTACACTAGACCATTGCAAAGTATTTGGATGTTTGGCCTATGCATATGTGCCATCACAATTAAGGCACAAATTGGAACCTAAAGCTGAAAAATATATGTTTATTGGTTATGATGATAAGCAGATGGGATACAGGTTGTGGAGTCCATCCACAAAACACTTTCTTGTATCAAAAGATGTTACATTTGATGAGCAAGGTACTTGGTATGCAGGTACTATCAATATTAATACAGATGATGAAGAAATTGTGAGCCAAAGGAAAGGTAAATCAAAGGTTCAGATATTTGATGAGCAAGAGAATAATGAAGTGCAGGTTGAAGTGGAAGAAACACCAAGATTTGATCCTGAATGTGAAGAACCAGAAACCTCAAGAAGTGGAGAACTTAGGAGGTCTACAAGGAACAAATGGCAACCTACAAGGTATAGCTATGATACTTCATTCTTGACTACTAAGGATTATGCTTACATGATTAAAGCAGATGAAGACCCTTCTACATATGAAGAGGCAAAAGGTAAAGAGATTTGGGAAAAAGCTATGCAAGAAGAATATGATGCATTGATGGAGAATCAAACATGGGATTTGGTTCCAAAGCCAAATAGCCAGAAGATCATTGGATGCAAATGGGTCTATAAGACAAATAGATTTGCAGATGGAAGTGTGACTAGGTACAAAGCTAGACTTGTTGTAAAAGGGTTTGCTCAGACATATGGTATTGACTATGATGAGACTTATAGTCCAGTGGCAAAGATGACAACCATCAGAACACTCATAGCAATTGCTGCATGCAAAGGTTGGAAATTGTGTCAATTAGATGTGAAGAATGCTTTTTTGAATGGTTATATTTCAGATGATGTTTTCATGGAGCAACCTCAAGGATTCAAAGATGGAAGATATCTAGATCATGTGTGTAAGCTCAAGAGAGCTTTATATGGCTTGAAGCAGGCCCCAAGGGCATGGAAATATAGGCTTGTAAAGTTCCTAAAAGAACTTGGATTTCAAGTATCTAAAGCAGATAGTAGCTTACTTGTTAAAGCAAGTGATGATGGGTTCATTTACATATGTATATATGTTGATGATATAATTCTTACAGGTACAGATGAGAAAGGCATACAAAGCCTAAAGAAGCAAATGGAGAAAGAGTTCAAAATCAGTGACTTGGGAGATTTGTCATACTTCTTGGGCATGGAAATTTCATACACTCAACATGGAGTGTATGTGACTCAAGAAAGGTATTTGAAGAATTTGTTAACAAAGTTTAAAATGAATGATTGCAGAGTAGCACCTACTCCAATGGAGGTGAATCACAAATTAAGCAGATTTGGAGGTGAAGAGTTCAAGGACATGAAACAATATGAGAGTTTGGTTGGTAGTCTTATCTATGCTACATTAACTAGGCCTGATTTATCATATGCAGTTGGGGTGTTGTCTCAATTTATGCATTGTCCTAGGAAAGAGCATTGGATTGCAGGTCAAAGAGTGTTGAGGTACATTAAGGGAACACTCAAAGAGGGTTTGTATTATGGTTTTACATGAGATACAAATATCAAAATATATAGTGATGCATGTATATATATGGATACATGTGTTATGTGGGAGATAAGTTAATCTCTTGGTGCTCAAAGAAGCAACATACAGTTGCTTTGTCATCTACAGAAGCAGAGTACAAAGGCATGGTTGAAGCTGCAAAAGAAGTGATATGGCTTAAGACTCTCATGAAGAGTTTTGATACTATACAGAGCATACCTATCATTTATGGTGATAACATGAGTTCATTATATCTAGCTGCTAATCCTGTTTTTCATGCCAGGACCAAACACATTGAGATACAGTATCACTTTCTAAGAGAGAAGGTGATGGATAAGGAGATTGAAGTTATACATACTTCAACAAAAGATCAGATAGCTGATATGCTTACAAAAAGTTTAGATGGACCAAAGTTACAGAAGTTCAAAGACATGGCAGGCATAAAGAAGATAAGAGAAACCTCAATTGATGATTGAGGGGGAGCTGTTGGTGCAAACCAATCACCAATTGAAGTTTGGAAGACAAAAAGATGGAGATAAGATCAAGTCTTGAAGGAAAGAAGGTGGTAACATTCACAGGATGAATGATATGTAGACATATGTACATTAGTGAAGACATAGATCACTTATACTTTTGTCTAGTTGTAAGCTTGTACATATTTGCCTATAAATACTTTGGGAAAGTGTCGGGCAATAGAGGAGACAATAGGAGAGTATGAGAATAGTGCATTTGTAAGTTGTAAGACTCATTAGAGTTCATGGAAATGAGTAGAAGTCTCTCTCATAACTCAGTTGTAATTTTCTGAGGAATAGAAGAAAAGTTTGCACCCGAAGTTTTCGTGTCCTCTCCTTCTGTGGTAAAGCTTTTATGGAATGCTTTTGTACAAGTCTAAGTCTAGAGTTGATCGACCTCTGTACAAAATTTCAGCTTCCAATTGTAATCAAGTTAAGAGAATTGTGTGTAGGAACATTCATATGTAAAGAATGTTCACAGTCTCCTGAAACAGGCGCAGATTTCGAGTTCAATGAAATGAGTAGTGCTCAGTGCACAGTGTAAAGTTTTACACATATGATAGCTCAAAATCTAAGTTGAGAGATAAGCTATCTACAGCCAAAATGATTTGATAAAAGGGGTTCGACATTGTGAGAACTAAAGCTAAGAAGTTAGGGGTGTCCAAATCGACTTCTCAGAAATGAAGATTTAGATGTAGGTAACTTGTGAAGTAGATTTCTCAAGATCTACTGAATCTTTTGGAGTGATTTGACTTGGAGGAGGTGCGCAATCTTTAGGCGACACCTTGTGCAAAGTTTCATAAAAAACTTTACACATTTACTCAGTCAATGTGAAAGATATATGCAGCAGACTTTCTGAGTAATTTCCTTCTTCACAGTTTGTTCAAGAATTTGATATTTGGTCATTGATCTTTTAAATTGGTGAAGGTTTTGACTTACTCTTGATATAGAGGTGTTCTAAGTTCAAGAGTAGGTTGTTCTTTTGGAGATTAACACTCTCCATCAATATCCGCCACAAGATCAGTAAGAGTGGGGCCATGCAACTCGCAACCCTAGAAGGAGAAGTCATTCCCAACTATATAAGTGGATGTAGGATCAAAAAATACCTAGATCTTGCTGGGTTGTAGGGTATGCACACATCCTTAATTGTGCATGGAAACCCTCCCTAGACCATAAGACTACTCTTTTTGTATCTACTTAGAATTTCACATAAAAACACCCTCTTAGGACACTTTTTGATATTTCTCCTATACGAAGGTAGTAAAGCCTTGTAAATAGCCACCTCTCTTGCACACATATGAGAGAACACACATGAAAATCCCATGCCTCCAATTCTTGGGATTTGTTTGTTAGAAAAGGAATATTTGCCCAAGATAAGTTAGTTAGAGAGAGATTCACTTTTTGATTTTTCAAAGAAGCACATGGGGAATAGAGCTTAGCCTATATATAGAAGCTCATTTTTGTAAAGAGGGAGCTTTTGGTCGACGTGCTCTCATGTAATATCTCTTATCAATGGAAGAAGGCTCTCATTTACTCCAAGACTAGTTACATTTACATGTATTTGTGTCTTTGTGAGTGTGTGAGAGTGGAGTGTGTGTGCCTATGCATGTCTCTCCTTTGTGTGAGTAGAGTAGTTGCATTTTCTTGTATTTTCCTCATGGACAAGGATCCTTGACTCCCTATTCTCCTTGTTTTCAAGCATGTGGCATAGCATGTGTCTGATGCCAATGGCTTGAACATGTGGAAGGTAAGGGTGGATGAGAGGAGAGTCACTCTTGAGCTTTCGTTATTGCTTCCATGCAAGGTGGTGAGGGTTTTTGGTCGTTCCTTGCTACAACCTCAACACTTTTTGGCACCGTTGCTAGGGATGGTTGGCCTTTCATCACTTGGAGAGCTCAAGAACGTGTGTTAAAGTATTTTGTTGCAATCTTTTTTGCTCAATTGCGTAGGATTTAAGTTCTTGCTTGGCATTGCTGTTGGGGTCGTGCTCCATCGAGCTCAGTCTCTTCATGTTGTTGGGGTCGTGATCCATCGAGTGCAATCTCTTTTTGTTGTTGGGGTCGTGCTCCATCGAGCGCTCCTTGTCCACTCACAGTTGGGGTCTAGCTCTGTTAAGCTCCCTGTTGACAATAAAGGTCAAGCACAGGCATAAAAGCGCATCAAGGAAGTGGAGACACAAGAAGAAGGAGCAAGTACGGAGCTCCAAGAAGCACGTGTCAAATTTCTAGAAGAAATCCCTATAAAACTAGTGATTTTTGATGGAGACCTTTTAATCTCCAAATGCTTGATCTATATTGATCTAAGATCACATCTATATCAGTTGTAGACCAATCTTTACACAAATGTTACTTTGATTTACCAAATCAACCATGAACAATTCTCTGAGTGAGAATTTTTCTTCTTCAAGAAGTCTGCTTCAAAGATTGACTTCATTACCTGCACATATCTTCAGATTTCTTCAATGTAATAATATACATACCTTCAAGCTACCTTTGAACAATCATATTAACCATTGATCCTTCAAAAGAATCATTAAAACTTTGATTTGATCCTTAAGATCAAAGGTATGTCAAAAATTGTCTTTCAGGAATGGTGACTTTGACATGGTCAACTTCTTAAGTTGATTTCTCACAGCACAAATCCTGTTTTGCTAAATTATTTTAGCCATAGCTTCCTTACCTTCTAAATTAGATTTTGAATGCTCACTTATTAAAAACTTTACACTATGCACTGAGATCTAAGCAAAACATTGACATGAAAAAGTGCGCGACTTTGAGAAGTATGTCTGCATATTCTACATACAAATGTTCCTATTGATCATTCTCACAGTAGGAAAGAAATTAGATCATAAAACTCTGAACATAGCTTCATTAGCTTTCAGATTATATGTGTACAAAAGGATTTCTTATCCACATGATCAGACTAAGAGAACTTAGAGAAAAACCCGTCGCTAATTTCCTAAGTAAAACTCTCTACACATCTCTCTAAGACACTTGTCTTGAAAATGCCTCTCACACATATTTCTTTACATCATTGGGTTATATACATATAGTTTTAGACTTATCCTGCATCTATTACATTACTCCATATCATCCTAAGGATTATCTATACTCAGATTACAAGAATTTCCACCTATAATGTACATATCTATACATACTTCACTTCTGAGATCTCTTCACTCTCTCAAGTGTCTTCTTCCACTTCAATTTGATCATAAGCTTGATTCAAGGTCTTTATAATAACCAATTTGTGATTGGTTTGTTCCAACAGCTCCCCCTCAATCAGTGATTGTGATTATTCCATTCTTCTTCACTCCTGCCATCTCTTTGAATCTCTGTAGCTTAGGTTCATCCAAGCTTTTTGTCATCAGATCTGCAACTTGTTCTTTTGTTGAAGTATACATCACTTCAATCTCTTTATCAAGTACCTTTTCTCTTAAGAAATGATATTGAATTTCTATATGCTTAGTCCTAGCATGAAAAACAGGGTTAGCTGTCAAATATAAAGAACTCATATTGTCTCCAAAAATAATTGGAATACTTTGATCAGTTCCAAAACTCTTCAACAAGGTCTTTAACCATATTACTTCTTTTGCAGCCTATACCATTCCTTTATACTCAGCTTCTGTGGATGACAAAGCAACTCTATGTTGCTTCTTTGAGCACCAGGAAACTAATTTATCTCCAATATAACAGAGATACCCATGAGTGGACCTTCTATCATCTGAATCACCTGCCCAATCTGCATCACTAAACACTTTGATTCTTGTGTCAGAAGTAAATCCATAATACAGACCTTCACTTAGGGTTCCTTTGATATATCTGAGTACCCTTTGAGCTGCAATCCAATGAGACTTCTTTGGACAATGCATGAATTGTGATAACACACCTATTGCATATGATAGATCTGGCCTTGTCAAGGTAGCATAAATTAAACTACCTACCAAACACTGATATTTCTTCATGTCATTAAATTCTTCACCTCCATACCTGCTCAACTTATGATTTACCTCCAATGGTGTGCTTGAAGGCTTGCAATCCTCCACGTTAAATTATACTAGAAGATTCTTCAAATACCTCTCTTGTGTAACATATACTCCATGTTGAGTATACACAATCTGCATTCCTAAGAAATAAGATAAGTTTCCCAAATCACTTATCTTAAACTCCTTCTCTATTTGTTTCTTAAGTTCATTGATTCCTTGAGCATCTGTACCTGTGACAATAATATCATCAACATAAATACACATGTATATGTACCCATTTTCACTTGCCTTTACTAGCAAGCTACTAAAACATATGCTAGTGGTTGAATTACCACTTTACCTCATTGTAAAATTCAAATTGACTTGGAATCTCCTGTAATCACCTACCAATAGGATTCGTGGGAAATTAGTTGATTGATTGAAATAATATCTCCAAGCATCTAGGAGCTTAACCATAGGGAGCCAAAAGTTTGAATTTGAATTCAAATTTTTAGTCATCTCTTATAAAAATGGATATGAAAAGTTGCGGGTAAGAGAGAGCACTCCAGAGCCTAGCATTACTGATTTTTGAGTGTGTGTGAGGTCTACACTCAAGCCCACACCTCTCTATACCATTTGGCAATGAGATTCATGCCAATGGAGTTGTATAAAAATGTTCATTAATACATACATTCATATTGTCCATCTCTGAGTTCTCTATTAGTCTACTCAAAAGTCTGTCAACTTGTCAAGGGCATATCTCGGTCAATTCTTCACCAAATGCAGTGATTCAAAGCTTGTTGGATTCAGATTGAAGTAATCTACATGCTGTCAAAGTTTGAAGACATTATATTCAGCCATTTTGGAGACATCTGCGTCGAGGTGAACTCTGGTCATTTTCTGCTACAGTCCTAAAAAGTCGGGGGTATAGCTTAACTTGCTAAATTGATTTCTCTTAGCATAGTTTATTATTTTACATCATTCTACTTGGTATAGGTATCTTACTAAGCTAATTAGATACCCCTAAAAGGAATTTTTCCAATTCCTACTGTGTTGGTCATACTGAGCAAAATACTCAGCAGGTGTCAAGCCATAAATAGAAGGTTTTCTTGAGTTTGTGACTTCAAAAGTTATCTGTTTTGATTCAATCATTGCACACATCATTTCCAAAGGACATAGGACATTTTATGGTGTCATTGGAAAGCTAAGGAGGTCTAGTTATCAACTCTAAAGCAAAAGAGGGCTGGTACAAAGCAGGTTTAGCAGTACCTACTTAGTCTCTTGGTGCATCCATCCATCTATCCCAATAGTGGTATCAGAGCAAACTAAGGTAAAATGGGAGATGGTTTTCCTTCATTTATTGACAAATTGGATAGGAACAACTATCAAGCATGGTCTCTAAGGATGAAGACCTACTTACAAGGAAGGAGTCTCTATGGGTACATCTCAGGAGATGAGGAATTGCCCTCATTCAAAGCAAGAGGATTACCAACCAAGGAAGAACATGAAAAGCTCAACACATGGTGTGCTAAGGATGCATTGGCAAGGTCTTATTTACTCAACTCTAAATCTGATTTTCTTTTGCCACATATTAGAAATTTTAAGACATCCCAAGAGACTTGGGAAACCTTGTCATCATATTTTTCCTCCAACACAAGGGCTAGGAAAAATCAGTTGTGGATTGAATTCACAACACTAAGGAAGCAACCTAAGCAAGCTGTTTCAGAATTTGTGAACAAGATTAAAGATGTAGCAGATTAGTTAGCAAGCATAGGAGAAGAGATTGAAGAAGAACAGATTGTAAGGCAAGTGATCAATGGGATCAAGGCTGATGACAAATGGGAAAGCTTCACCACTGCCATGGATCTTTGCATGGACATGCACACTCCAGATCTTACAACCCTCATGGGACAATTGTTTATTCATGAAGCAAAGCTCAAGAAAAATGGAGACACATCCAAAGGTAATAACTCTTCTGCCCTATACACTGATAAGAAGTCTAAAGATAAACGCAAGAGCAAGAAGGTGGAAGATGAAGGATCAACCTCTCAAGCCAACTATGCAGGGAGAGGTAGATCTTCAAGAGGAAGGGGCAGAGGAGGTAAGCCAGGTAGGGGGAGATCTTACAACTCCTTACCATGCAACATTTGTGGTTTATCAAATCATACTATAGATGAGTGTTTCAAGAATTACAAGAATTAGAGAGGAAGAGGATACCAAAGAGGTGGCTACTCACAGTCAAGAGGTAGATTCAACCATCACCAAGGTTACAAAAATAATTACAACAACAACTACAACAATAATTACAATGGCAACTACCAAGGAGGATTCAAATCCAGGAAGGATTATAACAACTATACAGAGGAGCAAGATGACTCTCTTCTAATCATGAACATGACTTCAAAATCAGCTACAAATGATGACCACCTATTCTACATTGACTTAGGATGCTCAAATCATGTGGCTGGCAATGTAGCATTACTCTCTGATCTTGAGGAACCAAAAGGTAAGCATCAAGTCCAAACAGGTGATGACACAAAGCATTCTGTAGTTAAAGTTGGAAATGTTAAGACTTGTGATGGAAATCAGAATTTGTTGAGCAGGGTACTCTATGTACAAACCATTACCAAAAATTTGATGAGTGTTGGTCAGATTGTGGAGAAAGGTTTGCAGGTTAGATTCAACCAATATGGAGCATATGTGGAGGATCCAAGACATGGATTCAAGAGGATTGCTAAAGGAGAAAAATCAGGTAGACTTTTCACTTTTGAGTTGGAAGATACAAAGAATATTACACTATACAGTTATAAAGATCAAACACTTTCAGAGCTTGAGATTTGGCACAAAAGGTTAGGGCACATAGGAGAAAGAACCTTGAAACAAATGTGCAGGGACCAATGTGTGCTTGGGATACCTAATGTATCCAAGCAACATATGATTTATAAGTGTGGTGCTTGTCAATTTGGGAAGTCTCACAGGTTACAATTCACAAAGAAAGGATACATGCATGAAGACTACCTAGAGCTTGTACACACAGATGTATGGGGACCAAGCGAAAACCCCTTAGTCTCAGGATCAAGGTACTATGTGTCTTTCATTGATGAGTATAGCAGATGGACTGTATTATACTCCATGAAGCACAAGGATAAGGTATTTAATTGCTTTAAAAAATATCTTGCATTAGTTGAAAATCAGACAGGAAGGAATTTGAAGAGATTAAGGTCAGATGGAGGAGGTGAGTACTTGCAGGATAGAGGCATCAAAAGAGAGATAACCACAAGGTATTCTCCTTAACAGAATGGGGTAGCTGAGAGAAGAAATAGATTAATTGTTGAGACAGCTAGATCTATGCTTAATGAGAAAAAGTTACCTAACTATCTATGGGTAGAGAGTGTTTCTACTGCCACTTACCTCATAAACAGGTTACCATCTAAGTCTCTTGATGGCATGACACCCTATGAAGCATGGCATGGTAAGAGACCTTCACTTGACAATTGCAAAATATTTGGATGTGTAGCATATGTACACATTCCTTCTCAAATAAGAGGAAAGCTAGACCCAAAGGCTGAAAAATGCATCTTTATTGGGTATGATTTAAATCAAAAAGGTTATAGGTTTTATAATCCTATCAATAAGGGGTTTATGGTAAGCAAAAATGTTGTCTTTGATGAAAATGATTCTTGGTATGAGAATGAATGCAGGAAGGTCAAATTACCCTATGATTTGGAAGAGGAATTTCCAAGTCTTACAAAGGAGGAACCTACTCAGAATGAAGCCTCAAGTTCAGATGATGAAGACACTATCAATCTTGAAGAATTCAAAGCATGGAAGTCCAAAGGCAAAATGAAGATGAAGAAGCTTGAAGACATACCTGAATCCTCAACTCAACCATTTAGAAGATCACAAAGAGAAAGCAAGAAACCTATCAGATATGGGTATGATACATCTCTTGTTACTAAACATTATGTTTATCTTGCCAAAGATTTGTCAAATGAAGAACGAGGATCATATGAAGAAGCAATAACCAAATCAGAATGGAAAGAAGCTATGGATGAGGAGATTGATGCTCTCAAAGAGAGTGACACATGGGAGTTAGTACCTAATGAAGGTAATAGGATCTAGATGAATCTATAAGCTTTAAAGAAATTCTGATGGCACAATCAATAGGTACAAAGCCAGATTGGTAGCCAAGGTTTTTGCACAAACCCAAGGCATTGACTATGAGGAGACATTCTCACCTGTGGCCAAGATGCCAACCATCAGAGTGTTGGTAAGTGTGGCTGCATCAAAAAATTGGAATATGTACCAATTGGATGTCAAGAATGCTTTCTTGAATGGATGGATTTCAGAGGAGGTATATATGTCACAACCTCCTGGCTATGAGGACCCCAAGAAGGTAACATATGTTTGCAAATTAAAAAAGGCTTTATATGGATTGAAGCAGGCACCTAGGGCATGGAATTACAGATTAACTACATACCTCCAAGATCAAGATTTTATCATGAGCAAGGCAGATACTTCTCTGTTCATTAAGAGAAGTAATTCAGAGGTAATATACCTTTGTGTTTGTGTAGATGACATCATCATTACAGGTAATGATGTCAATGGAATCAGATATATCAAAAGTCAAATGATGAAGGAGTTCAAGATCAATGATCTTGGTCTATTAAAATATTTTTTGGGGCTTGAATTAGTCTACACTTATTCAAGGATATATATCACTCAAAAAAAATATGTACAAGATATGTTAAAGAAGTTTCACTTGCAGGATGCTAAAGTAGCAAGCACTCCAATGGAGGTAAACCTAAAGCGAAGTGCCCATGAAGGTGATGAAGTCAAGGACATTACAAGTTATCAAAGTATGGTGGGTAGTTTGAACTATTCTACCTTAACAAGGATAGATATTGCATATGGAGTTAGTGTGCTAAGTCAATTTATGCACAAGCCAAGGATACCTCACTTAGAGGCTGCCAAGAGAATCTTGAAGTATCTCAAGGGTACACAGAACCATGGTTTGTATTTCCCTTACACTTCAGATATTGATATCAAAATTTATTTAGATGTAGATTGGGGAGCATGCAAGGATGATAGGAGGAGCACTTCTGGATATATCTCTTTTGTAGGTGACAAACCAATTTCATGGTCTTCAAAGAAGCAACCTACTGTTGCTTTGTCTTCCACAGAGGCACAGTATAGAGGACTAGCTAATGCCACACAAGAAGCAATTTGGATTAAGCTTTTGTATACAGAATTGGGCTTATTTACTAGGTCTCCAATAATATTTGGAGATAATACAAGTTCTCTTTACCTTGCAGCTAATCCTATTTACCATGCTAGGACCAAACACATAGAGGTCCATTACCATTATGTGAGAGAGAAATTGATAAGCAAGGACATTCAACTTACTTATGTATCAACCAACATACAATGTGCAGATTTGTTGACTAAAGCTTTGGATGGAACCAAACTATGCAGGTTCAAATCCATGATTGGATTGCAGGATATACTTGAAGATTGAAGATGAAGACTTAAGCCAAAATGTTTGGCTTGAGGGGGAGCTGTTGGTGTAAATTACAAGCCTACACATTTGGCTCAAAGGATGCATTGAAGTCTATACATACATGAAGAAGCATAGGAACATATGCTAGTGGTTGAATTACCACTTTACCTCATTGTAAAAGTCAAATTGACTTGGAATCTCCTATAATCACCTACCAATAGGATTCGTGGGAAATTAGTTGATTGATTGAAAGAATATCTCCAAGCATTTAGGAGCTTAACCATAGGGAGCCAAAAGTTTGAATTTGAATTCAAATTTTTAGTCATCTCTTATAAAAATGGATATGAAAGGTCGTGTGTAAGAGAGAGCACTCCTGAGCCTAGCATTACTGATTTCTGAGTGTGTGTGAGGTCTACACTCAAGACCATACCTTTCTATACCATTTGGCAATCAGATTCATGCCAATGGAGTTGTATACAAATGTTCATTAATACATACATTCATATTGTCCATCTCTGAGTTCTCTATTAGTCTACTCAAAAGTCTGTCAACTTGTCAAGGGCATATCTCGGTCAATTCTTCACCAAATGCAGTGATTCAAAGCTTGTTGGATTCCGCTTGAAGTAATCTACATGCTGTCGAATTTTGAAGACATTATATTCAGCCATTTTGGAGAAATCGGCGTCGAGGTAAACTCTGGTCATTTTCTGCTACAGTCCTAAAAAGTCAGGGGTATAGCTTAACTTGCTAAATTGATTTCTCTTAGCATAGTTTATCATTTTACATCATTCCACTTGGTATAGGTAGCTTACTAAGCTAATTAGATACCCCTAAAAGGAAGTTTTCCAATTCCTACTGTGCTGGTCATACTGAGTAAAATACTCAGGAGGTATCAAGCCATAAATAGAAGGTTTTCTTGAGTTTGTGACTTCCAAAGTTATTTGTTTTGATTCAATCATTGCACACATCATTTCCAAAGGACATAGGACATTTTATGGTGTCATTGGAAAGCTAAGAAGGTCTAGTTATCAACTGGTACAAAGCAGGTTTAGTAGTACCTACTTAGTCTCTTGGTGCATCCATCCATCTATCCCAACAGTGTTGCCTACAAAACGGTACTCAATGAACCCAATTTCAGATGGTCTTCGGACAGAATGTTGTGCTACCATTAGATTTCCTAATCCCAGCTTTGAAAGTAGCACAAGAGCATGAGTGGAATGGACATGAATTGTCCTCTAGGATCTTTGATCTAGAACACTTAGGTGAGACGAGGCTACGAGCGGCAGCAGGCATTTATGCTCCGAAGAAATGGAAAAAGGCATACTTTGATGCCCATATAAAGGTTAAAGGATTGAAAGAAGGAGATCTAGTGCTGGTTTATAGGCTACAACAACATGCCCAAAAATTGGAGAAACGAGGATATGGACCCATGATCATTAAGAGAATCTCCACTAGTGGTGCAGTTCAATTGGCCACTTTAGAAGGTGATATCTTGCCGAACTATGTAAGTGGATGTCGAGTCAAGTTATATCAAGAACCTCTTATAGAGGATATGCTCATGAGACTCAACACTGCTAAGAAGCGAAAAGAAGAGGAGTTAAGGGCTACAGAAGAAGCACAAGCAGAGGCTAGAGAGCGCATCAGAAGAAATACGTTAAGGCTACTAGGCCTAGATGTCAACCCAAAAGCCCCAAAATATCACATGGACGTGCCAAAAATCAGGCACGATTACTTCTTGAATCATCGACCGACACCCCTTTGTGACCATAGAGGTAGGGCAAGGAAAGAGTGTAAGGACTGTAAGAGCATTGGTTGAGTCAGGTGCAGCAACTAGTGCAGTTAGACTTTCATACTGCCAAGACCTACAATTGGACATCAGGCCCAAAGAAGCTTACCTCATAGGTTTGGGAGGTGTGGAAACCCCTTGTTTGGGCGAGGTGGAGCTTCCCATCTACCTTCAAGATGTTCCAATAAAAGTCAAAATGCTAGTGTGTCATGATGCGGACCTTACAGAGCCACTTGTCCTAGGTCAAGATTGGATTTATGACCATGCAGTCAACTTGAACCTAAGAAGTCAACTTCTTCAAGTTTGGGTACATGAACAATGCATTACATTAGAATAAGAGAACTGCATGCTCATAGATCATGGCACCATGCACTCTCTTACTTCCTCTAAGACCAATCTCAAGAATAAGATGCTATATGTGTCAAAAGCTCTATGTTCCAGAAGAACTCAATCAAGGAAAAACAGACTCAAAGACAAGCGAACTCTTCCTCTTGTATAAAGACTAAAGCCATGACAACCAATCAACCGAAAAGGCAAGTGAAACAATACATGACAACCGCTATATCAAAAACACAAAGAGATGTAAAAAAGAAAGTAGTTAAGGGCACAAAGCAAATCTGGGTACGAAAGGGAGAGCAACCACCAGCCTTCCCAATGCAATTCCCACCCAGGCAAGTCAACCATGGGAAGACAAGAACCAAGAACCTACGACACGCTCAAGCACAAAGAATCCAACAAATTTGGGTACCGAAGCAATCGATGACCACAATAAGGTACAAATTTGGGTGCCTAAAAAATTAGCTGGAGCTCAACAAGGGCGATTATAGATGTGGGTACCTAAGAAGATCTTACATCCAGAACAACCTATGCTCTCACACATGCGAAAGGTCTCAACAAAGAAGCCAAGGAGAGAAAAGGATAAGAATAGAGCACAAAGACCAAAAGAAGATAAACTCAACCCTTCTACAAAAGTAAGCAGGAAATCATGAAGGATATGGGTTTGGAAGCCAAAAGCACCAGCAACATCCACAGAACGAAAGAGCCAACCACACTGGATACCAAAGTTTGGAAAGCATCCAAAGATGAAGTGGCCTGAGGTGATCTCTACAAGGCCAAATACTATTCCAAAATGGGTTCCAATCAGGAGGATCACATCATTTCAAGATTCAATCGACACCTCCAAAGAAACAAGGCATCAACATCTGCAAGAACATTGAAAGCCTCGACGTGCAACAACCATGTGCCTTGGGCATAACCTTATCTTTTGCACCATTGAGGTCATGCACTTCCAAAGTATGCATCAACATAGGGCCACATTACAAGGCCGTGCATAGACACCATTGAGAAATCCCAGGCACATGAGACACACTTGCAATATGTAAAATATTTTCTTGATACTAACCTCTTTCTGCTTGCTTTATGCCATCGTGCGTGCAAAAAAAAAAACTCGAGAAGAAGAAGCAAGACCCGGCAATCCAAGAATCTCACCAGTGGATCATCATCAAGGACATCCATCTGCAACAAAGGACAAGTCCATGGTCAATCACCATGATGGGAGTACAACATGAAGAGATGACTATTGACAAACCTTTCACCATGGTAAGAATTGTATGCTTCGACAATATAACCGTGATAGATTAGGAAACCTCTTCGTCAGCATGCCCTTGAGCACTTTGCTCAAGACCCCATCTGTTGCACCATACTTCTTCCAATGCATTTCCCAAGTATGCATACGTAGGGCCACATTGCAAGGCCGTGCATAAGGCACATATTTGCTTCAACCCATGCACTAACACACTTACCGACCCTTCGTTATGGGTCACAAGTACTTGGCATACATGATGACAACCATGTTTAAAAGATCCAAAAGACATTCAGGCTACAACATCAGAACCTATGGAGCAATTCACAGTCGACACCTGCTCACAATTCATATTGACAACCTCTTTTAAGCAACTAACACTTTTTGAGCGCTCACAACTATGACACCAGAAAACCATAAGAAGAAGTACATACAACAGGACCAGAATTGGCATAAGCAAGCAATGCCACACTGAAGAACTAGACAACTAAGAGAGCTACATTTGGAAGATGGACCGCTCTTATTGGTATATGCTGGACACTACCTCTCCAAGCACTACATGGAACCATCACTACAACAAGGGTCTTTCGGGGACGAAAGACTCTAGAGGAACCTATTTTTTAACTAGGCCAGACACTAGGTCTCGACAGGGCCGAAACCACTCAAAAAACTATAAAAAGGGCTGGAGAGCTCATTTTTGGGGGTTAGCTTGTTGTAGATTTCAGCTTGTAAGAGAGCTCTTTTGCAATCTAAGTCCTTCCATTGTTCCACTCTTTGGTCTTACTTGTGTGCATGTGTGTGTATGTGTGTGCATGCTTGTGTGCTTTCACTCACGCACTTTGCCATCACTTGCTCACGGTCTTCATACCGGTCCTCACGTCTCCACGGATTGACATTCATGAGGTGTATCTCCTCACGTTGGTACTTGCCATTGTGCTAGAGTGACACTCCCCATCTCCAATTACTACCCGGGTTGAGCTCCACGGTGGCCACTCTCTATGTGCACCTTCTTGCTCGCAATATTCTGCCAAAGAAGTTTGTGGTCCGGATGGGTTGTTGGATACTATTCCATGCGTTCTTGAGTTCTCTCTTGGTTCACCACCATGGAAGATGCTCGAAGATGATTCGTAGAACCTTCTAGTTGTAGTCTTGCTGCTTCCTCCTTTCCTCATTGCTTCTTTGGCATGGCATCAAGATTTACACATATCCCTGAAGGAGGGCTTGGCGCCCATGCTATCTACCTCCAAAGATCAAGCTTAGGTGTGATTTTTGTTGTGCTCTTTTTGTCGAGGCCATCAAGGTTGTGTTGCAAGCTACCCCTAGGGTTTGAAACTATGTGGGTACCTAGGGAATCGATTTTTGATGGTTTTTGTTTTACATGGCCGCCTGTGAGAAGAAATATTGCTTCTATCAAGGTCGGATTTGGATGGTTTTTTTATCGTCATTGCTATCCCAGTAATGATCACTCTAGCCATGCTACCGAGGAAAAATATATCACTCTTGCCTGATGCATGGCTTTCTCTCGATTTTGGCTTATTCATCTATTTCTCTTGGGTAGCTTACTCTTTAGCATATATGTGTTTCACTATAGGATTGTGCATTACCTGTTGTGGTACTCCTGTTTGGTTTAAGAGTTACTTGCTTCGCACTTCTCCTCGTGCTGCTCGTGCCCAAGATCGGGTCAAAAAGCTACTTTCTCATCTAGCTGCAATTGGGTCATGCCCTCATGAGTTCTCACATGCTGTCTAGTTTTGTATCACACTCTTCGCTACTATGCCGGGGCTGAGCACCATTTTCCCTACCTATGGAACTTCAGACGGTTGTGCGAATGATTGTGTAATGCTTCAATTTTGACATGCTACACCTCTATGCCTTCCCAGATCAAAGGGGTTCATGGTATTCTATAAAGTTCCCTTGCATGAAGGAAGGGATATGTTGTGGGTAATGCAGGTTCTGTGATGAAGAAATGGGGAATAATTCTCAATAGGATATTTGCCTTGTCTGTGGAAGCGGAGGTGTTTTCTTTGCGGTTAATGTCTGATGGCTTACCTCCATGACTTTTTTTGAGTTTTCTTGATCTTAAGATCTCTCCTGGAAGATGTCCTTCTACAAAATCAACTCTGCTCGCACCCGCTGCTAGAAAAGAACTATGTCTATAGCGCTTCATGTTTTTATTTATTCATATTTATAGCAATGCACTCACACTCAAGTTGGATGTGAAGGATCTATGTTCAAAGATCTGTGGACTCTCAACAGCATGCATCTCACCGACATGCCACTCCTTGAGGATAATGCTCTTCTTTTTGTGTTTTTTGCCCTATGATACAAATAACTTCTATACATGGACTAGTTTTGCTGGTCTAACACATAGTGGCAGACACTTTCTTCCTGTCATAACCTTTGAAGTATTGAATGCGAATGCACTTATGTCCCCTAGCAATGTATGCATGATCTCTGAAAATCATAAAGCTTCCTATCTACTTCTCTACAAGAAATAGCACAAATCTTCATCCATGTTTTCATACACTTGGGGATATTAATTCACCTTTTTTGTGGAGGAATCCTAAGGAGATTACAGGATTGATTTCATTGATGTTTCCCACAATTGTCTCTAGTCATATGGGGCTGATTCTAAGGGGTGTTATCCTACAGTGTGGGCTTGGTTGTTGTCACCATTTCAAGCCAGATCGCTACCTTGGAAAAATGATCTTTTTTGTAACTGTGACTATAAATTTCTGTAATGGTACTTTGTAATGGCTATTGCTACAAGATAATTTTCTTGATGATTATGAATGATTTTAAAATGATTCATGATCAATGTTGTTTTGCTCGAAGTTTGCAAGAAGCGAACATTCTTCCTTTAGGAGCTTAAGGTAGTCATAAACATAGATACTATGCATACACATTTATGAGAATAGTACTTTGTAGAATATATGTGAGCTCGCATGATGACTTAAGGGTAAAATGAATCCATTCGCATCCCAGTGTTCTTGACTATGAGGTTTGATTAAGAAGCATCCGTGCCTCTAGTCTTGTCTTTTGTGCTTATCCTAGCCTCCCTCATGAAATAAGAGGTATTAACCAATGGGTTTTTCTCATAAGTCACGAATCACTGAAAGTAAAAGGCATGTGAAATATCCATGTGTATGTTCTATCTCATGTTTACAAGTGCAGGACACTTATAAATGATGAATCTTTTTCAACATATGATTGAAAGTCATCGTAATTGAATGCTCAAATATATACAAGTTTGTCTGGCCACCCCAACTGGATATGTATTTGCATGCTCTTCCATTTTGTGGCTGTGTGTATTCACTTATGTTTCGTAGATGGGTTATTTCTATTGATGATTGTCTTGGGCCTAGTGAAAAGTTTGACTTGCTTCTTCACCTTACATATGCTCCTTTACATTTCTTGCAAATGCAAGATTGTGTACCTTAGGTAAGAATATGGTATTGCTTGTAATTGCCTTTCTTACGGTCAATGTCCAAGCAACCTTTTTGAGACAACTTGTTATGAACATGGACTAGCTACTTCACCCATAATGAAGACAGTCTCACTCCCATGCTCAAGTATAGTATCAATATGGAGTCACACATGTTCCACATGCATAGGCTAATCAAGGCCTGCAACAGTTCGATTAGCCACACCTTGGAGAAAGGGACTCTGGCCAGCTATCCCAACTTTTTTGGTTTGCTTATCAAAGCTTCTATTGAGAAGGGTTGTCCATGCTTGTTTCTCTACTAGTTGTGTTATTTATAATAAGCATCAGTTTGGCTGCTAGCTAACGATGATCTAATTGCTCCATTGCTTAGTGTTTCCATTGGTTATGGTATGAATAACTTGCAGGAAGAAGATCACACAGGTGCTCTCCGTGGATGTTGTTGTGGCATATTTGCACTTTTTGCCAGATTTGCAACCACGAAGTATGGAATGTTTGACTTGGATTGATCCTAGAGATGTAGGATTTTGCCAATCTCAATAATAAAGGATTTGGGGTTTTTTGCCTTGTGTATCTGTGTTTTATGAGTGAGTATAGCTCTCTGTTGTTTTGTTCTCATATGAATTTTTTGATGGTATGAGATAGTGCTTGGTTGCTCTTCATGATAGATTCTCAGGAGATAGACTTGGCTTGAGGGAAGGCTCTTCTCCTCAAACTTGGAGGCTTACCATTGCTATACTACAATGACTCTACCAGTCTCTATATAGCATGATTGAAGGACTAAATCACTTCATAGCACATGGACTCTACTAATGGCTTGCTTTGAATAGGGCTTCTCTATAGGACACCATCATGACTTATGAAAGAGGCAGGAATTTGCTCCTAGGGGTATCTGGGTTGATAGGTTGTGGTGCATTGAACTTGGTTCCAAGACCTTGTGATTGTCCCAAGGGGGTTGGTGACCAAAACTACACCTAGCAAGAACTCTACTTTTTGGATAACTATTTGCATTTCAGGAATGCTTGAACTATTTATGCTCTCTGTGTTAAGGGTTTAATTGCCTCCTCAATATTACAAGCAAAGAATCTAAAGAGTTTCTTGAAGCTATCTTGTCCTAGTAAAGCTGCTGGCTATAAGGAGACACTGCGTGGAGTCAAACCTGCTCTATAAGTCACAAAGATCTGAGTTATTGTTTTTTGCCAAGGAAGTAACTCTCTGGTTTTACAATGCTCATTTAAGGCTTGTTCTGATAATGCATTACATGCTTACTCATACAGAACTTTAGCATTGCTCCTTCCTGAACCTTATAGATGATTTTGTATTGAGCTTTGTGGGAATAGCTTTGTTTGAATTTTCATAAATGCTTTGAAGTCCCTTTTGGACATGATGATGCCTCCACTTTGAGTAATTTTAACTCTGTTATATATTGGCCAAAACCATGTATTGTTGAAAATTAAGTCTCTACAATAACCTCTTCTCCATATCGTACTGTTGCACTATTTTTTGAATGCATAACACTCATGTTAATTAGCAAGCTTGTTGATATGAGCATAGTATAAATAATGGCAGGACCATAAGTTAGACATGAAACCACATTTATTGCATGCTTTACATTCCAATATGTCACACACTCACTTGGAAATAACAAATTATGGCATCAAAGAGATATAAGAGATAGGCACTATTGGTCCTTATTGGGATCCTTGCTTTTTGGGCTATTTTTTGGATTGCACGAACAACAAAATTTTCACGCAGACCTCTCTCTAGAAGAGCAAGTCTTGAATATTCGATGTTCCCTGAAGTGGAAACTAAATGTTGAACTAAATGTTATTTCTATCAGAAACAGTCTACTGGTTGTGCTTCATATCAAAAGGAATATTCAACCTTGATTATGAATGCAACTTGTGGAAGGCAAAGTAAAGACCAAAGAGTCTTCTATATTGACTCAAGGTGTAGTAATCACTTGAGTGGTAACATAGCCTTGATGACTGATTTGGAGAATAAGGTAACTAATCATGTAGTTCAAACAAGTGATAACACAAAGCATAATGTGAAGTCAATTGGATCAGTGAAGGCCAAGGATAGAAGTACTCTTCTGATTAAGGTCTTATATGTTCCTACAATCCCAAAGAATCTGATAAGTCTAGGAAAAATTGTTGAAAAAGGGTATGAAGTGAGTTTCACTAGTAATGGAGTTTTTGTGGAAGATCCTAGCAATGGGTATAAACAAATTGTTTCACGGAAGAAAGAAGGAAGACTTTTCACCTTGAAGATTCAAGGTAATGTTGGTCATGCCTTGTTCACTTATGGAGGACATAAGATCTCTGAGTTAGATCTTTGGCACAAAAGGCTTGGACATTTCAATGAAAGAGGTATTAAAGATATGGTTAACAATGGTTCAGTGCTCGGATTGACTAATGTTGCAGGTCAACATATGACATACAATAAGCATGGATTTATGTATTCAGAGAAGCTTGAATTGGTACATACAGATGTGTGGGGACCTTCAAAGGATTTCAGTATAAATGGTTAAAGATATTATGTGATTTATGTTGATGATGCTACCAGGTGGATCATTATCTATGTGATCAAAGATAAATCAGAGGTATTTAATACATTCAAACATTATCACGTGTACGCAAAAAGAATCACAGGTCAAAAGTTGAAGAGACTAAGGTTAGATGGAGGGGGAGAGTATTTCTCTAATGAGTTCAGTGATTACTTATGGAATGTAGGTATAAAAAGGGAATTTACTTGAAGGTATTCTCCTCAACAAAATGGTGTAGCAGAAAGAAGAAATAGAACACTTGTGGAGTTTGCAAGATCCATGATGAAAGAGAAAAATTGTCCCAATTACTTATGGACTGAGGCTATAAATACAGTTACATATTTGATCCATAGGTTACCATGTAAAGCTTTGTAGGGTATGACACCATATGAGGCATGGTGGGGTAAGAGACCTACCTTAGATCATTGCAAAGTGTTTGGTTGTTTAGCCTATGCATATGTGCCATCTCAGTTGAGGCATAAATTGGAACCTAAAGCTGAAAAGTATGTGTTTATTGGATATGATGATAAACAGATGGGATATAGGTTATGGAATCCATCCACAAAACAATTTCTTGTATCAAAGGATGTTACATTTGATGAGCAAGGTATTGGTATGTAGGTACAATCAATATTCATGGAGGTGATGAAGAAGTTGTGCATCAGAAGAAAGGTAAATCAAAGGTTCACATATTTGATGAAGAAGAGAATAATGAAGTACAGGTTGAAGTTGAAGAAGTACCAAGGTTTGATCAAGAATGCGATGAACCAGAAACCTCAAGAAGTGGAGAACTTAAAAGGTCATCAAGACACAAATGGCAACCTACAAGGTATAGCTATCACACTTCTTTTCTAGCTACTAAAGACTATGCTTACATGATGAAAGCAGATGAAGACCCTTCTACATATGAAGAGGCAAAAGGTCAGAAAAATTAGGAAAAAGCTATGCAACAAGAGTATGATGCATAAATGGAAAATGAGACTTGGGATTTAGTTCCTAAACCAAAATAGTCAGAAGGTCATTGGATGCAAATGGGTCTACAAAACCAAGAGGTATGCAGATGGAAGTGTGTCTAGGTATAAAGCTAGACTTGTTATGAAAGGGTTTGCTAAGACATATGGTATAGATTATAATGAGACCTATAGTCTTGTGGCGAAGATGACAACCATCAAGACACTCATAGCCATTGCTGCATGTAAAGGTTGGAGATTATGTCAATTAGATGTGAAGAATGCTCTTCTAATGGTTATATTTCAGATGATGTTTTTATGGAGCAACCACAAGGATTCAGAGATGAAAGGTATCCAGATCATGTATGTAAGATCAAGAGAGCTTTGTATGGTTTGAAACAGGCCCCAAGGGCATGGAATTATAGACTTTTGAAGTTCTTGAATTTCAAGAATCTAAAGTAGATAGTAGTTTGCTTGTTAAAGCAAGTGATGATGGGTTCATTTACATGTGCATATATGTTGATGATGTAATCCTTACAGGTACAAATGAGAAGGGCATACAAAGTCTAAAGAAGCAAATGGAAAAAGAGTTCAAGATTAGTGACTTGGGAGACTTGTCATATTTCTTGGGCATGGAGATCTCATACACTCAACATGGAGTGTATGTAACTCAAGAGAGGTATTTGAAGAACTTGTTGATCGAGTTTAAAATGGATGATTGCAGGGTGGCACCTACTCCAATGGAGGCGAATCACAAATTAAGTAGATTTGGAGGAGAAGATTTTATGGATATGAAGTTATATGAAAGCTTGGTTGGTAGTCTAATCTATGCAACTTTAACTAGGCCTGATTCGTCATATGCAATTGGCGTGTTGTCTCAATTCATGCATTGTCCTAGGAAAGAACATTGGATTGCAAGACAAACGGTGTTGAGGTACATTAAGGGTACACTCAAAGAAGGTTTGTATTATGGTTTTACATCAGATACAGACATCAAGATATATAGTGATATAGATTGGGCAAGTAATCCTGATGATAGGAGATCATCTTATGGATACTTGTGTTATGTGGGAGATAAGTTAATTTCTTGGTGATCTAAAAAGCAACATACAGTTGCTTTATCATCTACAGAGGCAGAGTATAAAGGTATGGTTGAAGCTGCAAAGGAAGTCATATGGCTAAAGACTCTTATGGAGAGTTTTGACATCATTCAAAGTACACCCATTATTCATGGAGATAACATGAGTTCATTGTATCTAGCTGCTAACCCTATTTTTCATGCCAGGACTGAACACATTGAGATTCAATATCACTCTAAGAGAGAAGGTGATGGATAAGGAGATTGAAGTCATACATAGTTCAACAAAAGATCAGATTGCTGATATGTTAATAAAAAGCTTAGATGGACCAAAGCTAGAGAGACTCAAAGACATGGCAGGTATAAAGAAGATAGAGAAAACCTCAATTGATGATTGAGGGGGAGCTCTTGGTGCAAGACAATCACCAATTGATGTTTTGGATAAAGACTTGAAGCCAAAGAATGAAGAAAAGGTCAACAATTGAAGAGTGAAGATAAAGCATGTTCAAGAAATGAAGACTTGTATACATATGTACATTAGTTTCTAGTTAGCTCACATATACCTTTTGTATGGTCATGAGCTTGTACATGTATGCCTATATATACAAGTAAAAAGTCAGGGAAAATATGAGAGATTATGAGAGAACAAGAAATTAGAAGAATTAAATATCATTACACACTTTAGAATTGAAGAAGATCTCTCTCTCATCTAGATGAGAAAGTTTTCTGAATAGAAGAAAAGTTGCACCCGATATTTCTGTGTGTTGTCCTTCTATGCTTTATTATTTAAAGAATCCTTTTTTAGGTGTCTAATTCCATAGTTAATGAGTCTATGGTTAAAGTTTGAGAGCTTAATTGTAAACATGCTGAGAGAATTAAGTGTAGGAACATTTGTATGTGAGAAGTGTTGAGTGTCTCCTGAAATAGGCGCAATCTAAATGCTCAAAGAATTGATTAGTTCTCAGTGCATAGTGTAAAGTTTTGCTCAAATGAGGAGTCAAAATCTAAGTTGGAAGGTAAGCCATCTATGGCTAAAAGCATTTGCTTAAATGGGTTTTGATTTCGGAGAACCATGTGTTAGAAGTTGTAGGTGTCAGAATCGACTATACTCGAGAATAGTTTTAGACATAGGTGAACTCTTTGACACATTTCTCAAGATATACTTAATCTTTTGCAATGATTTAACTTGGAAAAGGTGCGCAAACTATAGGCAACACCTTGTGCAAAGTTTTATAAAAAACTTTACACATTTGATTAGTCAATGAGTGAGATATGTGCACAGACTTACTGAGTATCAACTCACTTCATAGTTTGTTCAAGATTTGGATAATTGAGTATTGATCCTCCAAATTGGTAAAGGTTTTGAGTTATTCTTGATATAGAGGTGCTCTAAATTCAAGGATAGCTTTTTCTTTTGGAGATTAACACTCTCCATCAGAGGACTCAAAATCTAAGTTGGAAGGTAAGCCATCTATGTCTAATAGCATTTGATTAAATGGCTTGTAGATTGAGAGAGCCAAGTAGTTAAAGTTGCATATGTAAAAGTCACCTACAGAGAAAGCCTGTTTCAGATATAGGTTTACTTATTGAAGTAAATATGAAGTTTTGTAAGTTCTTTTGAAGAACTTTTAGTTGTAATAACTGCACAAATATTAGAGTAGTGTTGTGACAAAGTTTCATAGAAAAAGTTAACCATTTCTTGAGTCAATAAAAGAGTTTTTTGAAGCATACTTTTCTGAGTGAAGTTACAATTCACAGAAGTGATAAAGATTCATAGTTTGGTAAAGATTATCCAAAATTGAAGAAGGTTTTGAGTTATGCTTGATATAGAGGTGTTCTAAACTCAAGTATAACTTTTTTTTTCGAGATTAATCATCTCCATCAATTTCCCTCTTGTTGTACTTCTTCTGGCTTTGCTTTTCTTTCTCTATCTTGCTTTTATTTTTCTCCCCCCACCCCAATTCTCTATAATATCGAGAATATAGGTTGAAGGTTGGTTGCAACATTGGTGGTAGATCTCTTTTTTTTGTGTGCAAAGAATGGCCTTCCTGTGCTCAAAAGCCTTTATTGAATGTTTGTATGTGTGTGTAGTTCAGTGTAAGAGCTATTAGGGTTTCAATTATTACGATGCCTAAGCTTGAAATCCCCTTTGGCTCCTGAGTCACATACACATATACTTATTCATAATGTGCAGATAAGCATAAAAAAAAGGTGATACATAAAACAAAAAATTGTGAGCTATATACAATATCAACAATGAAAAATAGAGTTAGGATTGCCTCATCTTTTCCTTTATCTTCAGGATTCTCTCTTTAGCTTCTTGTTGACCTTCTTCCTTGATTCCCTCCAACTCTTTTTTCCTATACTGACCTATGTGTAATCTCTACCATTGCTATTTAGTAAGATGCTCTATTGAGGTTGTAGCAAGGAATGACCAAAAACCCTCACCACCTTGCATGGAAGCAAGAAGGAAAGCTCAAGAGTGACTCTCCTCTCATTCACCCCTACCTCCCACATGTTCAAGCCATTGGCATCAGACACAAGCTATGCCACATGCTTGAAAACAAGGAGAATAGGGAGTCAAGGATCCTTGTCCATGAGGAAAATACAAGCAAATGCAACTACTCTACTCACACAAAGGAGGGACATGCATAGGCACACAAACTCCACTCTCACACACTCACAAAGACACAAATACATGTAAATGTAACTAGTCTTGGAGTAAATGAGAGCCTTCTTCCATTGATAAGAGATATTACATGAGAGCATGTCGACCAAAAGCTCCCTCTTTACAAAAATGAGCTTCTATATATAGGATAAGCTCTATTCCCCATGTGCTTCTTTGAAAAGTCAAAAAGTGAATCTCTCTCTAACTAACATATCTTGGGCAAATATTCCTTTTCTAACAAACAAATCACAAGAATTGGAGGCATGGGATTTTCACCTGTGTTCTCTCATATGTGTGCAAGAGAGGTGGCTATTTACAAGGTTTACTACCTTAGTATAGGAGAAATATCAAAAAGTGTCCTAAGAGGGTGTTTTATGTGAAATTCTAAGTAGATACAAAAAGAGTTATTCTTATGGTCTAGGTAGGGTTTCCATGCACAATTGAGGATGTGTGTGATGGAGAGTGTTAATCTCCAAAAGAACAAGCTACGCTTGTAGTTAGAGCACCTCTATAACAAGAGTAACTCAAATCTTCACCAATTTTAGAGGATCAATGATTAATTATGAGAATTTTGAAAAATCTATGAAGGAGATGACTACACAGAAAGTCTGTTGCACATATCTCTCTTATTACCTTATCAATTGTGTAAAGTGTTTTATGAAACTTTGCACAAGGTGTTGCCTATAGTTTGCACACCTTCTCCAAGTTGAATCACTCCAAAAGATTCAGTGTATCTTGAGAAATGAACTCAACAAGTTACCTTTGTCTAAAACTGCTCTTCTGAGAAGTCGATTTAGACACCTATAACTTTTAACACTTGGTTCTCTCAATCTAGAACCTATTTATGAAAATGCTTTTAGCCATAGATAGCTCACCTTCCAACTTAAAGATTGAGTGCTTGCTTGCTAAAAACTTTACACTGTGGAAGGAGAACTGACCAAAACACTGACATCTTTCCTTCAGTCCTTGACTTCCAAACCTTCATTAAAACTTCAGTTGTTGATTGCCCTGCACCAACAGTGTGCATACCCTACAACCCAATACTCTCCCTCCCCCCCTAGACTTTGTCATCCTTGACAAAGCTAAGATAAGAGGATCATACACAACTGAACTTATCGAAGTTGAAATCTTCAGGTCTTCAAATCTACAATTTTTTAGTCACCAAAGCTTTAGGCTGCAATTCTTCAGGTCTTCAATGATCTTCAAATTGTACTAGGTATTGTTCTAGGATTGGATTTAGAATCCTCTACCTGCATTTCTTCCAAAGTATCCTCTACTGCCTCTACCTATGAAATTACCTCTTTGGTTTCTGCCACCTCTTCCTCTTGAATTAAAGTTATGATTATATCCACCATTATTCTAAGTATTATCCAACAATCATGAGCTAAGTGATTTGTCTTACCACAAATCCAGCAAGCTTTGGCTCCATCTTTATTAGTTCTGCCTCTTCCTCTACCTTTGCCACTACCTCTTCCTCTTAGGAAGTTAGCTTGGCTAGTTGTACCTTCATCTTCATTTGCTTGTTGCTTGCCTTTGCTATTCTTCTTCTTATCCTTTGAATACATTGCTTGACCTGCACTCTTATCAACTTCACCTTTGACATCCTGCTCAAAGGTTAGCATGTGTCCTAGCAACTGATTTGAATCAGGAGTAAAATGATCTAATGACAATTCAATAGACAAAATGAATCTAATGCATCTGCAATGTCCTTCATCCTTCTTACATAAATAGAAATGGATTGAGAAGCCTTCTTCTTGAATGTGGTAAACTCTACCCATAGAGATGCCTTCCTTGACTTTGTAGTATTTTGGAAATGCTCCTCCAAAGCATTCCATATATCACTTGCACTTTCAAGACCTCTACTATGAGGTAGCAAGTAGTCATTGATTCCCATGTAGATAATGCTCCTTGCTTGAGCATCTCTCTTCATCCAATTCTTCAAATATGATAGTTCATCTCTAGTTGGAACACTAGGATCTCTGAATTGTGGCTTTTCTTCTTCACCTATAATGTAACCTATCAAGTATTTGATCAGAAGATGAGCTCCCATCCTCATTGACCATGCTGGATAGTTTTCTCTATCCAATTTCTCTATCTGAAGAGAATCTCCCATCCCCTCTTCACTTGTGTATTAAATTCTTCAACCTTTATGAGAAATAAGGTTACCTTTACTTCGAATGAAGCTCATCCTGATCTTCTTGATATCTTCTGGCCTCCTTCTCAAGCTTTGCTCTCAAGCTTTCACCTTTTGAACCTTTAAGTGTTGATTTCTTTATATCTGTAGCAGTCGAGGTCCTCCTTTGTTTAGTTTGATGATTCCTACTCTGATACCACTGATGAAGAGTGTTAATCTCTAAAAGAATAAGCTATCCTTGAAGTTAGAGCACCTCTAGATCAAGAATAACTCAAAACCTTTACCGATTTGGAGGATCA